>CM038141.1:155262456-155700733 GCA_021437245.1 Aegilops speltoides
AAGCAACGGTCAAGCAGAGAGGGTGAACGCTGAAGTGCTGCACGGGCTCAAGACCGAACTTTCGGCGAAGCTGCACAAGTGCGGAAGAAATTGGATCGAGCAGCTGCCGGTGGTTCTTTGGTCGTCGTAGCGACACCAAATCGAGCCATCGGCGGACACCCTTTGCTCTTGTCTATGGAGCAGAGGCAGTTCTCCCCACGGAACTCGTATACGGATCGCCTCGAGTGCTCGCTTATGATGAGCTTGAGCAAGAGCAGCTGTGGCAAGATGACGCGCTGCTCCTCGAGGAGGATCGTCTTCAGTTCTTTGTCTTGAGCTGCTCGCTACATTAAGAAGCTTTGCGCCACTACCATAGCCGCAAAGTTAATGCCAGAAGCTTCGAGGAAGGCAACCTTGTTCTTCGGCGTGTCCAATCCGCCAAGAATTCCAACAAGTTGACGCCGAAGTGGGAAGGCCCTTATCGGGTGAAACGAGTCACTAGGCCCAGCGCTGTCCGCCTTGAGACCGAAGATGGCATCCCGGTGAGCAACTCCTGGAACATAGAGCATCTTCGCAAGTTTTACCCATAAGGCGCGGTTGCCGGGCCCCGTTCCGGCAACCACCTTTTGTACAAGCCTTGCCGCTGTTGCATGTAACCCTTTGTACAAAGCCGGGCGCAGCTCCTGTGCGTAAATAAAGTTTATGTGCCTCGCACATCTTGTCGAATTTGATGCATCTTTCTTTTTCGCATATATATCTGACACTTTGTGCAGCACACACCCCCGGTAAGCAATAGCGAACCTTAAGGTTCTGTATCATTATTTTCTCTTCTTTCTTCTCAAAAAGAAGATTCCTCCGCCCACAAGTTCACCGGGGGGGAGGAGAAGATAAAGGTGTGGACCAGGCGTCGTTCAAAGGAATCTAGCCTTGCCGGACGCCTTTACGTAAAAAAGCTAAGTTGCCAAAGTTTGAGCATAGTCAATTTTAAATTTTAAGTTATATTCCTTGAACGTCTGCGTGCCTTGTATGGAAAACCTGTGTGCGGAGGAATCGACTCGCGGCTAAGTTGCGCCCTTGATTTGTTTCGAGTCCGCTCAACAATACAAGTGCGCTGCAACTAGCCCCGACAAGGTTTCTTGCCGGAGGCAGCACCGCTAGCGGGCTGCTGATGTTCCGCACTCAGCAAGTGTGCTTGCGCCGGCAAGTCCCCTCAAAGTGTAGGGTAAAAGCATACAAGGGATGTAACAGAGTAAAGGATATAACGTAGCAAGCATTGCCCAGAATGAAGTTATATTACAAGAATAACTTATTGTGGCGCTGACTAGATTGTTCTCATAACTGAAACGGCTGCGGCAAGAAAAAGGGAGAAGAAGGGTGGCCTAATCCACGCCGCTCGTCGACCGACCCTCGACCTCGTTCACCTTGTCCACAATGGGTGCGACAATGGCCTTGAGTTCTTCAAGAGCAGCACCACGGCAGCTTCTTGGTGACACGGTGAGGTCGATGCTCGGGTTGCGAAAAGTATCTTCACCAACACCTTCTCCAAGACCACGGCGCAGATCGCGCAAGAACTCGTCGGCCAGCTTCTTCGGGATTCTTTCCCGGAGCTGCTGGAGAGCCATCACCACACCCTTGAAGAAAAGCGTGAGCTTGGCGCTGGGCTGGAGATTTTCCTCAGTGGAGTACCCGAAGCCCGCCAAGTCGAGCTCCGCCAGCTCCTCGTCGATGGACGCGGCGATGTTGACGAGGCCCTCCGTCCAGAGCTCCACCATGGTCTTGAAGGTGTTCTGGGTCTCGGCGGCCCTCGTCAGCAGCTCCTCGTTGCCTTTGAGATCCTTCCTCAAGTCATCCTCTCGCTTCTTGGTGGCGTCCAGCGTCCTCGCCAAGGTGGCCAGCTTCAGCTCCAGATCAGCACTCGAGTCCTTGGCGGCATTCAGCTCCTTGATCTTCTCGGCGAGCTGAACTTGCAGATCGCCATGGGCGCGTGCATCCTTCTCGCGCTCGCGCTGGAGTGCGGCAAGCTCTTCGTTCTTCCTTTTCATATCCGCCTCCAGCTGCGTCACCTTCACCTCTAACTCCTTCTTGGCGGCTTCGGCAGCCGCGGCGGCATCCTTCGCCTCCTTGAGTGCCCCGCCAAGTGATTGCTCCCGGACGGCGAGCTCCTCTTCGTGGCTGTCCAAGTTTACCTTCTTTTGTATCAGCTCACCATCCCGCTTGGACAGCTCTTCAGCGGCGAGCCTCTGCTGCTCTTCGGCTTCAGCCTTCTCCAGGATGAACGCCTTCTTCGCCTCGTCGAGCTGCGCCCTCTCCTCAGCAATGGACCAGAGGGCCTCCTAGTTGCGGCTCTTGAGCTCCTTCGCGTGTTTCTCTATGTCAACTCCCGCCTGCGTGACAAGCGCTTCCCGGGACTCAAGCTTCGCTTGCCGGGCGCGATAGAGTGACACCAGCTTTCGGAGCAACCGCTCCTCCTCGGACTCGCCGCTACTGCTGCTTGGCTTGTCGACCACTGCCAGCCCAGCAGAGGCGAGTACTTCCCCGTCAAACTCCTCCCCTTCCACCGGCGCCTGGCTCGGCGCCTGTGGAAGCTTGATGTACACGCCCTCGCCGGCCTTCAAGTACGTGCCTGGCTGGGGCTCGTCGGAGCCCGGCGCTGTATCAGCGGCGGAGGGGTCGGCGGACGGTGCAGCGCCTTGCGCTCCTGCGTCCTCCGGGTCGTCAGTGCGATCGCCGTACCCCTCGCCAGCTCCTGTGCCGGCAGCCTTGGCGGCTTCCTCGTCGGCGGGTTCATCAGCGCCGGCCTCTTCCTCGCCGGTGGCCTCGGTATCCATCGGGTCTGCGAGGGGGGGATCTGAGGATAGGAAGAGGGAGGAAAAGTCAAGCAAATATCCAAAAAAGAAGATCAGAAGGAGAACCCAAGGGAAGATTTTCCGACAAGGAAGGTTACCTGTGCTGGGCTCAGTGACCATGGGCTCCTCCGCCAAGGGCTCACTGGTTCCGTCCCTTGCCGGGGACCTCTCCCTTGTCGGGGAGCGCTCCCTTGCCGGGGAATCTCCCCTTGGCGGCGTAGTCGAAGCAGACAGCACCTCCGGGGCGGTTTCTGATTGCCCCTGATAGGCCTGCTCTGCTCCTACACAAATGGATTAGCAATCAAGATGTCAGCAAAAGAAGAAGCACCCATGCGCGCCCCACAACAGGAAGTGAACCAAACACTTCTGTTGGGGGCTGTCTTTGAGGTTGCTCTTGTGAGAAGGAACCGGGTCCGTCAAGGTGGTCTCGGACATATCTTCTGTTGTCACGGCAGGATCGTCCTCGATGTCAACCAGAGGGACCTTGGCCCTCTTCGCCGCTCTCTCCGCCAAGGTCCTGAAATAGGACAGGAATTCAGAGAGAAGCGAATTGAATACAAGGCAAACAACAAAGAGGATCAAAGAAAATCAAGGACAGTGAGAAGAAAGTCTTACTCCTCCTCCTCCTCCTCCTCTTCATCATCATTAGAGCTCAGCACGGAGAGGTCGAATTCCGGTACCCTCTCTGCGCGGTGTTGCGGAGGAATAGGTTCCCTTCGGCGTTTGCCGGAGGCTCGGCAGATCAGCGTGGCGGCCAGAAGACCCGCCTCGATTGCTGCAGACAGCACAGGACCCTCCGCGGCAATGATACTTGCCGCGGCGAGCGTGTCCCACGGCGCCGCGGCTGCTGGTCGGCCTGCTCCTCTGCCGTATTTCCAACTCGATGGAGGCGCCTTCTCGGTTGGAATTGGGGCTGCGCCGGGGGCTCCGCCTGCGGCAAGCTGCTCGAAGACGGCTGGCCGCTCTCGCCCTTGGCGGGCTCGCTCGCTTCGACCTTGGGCTCCCCCTCGCCATCGACTTCTCCGGCAAGATCTTCCCGGTCGGCAAGGCTTGCCGCCTCAGCTGCATCCGCCTCCGCCAGCGTGAAGCCAAACTCGCCCGCGGCAGTGGCGGCCGCCGCCTCTTCGGCCCTGCTGGCGATGTACAGCATCTCGTTGTCGGTGGTGGCGCAGGTGAGGAGTTTCTGCTTGTCGGAGTTGACTGCTACCTCCGTCAAGTTATCAAAGAATTGCTGCACGACTTCGGCGGCAGGCTCTATCCAAGTTGCACTTATCCCGTGCGAGTCGCACTCTGGCATCATTGCGTAGATGCGATCGCGCTGGGAGTTGTTGCACAAGGGGACAACACCCTTCGGCAATCTGAACCACCCTGGGTGGTTGGCGTCATGCTTGAACATCTCCCTCAGCATCCCGTCAAGCTCCAGAACGGTGAAGTTGAAGTTGAGGCCGGGACGCAGCCTCATGATATCCGCCGGGCCGCCCAACAGCCAGGCGGGCCTCCCTTCTTTGCGGAGGGCGTCGACGGCGAAGGAAATCGCGCCGACCGCCCCGCCAGTGAGCCCGGCATTCTGGCCGGAGGATTCGGTGGTGGCAATCCTCGGCTTGGTGTCGTCCGTGACAGAGCGCTCGATCGCTGCCATGCACCACCGGGTGCAGCGCGGTTTGGTGGATGGCTGCGGATTGGCATCACAGATCCAGCACCACTCCGCCCTCCACTCGTCCCACTTGCTGCGGAGCTCGCCCGTCAAGTACACCTCCTTCATGCCCATCCGGGAGGTCCAGGCGATTCCGCCAGCCAGTGGCTCCCCTTTCTCGGCTCGGGGGGAGAAATAATGACGAAAAAGAGCGACATTGGGGAGGATGCCAACAAAGTTCTCGCAGAGGTGTGCGAAAACCGCCATTGTCAGAACGGCGTTGGGGGTGAAATCAAGAAGATGAAACCCGTAGGTGTTCATGATGTCGCAGAGAAAATCGGAAAAGGTGGGCAGAGCCCGCAATAGAAGAACACAGGAAAGAAGTAGTACCCTCTGGGGCACTTCTTCGATTTGGAAGCCTCAGCGGAGAGCGCCAGTGTGCGCGGATGCGCCCGCGTCTCCGTCGACCAGAAGAGGTAGAACTCCTCCTGCAGCGCCTTCGGGGTGAGCTCGGGGGGAAAAGCGCTTGCTTCTTGCGCAGCGCCTCGAGCTCCAGCGCTTCGGCCGACGTCACAGCCTTCGCGGCCTTAGCAGCCTTCGCAGCCTTCCCGGTCTTCGGAGCCATGGCGGAAGCGGTGGGGGAAGGCGAGGGCGACGGCGGCGACGGCGGCGATGGGCGGCGGAGCGCTGCTCTCTTTCGACTTGGGAAGCGGAGGGGAGCGGCGGAGCTTTCGGAGGAAGGAACTGCAAGTGGCGAAGGTGGGGGAACAGCTCCGTTTCCTCTGCTTATAAATAGGGGAGGTGAACGTTGCGCCTTTCCTGGGTTAAAATATAGCCCACGACGTCTCCCACGACGCCGCAATCGACGCGTGCCGTTACGAGGGGACGCGGCGGATACGGAGTGGGTTCGGTTTGGACCCAGGCCGCGCGTGCCCGTGCACTGTTTTGGGCCTGGCCCAACAGCGCTCGGCACCGTGTATGGCCTAGGCCCGGGGGCTCCTGTCGGTGTACTAAAGTAGGGGTACCTTAGTACCACGAACTTGTGCACGGGCAGTCGCAGCGCCCCGCGGCAAGGCTTGCCGGGCGTCCGCAAAGACCCTCCGTCATTCATATTACTGCCATTCAAGAACAAAGTATTAACTAAGAAAACAAGGCCCCGGCAAGAGGAGCTTGCCGGGAAAGACAAGGCCCCGGCAGGAGGAGCTTGCCGGGAAAGACAAGGCCCCGGCAAGAGGAGCTTGCCGGGAAGGCCAACCAAGGCACTTCAGAAAACTTGCGCGACGCCCAAGTCCGGCAAGACCCGACAAGCGGCAAGCTTGCGGGTGCGACAAGACAACGGCCGCGGCAAGGTTGCCACTCTGCACCCAAGCTCCAGCGCATCCAACGATGTGTCACCCCAGGACTATCCCAGGAGCACGTGGCGGGCGCCAGCAGCCATGCGGTGCAAGGTGGCGAAGGCGACAAGGAGGCCATCGTGGCGATCGGTGGCGCCCTAACGGTCGCTTCCTTGCCTTCACATGCGACGAGACGGGCATTAAATGCCCCGTCCCTGCGATGAGTTAGGTAGGGACATCTTTGTTGGTAGCAGTTGTACCAACCTGCGTTTTTACCTTTCTATCCCTCTTTCTACGCTGCCACCTGTCGGTGACCCCTTTAGACTATAAAAAGGAGGCCCATGCGCAGGTAGAGGGGGTTGGGAATTTTGGTTCCGCAGCGGCTCGGTTCGTCCGACGCATCCAGCACCACAGCTTACCCACGCTCTCAAAGCAAGAACAAAATACAAACTCAAAGCAGCAGTAGGAGTTTTATCTCTCCGGAGAGCTCCGAAGCTGGGTAAAATCCCCCGCGCGCTCGACCTCGATCAGCTCTTTGTGCGCCCTCCGCTCCCTTGCCGGACCAGAAGGGGCCCCCTGCCCCATAGGTGCTCGTGTCCCACAAAACCCCACGACACATTGGGAGTTTTAGATCCCACATAGAGTTAAAACTATGAAAGAAAATAAGTGTCCCCTAGAGGATAACAAAGCTTACCTCGCCGGCCGGGCGCTTGGTGTTGAATCCGCGGTCCTCCGTCGCGGATGTGGGGGCTTCTCCGCCCTTGAACAGCACCCTCCAGGCAGCTTCGTACGTCATGTCGAAGAGCCCGCTCAGGGTCCGGTGCTGTACCGGATCGAACTCCCACAAATTGAAGGCCCGCTGTTGGCAGGGGAGAATCCGGCGGAGGAGCATGACCTGGATCACATTGACAAGCCTAAGCTTCTTGTTCACCAAGGTCTGGAGATAGGACTGGAGTCCTGTCAGCTCCTCCGAACTACCCCATAGCAAGCCCTTCTCTTTCCAGGAGGTGAGCTGCATAAGGATACCAGATCTGAACTCGGGGGCCGCTGCCCATTTAGGGTCACGCAGCTCGGTGATGTAGAACCACCCCGATTGCCATCCCTTGATGGACTCCACGAAGGCCCCCTCGAGCCAGGTGACGTTGGGCATTTTGCCCACCATGGCGCCTCCGCATTCCGCTTGAGCGCCCTTCACCACCTTCGGCTTGACATTGAAGGTCTTGAGCCACAAGCCGAAGTGAGGCCGGATGTAGAGGAAGGCCTCGCACACGATGATAAACGCCGAGATGTTGAGGATGAAGTTCGGCGCCAGATCGTGGAAATCCAGGCCGTAGTACTACATGAGCCCCCGGACGAAGGGATGAAGTGGGAAGCCCAGTCCGCGGAGGAAGTGGGGAAGGAATATGACCCTCTCATGGGGCCTGGGGGTGGGGATGAGCTGGACCTCGTCGGGCAGCCGGTGCGCGATGCCGCTGGAAAGGTATCCGGCACCGCGCAGCTTTGCGATGTGCTCCTCCGTAACGGAGGAGGCCAACCACTTGCCTCCCGCTCCAGACATGGTTGGAGAAGGTCGAGACGAGATGTGCGGACTTGGGTGCTGGAGCTTGAGTGCGCGGAGATGGATAAGCAAAGGAGGAAGAAGGCGTGGGTAAAAAGGTGGATCCTTATCCCCTTATATATATGCGGACAAAGACTATGCGTCCCCACCGGCCTGGTAAAACTCGCTTATCTCCCAAGCGCCACCATCAATGGCATGGTTGGGTTACCCACGTCCGTATTGATGGGAATCCCGGAATAAGGGGAACACGATCTCTGCTTCGACAAGACGTGCCAAGGAAACCGCTTCGCTAAACGCGCTGAGGTGGTATAATAAAAAACGATTCAAGTAAAGGCTTGGTGGTGGTATGATGTCATGCCACAAAATACGTCAGCAGATTGAACTTGTGTACATATTATTCTCTCTACGGTGGAATGTGGAATTTATTTTGCAGAGCCGGACACTATCCTGGTGTTCACAGTCTTCTATGAATTATTCGGAGGAGGAACCCGCCTTGCAATGCCGAACAATATGCGCGCACGGACTCATCGTCATTGAAGCCTGGTTCAGGGCTACTCTTGAGGAGTCTGGACTAGGGGTGTCCGGACAGCCGACTATCATCGTCACCGGACTCCAAGACTATGAAGATACAAGATTGAAGACTTCATCCCATGTCCGGATGGGACTTTCCTTGGCGTGGAAGGCAAGCTTGGCGACACGGATATGTAGATCTCCTACCATTGTAACCGACTGTGTAACCCTAGCCCACTCCGTGTCTATATAAACCGAGGGTTTTAGTCCGCAGGACACACAACCATTACAACAATCATACCATAGGCTAGCTTCTAGGTTTAGCCTCCTTGATCTCGTGGTAGATCCACTCTTGTACTACCCATATCATCAATATCAATCAAGCAGGAGTAGGGTTTTACCTCCATCGAGAGGGCCCAACACAGGTAAAAACATCGTGTCCCTTGTCTCCTGTTACCATCCGCCTAGACGCACAGTTCGGGACCCCCTACCCGAGATCCGCCGGTTTTGACACCGACACCCCCTCTGGTGCTTTCTTTGCCCAATATTTTTTATTTATTCCAAAACTGATCTCCGTGAAGTTTCAGGACTTTTGGAGTTGTGCGGAATAGGTCTCTAATATTTTCTCCTTTTCCAGTCCAGAATTCCAGCTACCAGCATTCTCCCTCTTCATGTAAACCTTATAAAATAAGAGAGAAAAGGCATAAGTATTGCGATATAATGTGTAATAACAACCCATAATGCAATAAATAACGATATAAAAGCATGATTCAAAATGGACGTATCAGGCCTCCGTCCTACGATGGTCTCCGCATTTTTGTGTGCCTCTGCTATCCCAACACTGCTTCCACTACCCCCCACAAACTCGCACCATGATCTCTCCCGTGTATCTTCCTTGGCTATCCCTCCAACACCAAAGATTACTAGTGTTATGACCCAGCCTCTCACCGCGTGCACACCTCATGACACGTGTACTTTGATGAGTTGGTGTTTCCTTTTCACTAGGTACCTACGTCTGCAGCACCTCGGACGCCGCCCCCGGCGCCTCCTTCCTGGTGAGAGCTTCGTCCATGGCTTACTGCCGCCCCTCCAGCTCGGCGGCTCCCAACTGCACCTAGTCCCGCGACTCCCTCCCTAGAGGTCGATTCCGCGACTCACTCCCCAGAGGTCGAGGCAGACCGGGCCTCGGGTGCCTCGGTCGGCACCCCTTCGGACGCCCCCTCGAGATGGGTCGCCAAGGCTGACGCGGCCTCCTCTAATGGCGCTGCCCTCTCTCTAGCTGGCTCGCCCGCCAGCGCTCCTGTGACGGGCTCGACTCCATCATCGCCCATTGCTGAGCCCACCCCGGCAACTGCTCCGCCCCTCGGTGTGATGACCCGTGCCGGACTGGTGTGCACCGACCGAGCATGCGCTACACTTCAGGCTAGTATGTGTATGCTGCCTCGACATCAACACCATCACCCATCCCCTCCTCCTCTCGCACCGCCGTTCAGGATCCTCATTGGCTCATGGCGATGCAGGAGGAGTTCGACGTTTTGCAGCGCAACCGCATGTGGCATCTTGTTCCGCGACCCCCTCATGCTAACGCCATCACCGACAAGTGGGTGTTTCGCAACGAGACACGTCCGGACTGTTCTCTTGGGCGCTACAAGGCTTGTTGGTGAAGGAAATATGCCCTAGAGGCAATAATAAAGTTATTATTTATTTCCTTATTTCATGATAAATGTTTATTATTCATGCTAGAATTGTATTAACCGGAAACATAATACATGTGTGAATACATAGACAAACATAGTGTCACTAGTATGCCTCTACTTGACTAGCTCGTTTATCAGAGATGGTTATGTTTCCTAGCCATGGACAAAAGAGTTGTCATTTGATTAACGAGATCACATCATTAGGAGAATGATGTGATTGACTTGACCCATTCCGTTAGCTTAGCACTTGATCGTTTAGTATGTTGCTATTGCTTTCTTCATGACTTATAGATGTTCCTGTAACTATGAGATTATGCAACTCTCGTTTATCGGAGGGACACTTTGGGTACTACCAAACGTCACAACATAACTGGGTGATTATAAAGGAGTACTACAGGTGTCTCCGAAGGTACATGTTGAGTTGGCGTATTTCGAGATTAGGTTTTGTCATTCCGATTGTCGGAGAGGTATCTCTGGGCCCTCTCGGTAATGCACATCATTATAAGCCTTGCAAGCAATGTGACCAATGAGTTGATTACTGGATGATGCATTACAGAACGAGTAAAGAGACTTGCCGGTGACGAGATTGAACTAGGTATTGGATACCGACGATCGAATCTCGGGCAAGTAACATACCGATGACAAAGGGAACAACGTATGTTGTTATGCGGTTTGACCGATAAAGATCTTCGTAGAATATGTAGGAGCCAATATGGGCATCCGGGTACCGCTATTGGTTATTGACCGAGAATAGTTCTAGGTCATGTCTACATAGTTCTCGAACCCGTAGGGTCCGCACGCTTAAGGTTTCGATGGCAGTTATATTATGAGTTTATGAGTTTTGATGTACGAAGGAGTTCGAGTCCCGGATGAGATCGGGGACATGACGAGGAGTCTCGAAATGGTCGAGACGTAAAGATCGATATATTGGACGACTATATTCGAGTTCGGAAGGTTCCGAGTGATTCGGATATTTTTCAAGTACCGGAGAGTTACGGAATTCACCGGGAGAAGTATTGGGCCTTATTGGGCCTGGGAAAGAGAGAGGGCTGCCTAGGGCAGGCCGCGCCACCCCCTTGGCCTAGTCCGAATTGACTAGGGAGGCCGCACCCCTCCTTCCTTCCCTCTCTCTTCCCTTCCTTGTCTCCTACTCCTAATACATGGAAGGACTCCTAGTTGGACTAGGAAAGGGGGAATCCTACTCCCGGTGGGAGTAGGACTCCCCATGGCGCGCCATAGTAGAGTGCCGGCCTCCTCCTCCCTCCCTCCTTTATATACGGGGGCAGTGGGCACCCCATAGACACACAAGTTGATCTACGGATCGTTCCTTAGCCGTGTGCGGTGCCCCCTTCCACCATATTCCACCTCGGTCATATCGTCGCGGAGTTTAGGTGAAGCCCTGCGCCGGTAGAACATCATCATCGTCCACGCCGTCATCGACGGAACTCATCTTCGGAGCTCGGCTGGATCGGAGGCCGGAGATCGTCATCGAGCTGAACGTGTGCTGAACTCGGAGGCTCCGTACGTTTGGTGCTTGGATCAGTCGGATCGTGAAGACGTACGACTACATCAACCGCGTTGTGCTAACGCTTCCGCTTACGGTCTACGAGGGTACGTGGACGAACACTCTCCCCTCTTGTTGCTATGCCATCACCATGATCTTGCATGTGCGTCGGAATTTTTTTGAAATTACTACGTTCCCCAACAGTGGCATCCGAGCCTGGTTTTATGCGTTGATGTTATATGCACGAGTAGAACACAAGTGAGTTGTGGACGATATAAGTCATATTGTCTACCAACATGTCATACTTTGGCTCGGCGGTATTGTTGGATGAAGCGGCCTGGACCGACATTACGCGTACGCTTACGCGAGACTGGTTCTACCGACGTGCTTTGCACACGTGGCTGGCGGTGTCGGTTTCTCCAACTTTAGTTGAACTGAGTGTGCTACGCCCGGTCCTTGCGAAGGTTAAAACGGAGTCTATTTGACAAACTATCGCTGTGGTTTTGATGCGTGGGTGAGATTGGTTCTTGCTTAAGCCCGTAGCAGCCACGTAAAACTTGCAACAACAAAGTAGAGGACGCCTAACTTGTTTTAGTAGGGCATGTTGTGATGTGATATGGTCAAGACGTGATGCTATATTTTATTGTATGAGATGATCATGTTTTGTAACCGGTTATCGGCATCGGCAGAGCCATATGGTTGTCGCTTATTGTATGAAATGCAACGCTCTGTAATTGCTTTACTTTATCACTAAGCGGTAGCGATAGTCGAGAAGCAATAGATGGCGAACGACAACGATGCTACGATGGAGATCAAGGTGTCGCGCCCGGTGATTTATGGTGATCACGACGGTGCTTTGAGATGGAGATCACAAGCACAAGATGATGATGGCCATATCATATAACTTATATTGATTGCATGTGATGTTTATCCTTTATGCATCTTATCTTGCTTTGGCTGACGGTAACATTTTAAGATGATCTCTCACTAATTATCAAGAAGTGTTCTCCTGAATATGCACCGCTATGAAAGTTCTTCGTCTTTGAGACACCACGTGATGATTGGGTGTGATAGGCTCTATGTTCAAATACAACGGTGCAAAACAGTTGCACACGGAATACTCAGTTATACTTGACGAGCCTAGCATATACAGATATGGCCTCGGAACACGCAGACCGAAAGGTCGAGCGTGAATCATATAGTAGATATGATCAACATAGAGATGTTCACCATTGAAGCTACTCCATCTCACGTGATGATCGGACATGGTTTAGTTGATTTGGATCACGTGATCACTTAGATGACTAGAGAGATGTCTGTCTAAGTGGGAGTTCTTAAGTAATATGATTAATTGAACTTAAATTTATCATGAACTTAGTCCTGGTAGTATTTTGCAAATTATGTTGTAGATCAATAGCTTGCGTTGTTGCTTTCATATGTTTATTTTGATATGTTCCTAGAGAAAATTGTGTTGAAAGATGTTAGTAGCAATGATGCGGATTGGATCCGTGATCTGAGGTTTATCCTCATTGCTGCACAAAAGAATTATGTCCTTAATGCACCGCTAGGTGACAAACCTATTGCAGGAGCATATGCAGACGTTATGAACGTTTGGCTAGCTCAAAAGGATGACTACTTGATAGTTTAGTGCACCATGCTTAAACGGCTTAGAATCGGGACTTCAAAGACGTTTTGAACGTCATGGACCATATAAGATGTTCCAGGAATTGAAGTTAATATTTCAAGCAAATACCCGAGTTGAGAGATATGAAGTCTCCAACAAGTTCTATAGCTAAAAGATGGAGGAGAATCGCTCAACTAGTGAGCATGTGCTCAGATTGTCTGGGTACTTCAATCGCTTGAATCAAGTGGGAGTTAATCTTCCAGATAAGATAGTGATTGACAGAATTCTCTAGTCACCATCACTAAGTTACTAGAACTTCGTGATGAACTATAGTATGCAAGGGATGACGAAAACGATTCCCAAGCTCTTCATGATGCTGAAATCAATGAAGGTAGAAATCAAGAAAGAGTATCAAGTGTTGATGGTTAACAAGATCACTAGTTTCAAGAAAAGGGCAAAGGGAAAAGAAAGGGAACTTCAAGTGGAAAGACAAGCAAGTTGTCTCTCCCGTGAAGAAGACCAAAACTGGACCAAAGCCTGAAACTGAGTGCTTACACTGCAAAGGAAATGGTCACTGGAAGCGGAAATGCCCTGAATATTTGGTGGGTAAGAAGGATGGCAAAGTGAACAAGTGTATATTTGATATACAGGTTATTGATGTGTGCCTTACTAGTGTTTATAGTAGCCCCGAGTATTTGATACTTGTTCGGTTGCTAAGATTAGTAACTCAAACAGAGTTACGAATATAAACAGAGACTAGTTGAAGGGGAAGTGACCATAAAAGTTGGAAGTAGTTCCAAGATTGATATGATCATCATCGCACACTCCCTATACTTTCGGGATTAGTGTTAAACCTAAATAAATGTTATTTGGCATTTGCGTTGAGCATGAATATGATTTGATCATGTTTATTGCAATACGGTTATTCATTTAAAGTCAGAGAATAATTGTTGTTCTGTTTACATGAATAAAACCTTCAATGGTCATACACCCAATGAAAATAGTTTGTTGGATCTCGATCGTAGTGATACACATATTCATAAAATTGATGCCAAAAGATGCAAAGTTAATAATGATAGTGCAACTTATTTGTGGCAATCGCCGTTTGGGTCATATCGTGTAAAGCGCATGAAGAAACTCCATAAAGATGGATTTTCGGAATCACTTGGTTATGAATCATTTGATGCTTGCGAACCGTGCCTTTTGGGCAAGATGACTAAAACTCCGCTTCTCGAACAATGGAACGAAGCTATTGACTTATTGGAAATAATACATACCGATGTATGCGATCCAATGAGTGTTGATGCTCGTGGCAAGTATCGTTATTTTCGACCTTCACAAGATGATTTGAGCAGATATGGGTATATCTACTTGATGAAACATAAGTCCGAAATAGTTGAAAGGTTCAAAGAATTTCAGAGTGAAGTGGAAAATCATCATAACAAGAAAATAAAGTTTCGCGATCGATCGCGGAGACAAATATTTGAGTTACGAGTTTGGTCTTCAATTAAAACAATGTGGAATAGTTTCACAGCTCACGCCACCGAACACCACATCGTTATGGTGTGTCCGAACGTCGTAACTGCACTTTATTTGATATGGTGCGATCTATGATATCTCTTTACCACTATCATTTTGGGTTATGCATTAAAGACAGCTGCATTCACGTTTTAAAATAGGGCACCATCTAAATCCGTTGAGACGACACCGTATGAACTATGGTTTAGCAGTAAACCTAAGCTGTTGTTTCTTAAAGTTTGGGGCTGCGATGCTTATGTGAAAAAGTTTCATCCTGATAAGCTCGAAACCAAATCGGAGAAGTGCGTCTTCATAGAATACCCAAAGGAAATTGTTGGGTACACCTTCTATCATAGATCCGAAGGCAAGACATTCGTTGCTAAAATGGATCCTTTCCAGAAAAGGAGTTTCTCTCGAAAGAAGTGAGTGGGAGGAGAGTAGAACTTGATGAGGTAATTGTACCTTCTCCCTTATTGGAAAGTAGTTCATCACAGAAATCAGTTCCGGTGATTCCTACACCAATTAGTGAGGAAGTTAATGATGATGATCATCAAACTTCAGATCAAGTTGCTACCAAACCTCGTAGGTCTTCCAGAGTAAGATCCGCACCAGAGTGGTACGGTAATCATGTTCTGGAAGTCATGTTACTAGACCATGATGAACCTACGAACTATGAGGAAGCGATGATGAACCCAGATTCCACGAAATGGCTTGAGGCCATGAAATCTGAGATATGATCCATGTATGAGAACAAAGTGTAGACTTTGATTGACTTGCCCGATGATCGGTGAGTCATTAAGAATAAATGGATCTTCAAGAGGAAGATGGGCATTGATAGTAGTGTTACTATCTACAAAGCTAGACTTGTCGAAAAAGGTTTTTGACAAAGTTCAAGGTGTTGAATACGATGAGATTTTCTTACTCGTATCGATGCTTAAAAGTCTGTACGAATCATGTTAGCAATTGCCACATTTTATGAAATTTGGCAAATGGATGTCAAAACTACATTCCTTAATGAATTTATTAAAGAAGAGTTGTATATGATACAACTAGAAGGTTTTGTCAATCCTAAAGGTGCTAACAAAATGTGCAAGCTCCAGCAATCCATCTATGGACTGGTGCAAGCATCTCAGAGTTGGAATATACGCTTTGATAAGTTGATCAAAGCATATAGTATTATACAGACTTGCGGTGAAGCCTGTATTTACAAGAAAGTGAGTGGGAGCACTACAGCATTTCTGATAAGTATATGTGAATGACATATTGTTGATCGGAAATAATGTAGAATTATTCTGCAAAGCATGAAAGGATACTTGAATAAGAGTTTTTCGAAGAAAGACCTCAGTAAAACTACATACATATTGAGCATCAAGATCTATTGAGATAGATCAAGACGCTTGATAAGATTTTCAATGAGTACATACCTTGACAAGATTTTGAAGTAGTTCAAAATGGAACAGTCAAAGAAAGAGTTCTTGCCTGTGTTGCAAAGTATGAAATTGAGTAAGACTCAAATCCCGACCACAATGAGAAAATAGAAAGAGAATGAAAGTCATTCCCTATGCCTCACCATAGGTTCTATAAAGTATGCTATGCTATGTACTGCACCTATTGTATACCTTGCTCAGATTTGACAAGGAGTACAATAGTGATCTAGGAGTAGATCATCGACATTGGTCAAGAATATCCTTAGTGAGGACTAAGGAAATATTTCTCGATTATGGAGGTGATAAAAGAGCCCGTCAAAAAGTTATCTCGGTGCAAGTTTTCACACGATCCAGATGAAACTAAGTCTCAATCTGGATACATATTGAAAGTGGGAGCGATTAGCTAGAGTAGCTTGCGAGCATTGTAGACATAGAATATTTGCAAAATACATACGGCTCAAATGTGATGCAGACCCGTTGACTAAGCTTCTCTCACGAGCAAAACATGATCACACCTTAGTACTCTTTGGGTGTTAATCACATAGCGATGTGAACTAGATTATTGACTCTAGTAAACCCTTTGGATGTTGGTCACATGATGATGTGAACTATGGGTGTTAATCATATACATATATGAATATTGGTGTTAAATCACATGGCGATGTGAACTAGATTATTGACTCTAGTGCAAGTGGGAGACTGAAGGAAATATGCCCTAGAGGCAATAATAAAGTTATTATTTATTTCCTTATTTCATGATAAATGTTTATTATTCATGCTAGAATTGTATTAACCGGAAACATAATACATGTGTGAATACATAGACAAACATAGTGTCACTAGTATGCCTCTACTTGACTAGCTCGTTTATCAGATATGGTTATGTTTCCTAGCCATGGAAAAAAGAGTTGTCATTTGATTAACGAGATCACATCATTAGGAGAATGATGTGATTGACTTGACCCATTCCGTTAGCTTAGCACTTGATCGTTGAGTATGTTGCTATTGCTTTCTTCATGACTTATACATGTTCCTGTAACTATGAGATTATGCAACTCTCGTTTACCAGTGGGACACTTTGGGTACTACCAAACGTCACAACGTAACTGGGTGATTATAAAGGAGTACTACAGGTGTCTCCGAAGGTACATGTTGAGTTGGCGTATTTCGAGATTAGGTTTTGTCATTCCGATTGTCGGAGAGGTATCTCTGGGCCCTCTCGGTAATGCACATCATTATAAGCCTTGCAAGCAATGTGACAAATGAGTTGGTTACTGGATGGTGCATTATAGAACGAGTAAAGAGACTTGCCGGTGACGAGATTGAACTAGGTATTGGATACCGACAATCGAATCTCGGGCAAGTAACATACCGATGACAAAGGGAACAACGTATGTTGGTATGCGGTTTGACCGATAAAGATCTTCGTAGAATATGTAGGAGACAATATGGGCATCCAGGTCCCGCTATTGGTTATTGACCGAGAATAGTTCTAGTTCATGTCTACATAGTTCTCGAACCCGTAGGGTCCGCACGCTTAAGGTTTCGGCGATGTTATATTATGAGTTTATGAGTTTTGATGTACCGAAGGAGTTCGAGTCCCGGATGAGATCGGGACATGACGAGGAGTCTCGAAATGGTCGAGACGTAAAGATCGATATATTGGACGACTATATTCGGAGTTCGGAAAGGTTCCGAGTGATTCGGATATTTTTCGAGTACCGAGAGTTACGGAATTCGCCAGGAGAAGTATTGGGCCTTATTGGGCCTGGGAAAGAGAGGGGCTGCCTTGGGCAGGCCGCGCTTCTTCTTGGCCTAGTCCGAATTGACTAGGGGGGGCCGCACCCCTCCTTCCTTCCCTTCTCTCTTCCCTTCCTTGTCTCCTACTCCTAATACATGGAAGGACTCCTAGTTGGACTAGGAAGGGGAATCCTACTCGGTGGGAGTAGGACTCCCCATGGCGCGCCATAGTAGAGGGCGGCCTCCTCCTCCCTCCCTCCTTTATATACGGGGCAGGGGCACCCATAGACACACAAGTTGATCTACGGATTGTTCCTTAGCCGTGTGCGGTGCCCCCTTCCACCATATTCCACCTCGGTCATATCGTCGCGGAGTTTAGGCGAAGCCCTGCGCCGGTAGAACATCATCATCGTCACCACGCCGTCGTGCTGACGGAACTCATCTCCGGAGCTCGGCTGGATCGGAGGCCGGATATCGTCATCGAGCTAAACGTGTGCTGAACTCGGAGGCTCCGTACGTTTGGTGCTTGGATCGGTCGGATCGTGAAGACGTACGACTACATCAACCGCGTTGTGCTAATGCTTCCGCTTACGGTCTATGAGGGTACGTGGACGAACACTCTCCCCTCTCGTTGCTATGCCATCACCATGATCTTGCATGTGCGTAGGAATTTTTTTGAAATTACTACGTTCCCCAACAGTTGGGAGGTTCATGGATTTCGGCAACGTGCGGGCGTCGACTTCACCGACACCTTTGCCCTGGTTGTAAAACCGGGCACGATCCACACAGTGCTTCACTTGGCGGTCTCGCGTGCGTGGCCTGTGCATTAGTTGGATGTCTCCAACGCTTTTTTGCATGACCATCTTGCCGAGCAGGTGTTCTGTCTGCAGCCCACTGGCTTTGTCGACGCCAAGCATCCCGACAACGTGTGCTTGCTCTCCTATTCTCTTTATGGGTTGAAGCAGGCGCTACGGGCTTGGTACCAGCATATCGCCGCCTTCCTGCACTCTCTTGGATTCCGGTCGACCCGCTCCATTACTCCCCTCTTTGTGTATCATCAGGGAGCTGACACGGCATATCTAATGCTCTATGTCGATGACATCATCCTCACCACGTCTGCTCTCGAGCTCCTTCAGCGGCTCATGGCTCGTCTTCAGGATGAGTTTGCCCTTAAGGACTTGGGGCCTCTACATTACTTCCTTGGCATCGAGGTGGTGTGCCAGGCCGATGGTTTCTTTCTGCATCAGTAGAAGTACGCACATGAGCTTCTCGAGTGTGCTGCCATGCTTAACTGCAAGCCCGCTGCCACTCCCGTTGACACGAAGGCCAAGGTATCAGCCTTGGAAGGCTCTCTCGTGTCTGATGCAGTGTTTTATTGTTGGTGCCTTGTAGTACATGACGCTGACACGTGCAGACCTGCAATATGCCTTTCAGTAGGTGTGCCTTCATATGCACTCCCTGCTCGACTCTCATTGGGCCTTGGTAAAGCGTATCCTCCGCTACATACGAGACACCACGTCCTTGGGACTCAGACTAACGGCCTCCGCCTCCATCGACCTCGTCGCCTACTCTGATGCGGATTGGGCAAGCTACCCTGACACACGTTGCTCCACCTCATGCTATTGTGTCTACCTTGGGCCCTTGCTGATCTCTTGGTCGTCCAAGCGATAGCCCATGGTCTCCCGCTCGAATGCCGACGTAGAGTATCGGGCAGTGGCTAACGCCGTTTCCTAATGCTCCTAGCTCCGTCAGCTGCTCCTGGAGTTGCTTTGTGACGTTTACAAGGCCATACTCGTGTACTGTGACAAAATCTCTTCGTCTACCTCTCCACCAACCCGGTTCATCATCACCGCACGAAGCATATTGATCTTGATATTCACTTCGGCCGCGAGCAGACGTCACTTTTTTTGCCATAGTTTGGTTATGTTGTACTAGAGGATTTTAGTCCCACTTATAGTGCCACCCTTGGTTCTTACGTGGAGTGCCACACCACCAGTCAAGAACAATCAAAGTAAGTGAAAGAAAGAAGACCCCAAGAAATAATAAGTCAAAAGAGGAGACAAGAGCAAAGAATCCTAAGCCCATGTAAGAAGGCGTCTCCTAGTGTAGGGATTTTTGCTCTAATGGGCCACAACCCACCCCTTAGCCCTATCAGGAGCACATGGGTTAAAGGATGCAAAATCACCTAGTTCTACCTTCCAACCTCTTTACTCAAGGGTAGACTTCATTTGTCAAGGACTCCTAGGCTATATAAAGCCCCCCCATGGGCATGTAACTCACTCAATATCACTTGAATACACTAAGTGGAGAGTCACTCTCTCCTTCCAATCCCCTTCAAGAGCGCAAATGAAGGCTGAGAGCTCTAAGTCTGAGGGACCTTGTAAGGCTCGGACTAGTTGTGAGTCTTGGGACACCGGTAACGGTTGCATTCTAACTGCCCCGTGCCCCATGCACCATTCTTGACAACCATCCCATAGGACGTAGGTTACGCTCCCACGAGTCCAATGAACCTACTTAAAAAACATCATCGTGGCACTTGTTAAGTGTATGATGACCTTCAATATAAGGTCATTGTACATGCCGTCGCTAATTTATGACCATGCTACTAAGGACACCCTCTAGTCAAAAGTTGATTCTCGAACATTAAGGTTGGCACCGACCATGGGGAATCGTCGCCATGTGTGAGAAGTCACCTCGACCACCACAGCTAGATATCAACGCATCCAAGGAGAAAGCGTCAACTAGAAGATATAAGAAGAAGGACGTGGCAGGAGAGGAGAGCCCAAAGAACTCAGCGACATCACCCTTGACGTGGTGGTCGAGGAAGTGTGCCCTGAGGAGGCCCTCGATGCCGCTCCCAAAGGAGGGATCACCGCTCCAAAATTTTCTCACAGGTCATCCTCAGCCTCGGCACCCATGCCGGGACTACCTTAGGCGTGGGAGCTGAAGGCCACCTCACCGAGGGAAGCTCCGCCTCACCGAAAGTCGTCCATGACCCTCACTCCATCGCTACCGCCTTGGAGACACTCATCAACTCTCCGGCTGTCAACATCAACTCCATATGGGCTTTGGTTGACCCGCTCCAAGATTCCGCCGCCGGCATCGAACCAAGACCAGGACATTCACCACCAATGATGTCGCAACCACTCCAGACAGACCAAGGGTGTCTGTGGAGATGGCTGCGGTTGAAGGACCGCCGCTCCATGCCGCCTTTGCCCCTTCAGCAACCTTCCCGCCGACGGGGGCTTCATGGTTCCACCCATACCGGGGCCAGCAACTCACCATGCTTCCGCCATATGTAGGAGGACATCGACATGCAATGCACAGGAAGGAGGGGCTCACCTCAGGGGAGGGCCAGCCAGAGAGCACCCTTGGGAAGCTAGGGGAGCCACCAGGCCGAAAGACTCCACTAGCCTGAAGATGGAGGCCATGAGAGTCATCAGGTGGCCACGCACACCTCCACGTGCCCTAGGGGGTGGCACAAGGGCTTACTGTGTCAGCACCCCTCAAGTCGATTGACGCTCTTCTTCGGCCGCAAGAAAGAAATTTTAGCCCAGTAAGAGTTACAAATCTCTAGATATTTAAGAAATGGTGAACTACCCCAGGAAAGTGCCAAAACAGAGAGAAGAGAGATCCAATCTTGGAGGGACTCTCACCGTCCGGGAGCCACGGAGGCTATGGACCAGATGGGGAAATCTCTCCCCATCTAGGGGAGAGGCTAAGAAGAAGGAAGGGGGCTCTCTTCCCTCTCTCCCGGTCGTACCAGAGTGTTGTCGGGGGAAACACCATCACCGCCATCATCTACATCAAATCCATCGTCTTCATTAACATCTCCATCACCTTCCTCCCTCTCTAGTCAGTAGCCCACTCTCCCACAATCCGCTTTAACCCATCCCTGGATGGTGTTTGATGCTATAAATTATTACCCAATGATTTTTGGCATCTTTATATGTTTCTGTAGATCCTTTTGTGGAGATTGTGATTGCTCTGAGTTACATGTTTTGTTTTGTTGCTGGTTCCCATCATATGAGCGCGCACATACGTGGACAAACTTTAGGGCTAGTTGTATGTTGAGAAAACTATGCATAGACCGACCGGACTGACCGATATTATTGTGGTTGAGTGTATGGACTGATACATAGGGGAAAGGGGGATTAAATTATCTTAATGATATGGTTAGGTTTTACATTAATAAATTCCTTGTAGTTGTGGATGCTTGCTAGGGCTTCAATCATAATTATTATGATTTCCATCTACTGACACTATGTTAGCATATGCCTCTCTGATACATCTCCAGCGTATCTATAATTTTTTATTGTTCCATGCTGTTATATTATCATTCTTGGATGTTTTACCTTCATTTTATAGCAACTTTATATCATTTTTTGGGACTAACCTATTGACATAGTGCCCAGCGCCAGTTGTTGTTTTTTGCTTGTTTTTTACTTCACAGAATATTAGTACCAAACAAAGTCCAAATGCCACAAAACGTTTTGGAGATTTTTTTTGGACTAGAAGACAACTTGGGAGCCAAGGAAGCACCTAGGGGGAGACCCAGGGGGCCAACCACCCAATAGGGCGCGCCAGAGGCCCCTGGCGTGCCCTGATGGGTGGTGGGGCCCATGGAGGTCTCCTCCATCGCCTCTCCACACTATAATACTCAGATATTCCAGCCTAGGGGAGCAATCGAAACACAATTCCAGCCGCCGCAAGTTTTAGAACCACGAGATCCAATCTAGAGCCCTATTCCGGCACTCTGCCGGAGGGGAACACAATCACGGAGGGGTTCATCATCCTCATTGGTGCTCCTCCGATGATGCGTGAGTAGTTCACCATAGACCTATGGGTTCGTAGGCAGTAGCTAGATGGCTTCTTATCTCTTTTTATTCTCAATACAATGTTCTCCTCGATGTTCTTGATGTAATGACTTTTGGCGGTGTGTTTATTGAGATCTAATGAAGTTCGAGTTTATGATCAGATCTATCCATGAAATATTATTTGAGTTTTCTTTGATCTCTTATATGCATGATTGTTATAGCCTCGTATTTCTTCTTCGAATCTTTTGTTTAGTTAGGCCAACTAGATCAATTTTTCTTGCAATGGGAAGAGGTGCTCTGTGATGGGTTGGATCTTGTGGTGTCCTCACCCAGTGAGAGAAGGGGTAGCGAGGCACGTATGTATTGCTTCTATTAAGGATAAAAAGATGGGGTTTGTTCCTACATGAATAGGTATTGTCTACATCATCTCATCGTTCTTATTGCACTAATCTGTTTCTCCATGAACTTAATACATTAGATGCTTGTTGGATAGTGATCGATGTGTGGAGTAATATTAGTAGATGCACGCAGGAGTCGGTCTACTAATCTTGTACATGATGCCTATATACATGATCATTGCCTTGGATATCATCATAATTATTTGTTCTTCTATCAGTTGCCCGACAGTAATTTGTTTACCCACCGTATGCTATTTTCTCGAGAGAAGCCACTAGTGAAATCTACAGCCCCCGGGTCTATCTTTTATCATACTGTTTTCATATCTATTATTCCAAAAACCAAAAAATACCTTGCTACACTTTTTCTTTACTTATTTTATTTTGTGTTCTTGCTAGATCTATTTTCCAATCTCATACAATTTAATATATCTTTTTACCATAGAGGGACTGCCAACCCCTCTTACCCGTTGGGTTGCAAGTATTTGTTCTTCGTGTGCTGGTACCGTTTACATAGTGTTGCTTGGTTCTCCTACTGGATTGATAACCTTGGTTTCATAACCGAAGGAAATACTTACCGTATCTATGCTGCATCATCCCTTCCTCTTTGGGGAAAAACCGACGCAGTGCTAAGCCACGTCAAAAGGATTTGTGGCGCCGTTGCCGTGGAGACATCATCAACATCTATCAGGTTCCTAATCACAAATCTCATCTCCTTGCAATTTACATTATTTGCCATTTTCCTCTCGTTTTCATCTCCCCCACATCACAATATTTTGCCGTTTTATTCGCCTTCGCCTTTTTCTCGTCAAATCTCTTGTTTGCGTAGTCATGATGTCTCAAGAAAAATACCTAATTGTGTGATTTTTTCAATACTAATACAATGATTTTATTAGTACTCCAATTGCTCCTCCCGCCACTAGTGCGGAGTCTTGTGATATTAATGCCGCTTTGTTGAATCTTGTTATGAAAGACCAATTTTTCGGTACTCCTAATGAGGATGCCGCGTCCCATCTAAACACATTCGTAGAATTGTGTGATATGGAAAAGAAAAAAGATGTGGACAATGATATTGTGAATTTGAAATTATTTCCTTTCTCCTTGAGGGATCATGCGAAATTTTGGTTTTCTTCTTTGCCTTGCAATAGTATCGATTCTTAGGATAAGTGCAAGGATGATTTTATTACTAAGTATTTTCCGCCCGCAAAAATTATTTCCCTTAGAAATCAAATCATGAATTTTAAGCAACTTGAGCATGAACATGTTGCGCTATCTTGGGAAATAATGAAATTAATGCTAAGAAATTACCCTACTCATGGTTTAAATCTTTGGATGATCATACAATTTTTTTATGCGGGATTGAATTTTGTTTCTAGAAATCTTTTAGATTTTGCCGTGGGTGGTACTTTTATGGAGATTACTTTGGGCGAAGATACTAAATTGCTAGATAATATTATGGCAAATTATTCACAACAGCATACCGAAAGAGCACCTACTAGTTAAAAAGTTAATTCGGTTGAAGAAATTTGTATTTCGAGTGAAAAAGTTGATGCTCTTATGAAATTGGTTGCTAGTAAAAATTCTCCTACTTATCTTAATGATGTGCATTTTTCTACTTTGATTGAGAAAAATAGTGATCTCGTAGATGTGAATTTTGTCTCGTGGAACAATTTTAATAACGACGCTTATAGAGGTAATTTTAATCCTAGGACTTTCCTAGAAATTCGTCTAATAATTATGGCAATTCCTATGGTAATTCTTCTTACAATAATAATAGGAACCACTCTGATCTTGAGAGTAATATTAAATAATTTATCAATGCTCAGAAGGTTTTCAATACTACGATAGAAGAAAAGTTGAATAAGATTGATGATATGTCTAGAAGCATTGATAGAATTTTCCATGATGTAGAAAGTCTCAAGATTAAAAAATTTCTACCTAAGGTTGATGTGAATGAATCAATTAAAGCTTTATATGTTTCTATGGATGAGAAAGTAAGAAAAGAACCGCTATGCTTAGAGCTAAAAGAGAATTTTTAGAAAGAGTGTTTTCTACCGATTGCTTGTATAACAATGATGAAGATCTTATAATGATTGGTGTTTCTTCAATTGATTCATTGTTTAGTAATGTTAAGCTTGATGAAAATAGGACTGAAGAAGAGTCAACTTTAGCTAGAGAGCGTCCTCATAATTCAAAGGATGAAAATCTTGATTTGTTTTTGATAAAAGTGGGTTTGAAGAGGTCAAAACTTTAACTAGTGATGTGCCCACTCTTTTGGATTACAAAGACTTTAATTATGATAGTTGATCTTTGATTTAATGTATTTCTTTATTGCAATCCATGGTCAATTCACCCAATGCCTATGAACAAAATAAAGCCTTTACCAAACATATTGTAGAAGCGATGATGAGAGCTTTAGAGGAAAAGTTGGAATTAGAGATTTCAATTGCTAGAAAATCATATGATGAATAGGAACTACCATTAAATTCAATATTACAAATTATGAGTGCTTTGCTTTATGTGATTTGGGTGCGAGTGTTTTCACAATTCCGAAATCTCTATGTGATGTGATTGGTCTTACCAGTATTGAAGAATGTTCTCTTAATTTGCACTTGGCGGATTCTACTATTAAAAAGCCTTTGGGAAGAATTAATGATGTTCTTATTCTTGAAAATAGGAACTATGTGCCCATAGATTTTATTGTTCCTGATATATATTGCAACCCGTCTTGTCCCATCATACTTGGTAAACCGTTTTTACAAAGTATAGGTGCCGTGATTGATATGAAAGAAGGGAAGATTAAATTTTAATTTCCACTAAGAAAGGGTATGGAACACTTCCCTATAGAAAGAATTAAGCCACCATATGAATCAATCACGAGGGCAACCTATGGACCAATAACCAAAGATGACAATACTTGAATCTATGCATTATGCCTAGCTAAGGGCGTAAGATGGTAGCGCTTGTTGGGAGGCAACCCAATGAATAAAATTCTTTTTTGCCTTTTTCTTTCTGTTCTTGAGTGTTTGCAAAATTATGCTACTGTTATGATTGTGTTTTTTATGTTTTAATTAGTGTTTGTGCCAAATAAAGCCTTTGGGATCATGTTAGGTGATAGTTGATTTGATGTTGTTGAAAAAGAGAAACTTTTGTGCCCAATATAAGAATTGTGAAAAATCGAGAAGCGTGATAGAATTCTGAAATTTTTACACAAGATTGGTAAACAAATTTCCAACGTTGTCCTAGTTTTTCATAATTTATGGAGTTACAAAAGTATGGTCAATGTTCAGATTACTACAGACTGTTTTGTTTATGACAGATTCTATTTTTGTTGCATTGTGTGCTTATTTTAATGAATCTATGGATTGTTTCGGGGGGTATAAGCCATGGTAAAGTTAGAATACTGTAGGTATAATGCAATAATAAAATATGAATGGGTTTGCAACAGTACTTAAAGTGGTGATTTGCTTTATTATACTAACGAATCTCACAAGGGTTTTGTTAAGTTTTGTGTGATTGAAGTTTTCAAGTTTTGGGTGAGATCACGATGGATGAAGGAATAAGGAGTGAAAAGAGCTTAATCTTGGTGATGCCCATGGCACCCCAAGTTAATATTCAAGGAGAACCAAGAAACTAAGCTTGGGGATTCCCCGAAAGGCATCCCCTCTTTCTTCTAACAACCATTGGTAATTTTACTTGGAGCTATATTTTTATTCGTCACATATCATGAGTTTTTCTTGGAGCGTCGTGTATTATATGAGTCTTTTCTTGTTTTGATTTTCAGTTTGTCGCAATCATCCTTGCTGGACACACCTATTTGAGAGAGCCATAATTATGCTATGATTTGTTAGTATTGCCCTATGTGCTTCACTGGAATTTTTTGAGCTATGTAATTGCTCTAGTGCTTCACTTATATCTTTTTGAGCATGGTGTACTTTAATTTTTGAAGAAATACTCTCATGCTTCACTTAGATTAATTTTAGAGTTAGAAGAAATTCTTTCATGCTTCATGTATATTATTTTAAGAGATGAATTTTTTTAATGCTCATGTTCTTCACTTAAATTTGTTTGAGCTTGTTAAAAGCAATTGTAATACATAAAATTAGTCCCAAAGTGATAGATATTCAAGAGGGATATAATAAAAACTTTCATGAAGATAACTAGACAAAATAAAGTTAATTATTTGTAATAGTTTTGTAATATGATGATAGTAATATATGAGTCATGTTGGTGAGTAATTATGCTTTAGCAAGAATATTGGTGTTAAGGTTTTTGATTCCCTATGCAAGCACTAAATTCAATAGTTATGCAATGAAATTACATCCTACTTGTGGTGCATTATTCGGTGTTAGTTATGCTCAATGCTCGTTTTTGAGAATTTTCATTTCTTGGTTGCTTGCTTCTCAATCTATTTGCTAGCATCCATTTGTACTAAGTGGGAATACTACTTGTGCATCCAAAATCCTTAAACTAGTTATGCCATATGAGTCCACCATACCTACATATATGCGGTATTTCCGTGTCGTTCTAAGTAAATTTGTATGTGCCAACTCTAATTTTCAAAATGAAATTCCTTTTTGTGTGACCTGTACCGCTCATGAAGCAGCAGGGGTTGGCCAATATTTTTCCATGCTAGATGTGTTGTTCTCAAGATGAGTGTTTATTCACTTGTCATTGCATGGAGTGCAGCGGTAATAGGGATGCCCAGTCCCGAAATGAAAAAGAGATTTACTTTATGTTGTCAAATAATAAATTCCTTCGAAAGTGTTGGTATGGAAGGCACCCGTGGATACGGCTAGCCATGGATTGTGAAAGAATGCTGGAAAAAGGAATAAACTTTATTTTATGTTTGATGAGAACCGCCTATGATGTATCTAGCATGGAGAGTATTGGGAACTACTCGGTCATTTTTGTTGAAAGGAAAAGCATGCCTCTCAAAAAAATTTATCTCTCAATTTTTGCTTTGAGCTCTGGAACCTCTACAAATCTCTGCTTCCCTCTGCGAAGGGCCTATCTATTTTCTTTATGCAAATTTTTATTTTAAATTTTATTTGAGTCTCCATCTTATCTTTTAAAGCAACAACTAGGGAGCACTAAGATCATACTTGTGCATTGGATGTAGCTAATATTCAAGTGTGTTTCATGAATGGATCAATGATTGAGCATGACAGGCTAGGGATAACTTTCTTTATTGTTGATATTTTAAAAGACATGGTTGCTTGTTGATATGCTTGAGTATTGAAATATTCATCTCAAATATAGACTATTGCTTTGAACCATCTAAAAGCGCATATGTCCATCTAGAAGAGAAAAAAACATGTGATGAACCTGTTATGCAGCATTCCACATCAAACATTCTATTTTTATTATTTACCTACTCGAGGACGAGCAAGAATTAAGCTTGGGGATGCTGATACATCTCCAACATATCTATAATTTTGATTGTTCCATGCTGTTATATTATCATTCTATGGATGTTTTACCTTCACTTTATAGCAACTTTATATCATTTTTTGGGACTAACGTATTGACATAGTGCCCAGTGCCACTTGCTATTTTTTTTACTTTGCAGAATATCAGTACCAAACGAAGTCCAAATGCCACAAAACTTTTTGGAGATTGTTTTGACCAGAAGACAACTTGGGAGCCAAGGAAGCACCTGGGGGGAGGCCCACGGGGCCCACCACCGACCAGGGCGCGCTAGAGGCCCCTAGCGTGCCCTGATGGGTGGTGGGGCCCATGGAGGTCTCCTCGACCACCACTCAGCTCTATGAATACTCAGATATTCCTGAATCCCTAGGGGAGCGATCGAAACACAATTCCAGCCGCCACAAGTTCCGGAACCACGAGAACTAATCGAGAGCCCTATTCCGGCACTCTGCCGGAGGGGGAACACGATCACGGAGGGGTTCATCATCCTCATTGGTGCTCCTCCGATGATGCGTAAGTAGTTCATCATAGACCTATGGGTCCGTAGGCAGTTGCTAGATGGCTTCTTCTGTCTTTTTTATTCTCAATACAATTTCCTCCTTGATGTTCTTGGAGATCTATTTGATGTAATGACTTTTTGCGGTGTGTTCGTTGGGATCCAATGAAGTTTGAGTTTATGATCAGATCTATCCATGAATATTATTTGAACTTTGATCTCTTATATGCATGATTGTTATAGACTCATATTTCTTCTCCGAATATTTTGTTTAGTTAGGCCAACTAGATTGATTTTTCTTGAAATGGGAAGAGGTGCTTTGTGATGGGTTTGATCTTGCGATGTCCTCACCCAGTGATAGAAGGGGTAGCGAAGCATGTATATATCATTGCTATTAAGGATAAAAATATGGGGTCTATTCCAACATGAATATATCCTGTCTACATCATGTCATCTTTCGTATTGCATTACTCCATTTCTCCATGAACTTAATACATTAGATGCTTGCTGGATAGCGGTCGATGTGTGGAGTAATAGTAGTAGATGCAGGCAGGAGTCGGTCTACTAATCTTTGACGTGATGACTATATACATCACCATTGCCTTGGATATCGTCATAATTATTTATTCTTCTATTAATTGCCCAACAGTAATTTGTTTACCCACCGTATGCTATTTTCTCGAGAGAAGCCACTAGTGAAATCTACGACCCCCGAGTCTATCTTTTATCATATTGTCTCCAGATCTATTATTCCAAAAAACCCAAAATACCTTGCTGCAATTTTTCTTTACTTAATTTATCTTGTGTTCTCGCTAGATCTATTTATCCAATCTCATACAATTTAAAATATCATTTTACCGCAGAGGGATTGACAACCCCTCTTACGCGTCAGGTTGCAAGTATTTGTTCTTTGTGTGCATGTAATGTTTACATAGTGTTGCTTGGTTCTCCTACTAGATTGATATCTTGGTTTCATAACCGAGGGAAATACTTACCATAGCTATGCTGCATCATCCCTTACTCTTTGGGGGACAAACCAACACAGTGCTAAGCCATGTCACTCTCCCACTTATAAAACAACAATGATGATTATCTGTGTAGTATCATAGCCAATTTCCTAGAGATAATTCCACCTCCTACCAGCGCTACTCCACGCTCACTTTTCGCTTTTATAAAACTTGCAAATTATCTTCACTAGAAAGTTTAGGCAAAACGATGTTTGTTGCATGTAGGATTCTATCTGCCAAATAGCTCCTGAGAGAATACGAATCTGACCTTTAAGTCCTTTTGGGTTCGACACTCAGTACTTACCACCTCCACTTTGGAAAGTTCTGTTGGGGAACGTAGTAATTTCAAAAAAATTCCTACGCACACGCAAGATCATGGTGATGCATAGCAACGAGAGGGTCAGTGTTGTCCACGTACCCTCGTAGACCGAAAGCGGAAGCGTTAGCACAACGCGGTTGATGTAGTCGTACGTCTTCACGATCCGACCGATCAAGTACCGAACGTACGACACCTCCGAGTTCAGCACAGATTCAGTTCGATGACGTCCCACGAACTCCGATCCAGAAGAGATTTGTGGGAGAGTTTCGTCAGCACGACGGCGTGATCACGGTGTTGATGATGCTACCGACGCAGTGCTTCGCCTAATCACCGCTATGATATTACCGAGGTGGAATATGGTGGAGGGGGGCACTGCACACGGCTAAGAGATCAGGAGATCAATTGTTGTGTCTAGAGGTGCCCCCTGCCCCCGTATATAAAGGATCAAGGGGGAGGGGCGGCCGGCCAGGAGGAGGCGCGCTAGCGAGGAGTCCTACTCCCACCGGGAGTAGGACTCCCTCTTTTCCTAGTTGGAGTATGAGGGGGGAGGAAGGAAGAGAGGATAGGAAGGAAAGGGGGGCGCCCCCCCCTCATTGTCCAATTTGGACTAGAGGGGAAGGGGACATGCGGCCTGCCCTGGTCGCCCCTCCTCTTCTCCACTAGGGCCCATGAGGCCCACTAAATGCCCCGGGGGGTTCCGGTAACCCCCGGTACTCTGGTATATGTCCAAAACTCCCCGAAACACTTCTGGTGTCCGAACATAGTTATCCAATATATCGATCTTTACGTCTCGCCCATTTCGAGACTCCTCTTCATGTCTGTGGTCATATCCGGGACTCTGAACTACCTTCGGTACATCAAAACACAAAAACTCATAATACCAATCGTCACCAAACATTAAGCGTGCGGTCCCTACGGGTTCGAGAACTATGTAAACATGACTGAGACACGTCTCCGGTCAATAACCAATAGCGGAACCTGGATGCTCATGTTGGCTCCTACATATTCTACGAAGATCTTTGTCGGTCAAACCGCATAACAACATACGTTGTTCCCTTTGTCATCGGTATGTTACTTGCCCGAGATTCGATCGTCGGTATCTCAATACCTAGTTCAATCTCGTTACCGGCAAGTCTCTTTACTCGTTACGTAATGCATCATCCTGCAACTAACTCATTAGCTGTGTGCCCCCTATTGATCTACCAGGCAAGCAAACCCCCCCCCCCCCTTGTTCATTCTGATACAATCCCACTCTCTCGCTCCTGCTCTCTGTAATTGCATTAGGACAACAACAATTCAACAGCTACTTTATGATGCGGTAGTTGAACCCATTCCTCTGCATGACCCGTCATTGAAACCCACTAGCATGTGTAGGAGTTGATTGAAGCCATGTTGTGTTCCTACCATGCCATGCCTGCTATTGCTTAGAGTTGTGCCAGTTCTGATTCATTTGGAATGAATTGGAGGGCAGTGTTATGTTCTGATGCTGAGAGTTAAGTATGTGAACACAATTTGGTAAAGGTAGCGGTGAGAGGCCATGTAGGAGTACATGGTGGGTTATCTCACTGGAACCGTCCTTAAGCACTGAGTTCTGTGTATGTTGTCCAATGACTAGCTACTACCACACATTGGGTTCTGGTAACTCGACCCCTCTCGACTTATTAACCAAGTTGATCTCTGTCCAGGAGTCGCAACTAGTTTCTAGTGTTTGTAGGTAGTGTTATTTTTCTACCAAGTGGCACCCGACAGGGTGGGCGTGGGACAGACTAGGCACGAGTGGCACGGTGTACCAAGTGGCACCCGGATGTTGGGCTTGGGAACCATGCTCACATCGTTTGGGGCCACGATGGAAACCTCGGCCGGACTCCCTTGCGGATAGAACACAAATAGGCGAGAAACCTGGACTAGGGTCTTGCGTGGTTAGTCAGGTCGTGGCCGACACCCTCTCTAGGCTTCTGCTTGAAGTTTGCCAAGATACATGACGTGTACATGGTGCTAAGTGGCGAGAGCGTGTGTGAAGAAGTACACCCCTGTAGGGTTAACATGATCTATTCGAATAGCTAGGTTCATGGATATGGACTTCTTGGATGCTTACGTGGTCCATAGACAACTTGAAGTGGATACTCTAAAATGCTCAAGACAAGTGTGAGTGCTATGGATGGCCTTCTCATAGGGAGGCGGGGATGAATCCATAGTAGTGTATTGTGTGGTGATTAGTGGACTCGTGTGCGCTACGTCACCCCAAAAAAGTTACTCGTAGTCATAGAACAGGACAGCCACTGAGTCAAAGCTGGCTTGCTGCAACTAAACAACACATTGCCTTCTTGATACTAATGCATGTATGATAGGATCTCATGTAAATCTTGCTGAGTACCTTTGTACTCACGTTGCTTAATTTATGTTTTTGCAGAGGAGACTTCGGTTTTACTAGTTTTCCCTCATGGACTTCGACAAGTATCTTGTTACCTCAGCTACGATCTTGTACAGGTGTTGTAGATAGTCAAGCTTCTCAGCCTTTTTCATTTGTAGTTGTCTGTACTCAGACATGTTATGCTTCCGCTCATTGCTTGTATGCTCTGTATGTTGGGTCATGTGACCCCTATTTGTAATAAATGCCATGACGGCTCCTCTGAGCCTTTATCTATACGAGTTGTTGAGTTATGTTGTGATTCCATATCCTATAGCACATACTTGCATGTTATGCGTACATGTAACGTGTATTGCTATGTGTGGGATCCGACAACCTAGTTTTTTATTCTTGGTAGCCTCTCTTATGGGGAAATGTCTCCTAGTGCTTCCACTAAGCCATGGTAGCTTGCTACTGCTCCGGAACACTTAGGCTGGCCAGCATGTGTCCTTCTTTGCTCATGTGTATGTCCCTTCAGGGAAATGTCACGCGTTGTTCCTTTAAGTCCTTGTAGCTTGCTATGACTTTGGTTCACATGTTGATGATCGACCCGTTCGTTGTTGGGTCATGTATGCCTGTTCCTATAAGTTTGTGCCACCTTGGGTTTACGACTAGTCGTGTCGGCCCGGGTTCTCTGTCATATGGATGCTAGCGACACAATCATATACGTGAGCCAAAAGGCGCAAACAGTCCCGGGCCAGGTAAGGTGGCACCCGTGGGAATAGCATGCCTGAGGCCGCAAAGTGATATGATGTGTTACATGCTAGATCAGTGTGACTTAGGCTCGGCTTGATTGCCTGTAGGATTACTAAGCCAAACTGGTCGAAGTTGAATCTAGAGATTCTTTAGTTATATAAGGGAATTGATTGTGGAAGGGAACGTAAGGCTCTTTTTACTCCTTTACATCATGGTCTTCTGATCTGACTCATCCTATCTTTCCTATGGGGTTAAGGAACTAGGCTTTCTTTTCCGTCTATCAGGATCACGAGTTACTACTCCCTAGTCCCATAGGATTGGTTGATCAAAGTCATATTCCAGTTTTTGAGTATTATTTCCCGGTGTAGTTTGTTTAGTACTACCACAAAACCTTGAGTGGTGATGTTGAGTTGTGGTACTACCCCATCATTAGCAGGATGTCTCATTTTGAGCATTTTACTGTCGTTATACTGCCGAAATTGTCCTAGGAGTTCAAAAGATACTAATTTCCTTGTCCTACATTCTGTATCCTTTAGTTGATGCTGATTCCGTCTTTGGTTTTGTTCCTCAGGATTGCATCAGTTAAGTGAAGTTCTGTTGCTCGTACCAGAACCATGGAGACGGTAGGGATGAGGATCCTCCCGACCAGCCTTCGTTGGCAGTGTTCATGTTAGAGATGGAGAGGAACAAGCGTGAGTCTAACGCTTGTTAGCACATATCGAGGAGAACACCGCATAGCAGTACAAAGAGTCTGCGACCATCCAGGCCTTCATTGGCTTGCACCCACCTACCTTTCATCATTCCATCGAGCCACTCAATGTTGATGACTGGCTCCATAGCATCACTCATAAGCTGCATCCCACAAACGTAGCTGAACATGACAAGGTCACCTATGCTACATATCACCTGGAAGGTCCTGCTAGTCTTTGGTGGCAGAACTATGAGGCCATGTTTCCAGCTGGCCAGATTCCTACCTGGAGGGATTTCATTGAGGCTTTTCGTGAGCATCACATTCCTCAGGCCCTCATCGATCGCAAGAGAGAAGATTTCTGTAATCTTACCCAGGGTAAGATGGCTGTTGATGCTTATAGTAGAGAGTTTGAGAACCTCACCTGCTATGCTACAGAAGAGGTGTCCACGGATGCCAAGAAGCAGGCTAGGTTCCAGAAGGGTCTCAACCCCAAGTTGCGTCGTGATCTCCACCTGCATCATTTGGATACATTCCAGGCCCTTGTGAACAATGCCATTAAAGCAGAGATGGCTCAACTCACTTACGAGGAGACTCGTAAGCACACTCGTGATTTGGGTCCTTCCTCCGGTTCTAGTTCTCAAAAGCGCCGGATTTGGGTTCCGAACTCCGCACTTCCACCCGGATATTCACCGAGGCCATCTTATGTGGTGCCTCCTCCAGTTCAGCAGTATGCTCCACCCAGGCCTATTGCTAGACCGCTTGTCAAGGCGGGTCCATGTCCAACTTCAGGGACTTGCTTCACATGCGGGAAGCAAGGACGCTATGCACATGACTGCTCTCATGCCAGTTATGCCCCACCCCAGCCCGAGAAGTCTGTTCTTTGTGGTAAGCCATCAAGCAGGAAGATCAGTGCCAAGCCAGCTCGCACTGAACGTGGACATGTGCATCACGTCTCAGCTAAAGACGCTCATGATGATCCGGATGTCCTTCTTGGTATGCTTCTTGTCAATTGTCATCCAACATCGGTTCTATTCGATACTAGAGCATCTCATTCTTTCATTTCTGAAGCCTATGCTCGTTTACACGACATATCATTTTGTGGTATGCCCTCTCCACTAGTCATTCAAACTCCTGGGTCCAAATGGCAAACTTCTTGTGTAAGCCATGGTAATGAAATCCTTGTTGACAAACTTGTATTCCTTGCATCACTTATAGCCCTAAAGTCTACATATATTAACATCATCTTGGGTATGGACTGGATGAAAGCTCATTATGCCAAGATTGATTGTTACACCAGGGATGTTCAGCTTACACACCCATCTGGCAAGATAGTCACTATCTCCACTAGAGTTGCAAAGCGTCAACTCTATTCTCTTAATGCCAGCCCTCTCCAGACCTTGAAGATATTCCGGTAGTTTCTGACTTCCGGATGTCTTTCCAGAGGAACTGCCAGATGTTCCACCTAATAGAGATGTAGAGTTTCTCATAGATATTACCCCGGAAACCTCTCCAATCTCTAGGAGACCTTACAAGATGACACCCTTAGAACTAGCTGAGCTTAAGAAACAACTTGATGAATCCTTGCAAAAGGATTTCATCCGTCCTAGTTCTTCTCCTTGGGCTTGTCTTGTCCTCCTCATCAAGAAGAAGGATGGTACGGACTGGATGGTTGTAGATTATCGTCCCGTTAATTTGGTCACGATAAAGAACAAATATCCGCCCCCCAGGATCAACGACCTGTATGCTCAGCTTGCTGGATCCTCAGTCTTCTCCAAGATGGATTTGAGGGTAGGCTACCACCAAATCAAGATCAGAAACGGGGACATCCCCAAGACGGCCTTTGTCACTTGTTATGGTCAGTATGAGTACACTTTCATGTCCTTTGGTCTAACCATGCTCCAGCTACATTCTCCCGCTTAATGAACTCAATCTTCATGGAGTACTTAGATAAGTTAGTCGTGGTTTACCTTGATGATATTCTTATTTACTCGAAGAACGAGGAAGGGCATGCCGAACATCTTAGACTTGTGTTAGAAAAACTCAAAGAGCACCGCCTTTATGACAAGTTCTCCAAGTGTGATTTTTTTTTTGCCAGAAGTAACCTACCTAGGCCACCTGATCTCTGGTAAGGGCATTGTTGTCAATCCCGAGAGAGTTCAAGCCGTTCTTGATTGGACTCCACCTGAAACAGTTAAACAAGTTAAGAGTTTCCTTGGTCTAGCCAGTTATTATCACCGCTTTGTTGGAAACTTCTCCAAAGTGGCCAAACCTCTCAGGGAACTTCTCAAGAAAGATAAAAAGTTTGAGTGGTCCCCACAATGTGAGCATAGTTTTCAGGAACTGAAAAGACGCCTGACTACTCCTCCCATACTTGTGCCACCGGATTTCACTAAGGACTTTGTTATCTATTGTGATGCCTCACGATAGGGACTAGGTTGCATTCTTATGCAGGATCGTCATGTGATTGCCTATGCATCTCGATAGTTGCATCCACATGAGGAGAATTATCCTACACATGATGTAGATCTTGCAGCCGTAGTCTATGCACTTAATACTTGGCAACATTACCTTCTTGGTAAACATTGTAAGATCTACACCGATCACCAGAGTCTCAAGTATATCTTCACCCAACCAAATTTGAACCTTAGGCAAAGACGTTGGTTGGGGGTGATCTTAGATTACGACTTAGGGATTACTTACACTCCAGGCAAGGCGAATGTCATGGCTGATGCACTAAGTCGTAAGTCCTATTGCAACAATCTCATGTTGCAGCAGGGCCAACCACTTCTCCATGAGGAATTATGTAAGCTTAACCTTCACATTGCTCCTCACAGATTCCTTTCTACCTTGGTGGAGAAACCTACTCTTGTGGATCATATCATAGAAGCCCAGAAGCATGATATGGGGATTACCGGATCAAGAGAAACATTGCTAAGGGTATTGCTAGTAGTTTCTCTATAGATGATCGAGGTGGTGTTTTCTTTGGGAACCACTTGGTGGTCCCCAAGAAGCAGCATCTTTGACAACTGATCCTTAAGTAGGCTCATTAATATCCTCCCACGATTCATCCTAGTAGTACTAAGATGTATCAAGACCTACGCCAGAGGTTCTGGTGGACTAGGATGAAGAGAGAAATCGCTCAGTTCATTGCTAACTTGATGTTTGTCGTCGTGTTAAGGAAGAGCATCAGAGACCTACTGGCACCCTTCAGCCTTTACCTATTCCTGAGTGGAAATGGGATAAAGTTGGTATGGACTTCATTACCGGCTTTCCCAGGACCAAGAGAGGAATAATGCTATTTTCGTAGTCATTGATCGTCTATCCAAAGTGGCTCACTTCCTACCTGTTGAGAGAGTATCACTGCTAGTCAGCTCGTAGATTTATATATTTCTCGAATAGTGTCACTTCATGGTGTTCCACTAGAGATCAATTCAGACCATGGTAGTCTTTAAACTTCTCATTTCCGGGAGAGTTTCCAAAGTACCATGGGAACCCATCTTTCCTTCAGTACCGCTTTCCACCCTCAGTCGAGTGGTCAGGTGGAACGGGTTAACCAAATTCTCAAAGACATGCTTAGAGCTTGTGTTATCCCATTCGGTATGGATTGGGAGAAATGTCTTCCTTTCACTGAGTTTGCTTATAGCAATAGCTATCAATACAGTCTCAAGAAAGCTCCTTTCAGGATTCTGTATGGACAAAGATGTCGAACACCTTTGAACTGGTAAGAAACTGGTGAAAGACAATTCTTTGGACCAGACATGATCTAGGTGGCAGAAGAGCAAGTTCGCATCATTCGTGACAATTTGAAAACAATCTAGTCTCGTCAAAAGAGCCAGTATGACACTCATCATAGGGAAGTGACTTATGAAGTTGGTGACAAGGCTTACCTTCGGGTTACTCCTTTGAAGGGTACCCATCATTTCGGTATCAAGGGCAAGTTTTCTCCTTGTTACATTGGTCCTTTTCACATTCTCACTAAATGAGGAGAGGTTGCCTACCAGTTGGAACTACCCCCACATCTTTCCAGACTGCATTATGTCTTCCACGTCTCTCAACTCAGGCGTTGCTTCTCGGATCGCATCCGCGGGGTGGACCATGAAACGCTTGATCTCCAAGATAACCTCACATATTGAGAGTACCCTGTCTGCATTCTTGATCAAGTAGAGCGTGTCACCCGACGTCAGAACATCAAGTTTCTCAGGGTTCAGTTGTCTCATCATTCCGAGAGAGAAACTACTTGGGAGCGAGAAGATCGTCTTCGACTGGAGTACCCCACTTTCTTTCCGCCGACTCCTGAATCTCGGGACGAAATTCTTTCAAGTGGTGGCGACTTGTCACATCCCTAGTTCTGGTATGATCAGTACTAGCTAGTCATGTGTGCATCATGTCTAAATTTCAAATGAATTTGAATTGGGGGCATGTGAAAGCCTCAGAAATCATTTCTGGAAATGACCAAGATAATTGCTCCAAATAGGTCCAAGAAAATGTTCATGTTTCCCTCTTCAAATATTGGATAGAGGTAAAATTCAAACCAATATTTTTAGGAGCTCATAAATATTTATTTTGGACATTTGGATTTATGGCAATAACTATTTGCATTGATATATATATATATATATATATATATATATATATATATATATATATATGTTATATATTTGATATATATCCAATAATTCTGAATTTTGGTGAGGGACTTTGGAATAATCCCTTAGGTCCCTGCAAAAATTGTCAAAAGCAACAAAAATGATTTAGTGGCTAGAACTAAATCAAAACAAATGTCAGAAAACAAAAAACAGACAGAAATAAGAAAAAGGAAACTTACATGGCCACTTACCCGGCCCAGCGGTGCAGCCCACTGGCCCAACTGCCAACTGTCGTCCTCCTAGCGACAGAAGGACGCGGGCACGCGCTCACCACATGTCAGCACGTGCGCGTGCCACCTCCTGGTCGCCTGTGTGCTTCCCCTGCCACGTCGACACCGCAGATAGACGCACGGGTGCCATCTGGGTCGGCCCCTCTCCCTCTCTACCGCTCTCTCTCTTTCTCTCTCTCGCTGGCCGAGGGCTGCCGTCGCTGCCGTTCGCCGTAGTCGTAGCCACCGCGCCCCTTGAGAGCATCTGAGCCGTCCCCGAGCTCCGCTACGTCACCCTCATCCTCTCCGACGAGCCAAAGAAGACGGAGCGCCCTGAAACACTGCCACCGCCGTCTTCTTCATCCTCGGCCGCCCGAGATCGCCGCCAACGCCCCGTCGACTCCAGTGCATCCCCGAGCTTGCTAACAACGCCATCGAGATCGTCGTGACCTCCTGCACATCTTCTCCCTAACGTCGTGCTTAATTGCTCGCCGTAGCAGCCGCCCCCTTGATGGCCGTAGTGCGCTGCCGCCCGAGCTCGTCGGCGGCGTAGCTCCGATGACCATTTGGTCAACCCGGCGAGTCCAACGCTTTTGTAGCGTTTTGTAGAGCATGCCTAGCGTGAAAACTAGCTCGCTTGCCCACTGCAGCAACTAAACCGTGGTCGCCTGAACTCCGGCGGCCGCAACTAAACTCGTCGTCGTCGATTCCGACCACCCCATCCCCGGCCGATGCCAGCTCACCGTATAGCCCAGCCGTGCACCAAAAGGTGCCCTGTAGGCAAAACCCAAGGCCCAGGCGCGTTGCTGACCTCGCCGGCGGCAAAACACTGGAGGGTTTAACCTGTTTTGACCACTAACAGACTCGGCTGAGTCACTGACATGTGGGTCCGGCCCCTGCTAATGTCTAGTTTAGGTTTAGTTTAACACTAATTATGTTAGTTAGTGTTTGTGACACTGGCATCTTGGACCCCACATGTCAGGTTTGCCCCAGTTAGCGGTGTTTACTGTTGACGCAAGCATTACGCAGTGCTGATGCAATTAATCTTTTTCTGGTTTTAGAATAGATCACGAAATTCCACAAAATGTATAAACTTCAAAAATTCATATAAATTCAACCGTAGCTCAGATTGAAATAATGTATATATGAAAAATTATCAAAAAAAATCAATCTATCCATCTGTACCAGTTTCGTGCATGTCAAACCAGCTTATACCTACTGTATCAGTGAAAACACATAAATGGCATTTATAAATGCTTAATTTGGAGTTGCATTTGAATGCTTGGTTCAAATGGACTTCATCCAAATGGGATGCTAGTTGCATTAGCTCAAACAACATCACATCTACATGCCATGATCATGCATCATATTGTTCAATATGCTTATGTATTGATTGTCGGCACCGTCCTTCTCGAGGTCCTGCTTCGGAGACCGTTCCAGAGTACCTGTCTGTGGATCAGTGCCCCATGTTGATCTACCAGGCAAGCAACCCACCCCCCCCCCTTGTTCATTCCGAAGCAATCCCACTCTCTCACTCCTACTCTCTGTTATTGCATTAGGACAACAAAGATTCAACTGCTACTTTATGCTGCGGTAGTTGAACCCATTCCTCTGCATGACCTGTCATTGCCAGAGTAAATAGTTGAAACCCACTAGCATGTGTAGGAGTTGATTGAAGCCATGTTGTCTTCCTATCATTTCCTATCATGCCATGCCTGCTATTGCTTAGAGTTGTGTCAGGTCTGATTCATTGGGAATGAATTGGAGTGCGGTTCTATGTTCTGATGCTGAGAGTTAAGTGTGTGAACACGATTTGGTAAAGGTAGCGGTGAGAGGCCATGTTGGAGTACATGGTGGGTTGTCTCACTGGAACCGTGCTTAAGCACTGAGTTCTGTGTATGTTGTCCAATGACTAGCTACTACCACACATTGGGTTTCGGTAACTCGACCCCTCTCGACTTATTAACCAACTTGATCTTTGTCCAGGAGTTGCAACTAGTTTCTGGTGTTTGTAGGTAGTGTTATTTTTCTACCAAGTGGCACCCGGCAGGGTGGGCTTGGGACAGACTAGGCACAGGTGGCACGATGTACCAACTGGCACCCGGATGGTGGGCTTGGGAACCCTGCTCACATCGTTTGGGGTCGTGATGGAAACCTCGGCCGGACTCCCTTGTGGATAGAACCCAAATAGGCGATAAACCTGGACTAGGGTCTTGCGTGGTTAGTCAGGTCATGGCCGACACCCTCGCCAGGCTTCCGCTTGAAGGTTGCCAAGATACATGACGTGTACATGGTGGTAGGTGGCGAGAGTGTCTGTGAAGAAGTACACCCCTGCAGGGTTAACATGATCTATTCAAATAGCCAGGTCCGCGGATATGGACTTCTTGGATGCTTAAGTGGTACATAGACAACTTGAAGTGGATACTCTAAAATGCTCAAGACAAGTGTGAGTGCTATGGAGGGCCTTCTCGTAGGGTGACGGGGATGAATCCATAGTAGTGTATTGTGTGGTGATTAGTGCACTCGTGTGCGCTACCTCACCCCAAAGAATTTACTCGTAGTCGTAGAGCAGGATAGCCACTGATTCAAAGCTGACTTGCTGCAACTAAACCCCACATTGCCTTCTTGATACTAATGCATGTATGATAGGTTCCGATGCAAGTCTTGCTAAGTACCTTTGTACTCACGTTGCTTAATTTATGTTTGTGCAGAGGAGAGTTTAGTCTTCCTAGTTTTCCCTCGTGGACTTCATCACGTAGCTTGTTACCTCAACTACGATCTTGTACGGGTGTTGTAGATAGTCAGGCTCCTCAGCCTTTTTCATTTGTAGTTGTATGTACTCAGACATGTTATGCTTCCGCTTGTTGCTTGTATGCTCTGTATGTTGGGTCATGTGACCCCTGTTTGTAATAAATGCCATGATGGCTCCTCAGAGCCTTTATCTATATGAGTTGTTGAGTTATGCTGTGATTCCACATTGTATAACATATACTTGCATGTTATGCATACGTGTCACGTGTATTGCTTTGTGTGGGATCCGACAACCTAGTTGTTTATTCTTGGTAGCCTCTCTTATGGGGGAAATGTCTCCTAGTGCTTCCACTGAGCCATGGCAGCTTGCTACTGCTCCATAACACTTAGGATGGCCGGCATGTGTCCTTCTTCGTTCATGTGTCTTGTCCCTTTGGGGAAATGTCACGTGTTGCTCCTTTAAGTCTTGTAGCTTGTTACGACTTGGGTTCATACGTTGATGATCCACACATACGTTGCTGAGTCATGTATGCATGTTCCTGTAAGTTTGTGCCACCTTGGGTTTACGACTAGTCATGTCGGCCCGAGTTCTCTGTCATATGGATGTGAGCCAAAAGGCGCAAACGGTCCCGGGCCAGGTAAGGTGGCACCCGTGGGAATACCGTGTGTGAGGCCGCAAAGTGATATGATGTGTTACATGCTAGATCGGTGTGACTTGGGATTGGGGTCCCGACACGCCGGTCGTGCCGCCTGCTCCTGCCTCCCATGGCCAGCTTTGCTGCCGCACATGCCTCACTGCACCACCCTAGTCCCATCGCTGGCTTGGCCATCCTCGTACTCACCCAGACCTACTGTTATTCTCCGGCGACGGCAGCTTCACACTACAGCCCAACTAGTAAACCCTCGTACGCCCCTCCACGTGGTAAACAACTGTCGAGTCTTCCCCGGCTCCGGGTCATTCCCTTCCTAGGCCTCGTCGTCGTTCACCACCTTGGTACTCTCGGCGTGTCGTGGTCAACATGGTCAAGGAATGACTTACATCAGAAGAGGACTATACGTGGAGAGGCTGACAAGTGGGTCCACGGCCGCAGCAAGGAAGTGCCTCCTTATTACGCGCAAAATAATGATTCCTCCACCTAACAGCAGGGACCTATCGGAAGGGCCTCTATATTTTATCTTAGCCATATTTTGCGAAAAAATGTTTCCCCCCTAACATATGGGACCCACCAGCTATATCTTCGGACGCAAGGTAAGTGCCTCCAAATTAGGCGCGAAAAAAATGAATCCTGCCCCTGACAGCTCGGACCCACCATCAATAACTTTGCACACAAGGAAGTGCCTCCTTATCCTCCCTGACAGCTGGGACCCACCTGGTCAAACCGCACATAGCGTCGTCATTCTGATCGTGAACGTGTACGTACATACTGGTCGATCGGTCTCTCTGCAATGATGAACCATGGTTGAGCAAGCAGCAGCACGTGTAGTAGTAGAGCCCCTGACGTAGCAGTTCACGCCGTCCCTTCTAAACCATGTACACATACGTACAGCCACATGCCAAAAAATACGGCCACATACGTACATACGGGCGAGGTCTCCAATGCGTACTCGCGCATATGTACAGCCAGGGATCGTGTACATGGAGAGGCACCGGACGACAGTAGCGGCGTCCTGTTCATCGGGCAGCCAATCGGCTGGGTCGGAACGGAGAAACAACATCCTGTTCATTGGGAGGCAACCGACTGGGTCGGACTGCGTCCTGTTCAACTTGAGCCAACCGGCTTGGACGGAACAACCAAAATGGGGTGTGGCGTACCACAGTACGGAGGAAACGGCCTTCTATTTGACCGGCTATGGTCGAAACGGGGGTCATGTTCATCAGGAGGGGTGTGGCCTACCGCAAAACGGAGGAAACAGACTTGTGTTGGAGCGCTACGGTCGAAATGGGGGTCCTGTTCATCGGAGGGGTGTGGCATACCGCAAAACAGGAATCCACGGGCTACTGTTCACCCACCATCGACTTCCTTCAGCCTCCACCGGCACTATTCATCCACCGCATCTTCCTGCTGCCTCCACCAGCTACTGTTCAACCACCGGCTACTATGCATCCAGCACTCCACCTGCTACTGTTCAACTAGCCCTCCACGGGGTCCTGTTCATCCAGCCTCCACGGGGTCATGTTCAACCAACCCTCCACGGGGTCCCTCCATCGGCTACTGTTCATCCACCCACAGCTCCTCGATTGGGATCCTGTTCATCCAGCGGCAACGGCCTCTACTACCACGGGATCCTGTTCATCCAACCCCCACTGGGAACTGTTCATCCAACCCCCAGTGGGGACTGTTCATCAAGAGGCAGCTTCAATCGGCTTCAGTTAGCAGTAGTAGCGATGGAATCGCTCGGGTTCAGTTAACAGCGAAGGGATCGATCGCTCGGGTTCAGTAACGTAGCTAGTGCAATCGCTCAGGTTCAATAAGGGAACGCCTCGCTTGGGTTCAGTTAGAGCCCAACGCCTCACACACATGCACGTACATGTATGAGAGAAACGCGCAAACCTCCATGCATCGCTCGGCCCCGACCACCCACCGTAACCGTGAACTCCCTGATATTTTCCTCGCCCTCGCTTCTACCACGTTTTTTCCGTCATGGAAGGCCCAAAGAATGTCATGCAACTGCGTCTCCAGCCCGCCCAAGATGAAAAGCCTATTTTTTGTCATAGAAGTAGGAGCCCACCACATCTATGATGATACCGGGTTTTGTCATAATTATCATCATAGAAGTGTCATAAGCATGACAAAAACAAAATTTATTGGCCCAAAATGTCATGGATGTGTCTTTTTTTTGTAGTGCGGGAGATGATGTTTTACCCAGGTTCGGGCTATCTTGATGGAGGTAAAACCCTGCGTCCTTCTCTTGTTTATATTGATATGGATATATCGAGTGTAGAGTTGATCTACCTCGAGATCGTAAGTTGTTGTTTAACTCTAGGGCTAGGTGAATGATATTGTGTTGATGTCCCCTCTATGGGCTAAACCCTATGGCTTATATATACACCAGACAGGGTATCTAGGGTTACAAGGTCGGTATCTAGGCGCAGGGCTACAAGAGAAGTCTTGGAGCATACAACAAGTCTTCGGTAGATATAGTCTCGATCATCCCACCTGTGTACAGCTTTCGGAGTCCATCTTGAGAACAAATGAAAGCTCGTCATCCCAACCAAGGAACATGGGCCGGCCAGGTTAGCGCCCCCTAATCCAGGACACCGTCAATATGGATTTTCTACGAAATACAAAAAAACATGCAAAAAACACACTAGTGCAGAACCGGGCATTAGCACCGGTTCAGAGGATTTATAGTGCGGTTACATAACCGCACTAATTTAGGTCACTATGGCCCCCCTTTAGTACCGGTTCAAGACGAACCGGTGCTAAAGGGCAACCACGTGGCACTAGCCACTCCGGGCTCGAGCCCTTTAGTATCGGTTGGTAACACCAACCGGTACTATAAGGTTTGGTGGGTTTTAGTTTTATGATTACTTTTTCATTTAATTTTGTGTTTCCATTTTAATTCTTTTTCGCTTGTCGGTATTTTACGATACTACACATTGTACACGTTATGCATCATATATACATCATGCATGCTTTGTTTATCAACGCTGCTGCTATGTTCATTGCACTGCAGATATAACATGCTCATGCATGCTTTTGCATCATTACATCATCATATATATATATAATAACAAGTCCTACTAATCATGCATCATCATACAACTTCTACTCGTTATTAATAATAAGTCATACGATCATCATCCTCATATATAGTCATCGAACCCAACCCTACATAATTGTTCTTAGCACATGATCATCAAGATCGTAGGACCTAAACACCCTTAAGGTAAAATAGCATAAAACAATATAGACCCTGACTTCCATTATGAAGAATGGCGATCATCCTGTCTCCAATTCTTGCCTTTCACGCTTATTGCTTCCAAGAAGCTCCTTACGATTGTCCATACATTTTTTCCATTCTTCGATTGTTATGTCTCCACTTCTTTTAGAAACCCGGTATGGACGGTTGAGATTCAGAGGACGACACAGGTAGTATGTTCAAAACATGAAGGCTACCACGCGTATACATCGATGAGGCACACAATCATTCGGGATTATCTGTTGAAAAACATAATAATAACTTTGTAGTTAGCAATGATGTACTAGTTTTAGAAGTGTGCAAAAGATGCACGGATGTTGTAATAGTAAAAATAATCTTACCAGGTATCTCCATGGTAGTTATCAGAGTTCAACACGTGCACTAGTGGCACGTATTGACCATAATGTTGAGGAGTTTGATTGTAGATATTGTAATTCTCAACATCGAGACAAAATCCGACCGATGATTTTTCTCCGATAAGTTAATTCGAGCCTTCAGTAGTAATGCTCGCATCTACCATCTTCCGCACATTCTTTGAAGAATGAAAATAAGCTGTCAATGGAGATAAGTTGTCAACATTATATTTTGAAATAAACAATATAAATTACTTAATAACTATGTTTAGCTCACATGAGGGAAGAACTGGAGGTGTATCCACAAAGACCCAAATTGAAGGTGTCTCTTGCTCGATTGTAGGATCACCAAGATCCATGGTGACAAGCATACCCTCATCAAGACCATACATCTTGCAAAATGCATCCCAATTTTGCAACCAAAATGGGTTACACTCGAGCATTGTACAGACTTTACTTGAAAATCCACACCATGTTCGGTACTTAGGATAATTTTTTGGTTTCAAATTTTCATGGTCTTCAAAACCCATCCTCTCCAAGACATAGCGCCTTGCAAAGCATGGGATAAGCTAGTCGAATTGGAAAGATGAAAATACACGTTAAAATAGTTGAAGTCGTGCTTAATTACGAAAAAAACTATTGTCGCTGCTATGCATCTTTGTATGAACATCGCAGTCTCCTCGAGCTTAATGTTTGAAGCACCGATCTTCGCCCACTCAATGAACTGTCGCAGATACCTCGGTCGTCGTGGCACCAACGCACTCCCGGCGGTTATCGTCGTCCGATGAGTACGACATTTCCGCCTACGCTCATAATTTAGTTTTATTAGTCAACTATCTAGTTCAACTACTAAGCACTTACTATAAATAAATAAGTAGTACTTACTAAAACAAACTACTTCTATATATAGTAAAATAAATTAGTTTATTAAATCAACTAGCTAGTTCAACTATATATAAACTACTTCTTCTTTTTTTTTTTTTTCTAAATACTATGAACAAAAAATCATTAAAATTCTATGAACAAAATTAATTACACAATTTAAATATCACCCAAAAAATCTATTAACAATAATATCACCAAACATGCATATTCAATAATAATATCACCAAAAAATCTATTAACAGAAAAAAATCTATTAACAGAAAAAATCTATTAACAGAAAAATCTATTAATTCAACTAGTTCAACTAAGCATTTACTAAAAATAAACTAGTTATATTAATCCAACTAGTTCAACTAATTAAGCATTTACTAAAAATAAACTAGTTCTATATATTAATTCAACAAGTTCAACTAATTAAGCATCTTCTAAAAATAAACTAGTTCTATATATTAATTCAACAAGTTCAACTAATTAAGCATCTTCAAAAAATAAACTAGTTGATCTATATATTAATTCAACTAGTTCAACTAAAAGCATTATATTTACTAAAAATAAACTAGATAGTTCTAATTCATCTAAACATATTATATATAGAAAACAGAAAATAAGTAAAAAAATATGTGTGTGTGTGTGTGTGCACATACGTGTGTGTGTGTGTGTTTGTGTGTACGTGTCTGTGTGTATGTGTGTGTGTGTGTGTGTGTGCGTGTGTGTGTGTGTATGTGTGTATATACGTATGCGTGTGTACGTATATAGGGCGCGTACGGGTGGCGCGGGGCAGCGACGACGATGGGCGGCGGGGCGGCGACGACGGCGCTGGCGGCGGGCGGCGACGACGGCGGCGGGGCAGCGACGACGACGGATGCAAGGCGGGGCGGCAGCGACGACGACGGCGCGCAAGGTTGGGGCAAGGCGACGACGACGACGGCGGCATGCAACGACGACGACGACGAAGCGGCGGCGGCGAGGCGGCGACGGCAGCGCGGCGGCGGCGAGAGATCGAGCGAGAACGTGGAACGAAGTGGCGACGATAATCGATTTTTCGTAAGTGCCATATATATAGGAGTTTTAGTACCGGTTGGAGCCACCAACCGGTACTAAAGGCCAATTTTGGCCAGCCTAAGCGGCGGAACGAGGTTTTAGTACCGGTTGGTGGCTCCAACCGGTATTAAAGGTTCTTTAGTACCGGTTTGTGCCACAAACCGGTACTAAAGGCGGTTATTACCACCAGCATGCGCTATGTTTAGTCCCACTCGCTGAAGCGAAGGGCACCAGACTGGTTTATAAACCCAGCCTGGCCGCCTTTTCAACTCCTCTATATAGCAAAGCTCGGGTTTAACTAATGCGCGCCCCCGGTGAGCCTCCTGCCCTTCTGGGCCTGCATTTGCACACCCTAGGACTGGTAGGCTCACCGTGCGCCCACATTTTTTTTTTAATTTTTTTCTTTTCCGCATTATTTATTTTCTTCTATTTATTTTTGAGTAATTTTTTATATAGTTATTTATTTTCTGCTTTATTTTTTCTTCTATTTATTTCTGAGTAGTTTTTTGCCGTATTTAGTTTCTTTGTGAATATTTTTGCTTTATATTAGTTTTTTCTTTTCTCGCATTATTTATTTTCTTCTATTTTTTTGAGTAATTTTTTATATAGTTATTTCTTTTACGCTTTATTTTTCTTCTATTTATTTCGAGTAGTTTTTTGCCGTATTTAGTTTCTTTGTGAATATTTTTCCTTTATATTAGTTTTTTCTTTTCTGCATTATTTTTTTTCTATTTATTTTTGAGTAATTTTTTATATAGTTATTTCTTTTACTGCTTTATTTTTTCTTCTATTTATTTCTAGTAGTTTTTTGCCGTATTTAGTTTCTTTGTGAATATTTTTTGCTTTATATTAGTTTTTTTCTTTTCTGCATTATTTATTTTCTTCTATTTATTTTTGAGTAATGTTTTTATATAGTTATTTCTTTTCTGGTTAATGTTTTTCTTCTTCTTCTTCCTCTTCCTCTTCTTATTCTTCTTCTCCTTCTCCTTCTCCTTCTCCTCCTTCTTCTTCTTCTTCCTCTTCCTCTTCTTATTCTTCTTCTCCTTCTCCTTCTCCTTCTCCTTCTCCTTCTTCTCCTTCCTCTTCCTCTTCTTATTCTTCTTCTTCTCCTTCTTCTTCCTCCTCCTTCTTCTCCTCCTCCTCTTCTTCTTCTTCTCCTTCTTCTTCCTCTTCTCCTTCTTCCTCCTCCTCCTCTTCTTCTTCTTCTTCCTCTTCTTCTTCTTCTTCTCCTCCTCCTCCTTCTTCTTCTTCTTCTCCTCCTTCCTTTTGCCATAATGTAAGAAGTCCAGAGTTGTAATAAGTTATTAAAAATAAAAAGAAGAAGTCCGAGTTGTAATAAGTTATTAAAATAAAAAGAGGTGCAATGCTAGTTAATTTGCTTCAAGCCTTTTGAATAGTAAAAGCTGACCGCGCGTAGTCTGCAATCTACCATATTCCTAAAGGCTTGAAGCTAACAACGTGAGCATTGAGCCTCTTCTTCATCGCTCTCGCACCTGGGGGTTATAAACCGCCCTACTCCTCTCTCTTGGCGAGGTGGGACTAAAAACAGCTTATCCTTTGGTACCAGCTTGGAGCCACCAACCGGTACTAAAGGTGGTGCGCTGCTGCACAAAATTTAATTAGTGTCATTTCGCTCAAAACAAATCATTAAATGCATGAAAAATATCAAATGAAGGCGTAAATGGTTGAAATTTGATGTCGTCGCTTTGAATGATGCATACTTGAATGCACAAAAGTCCGAGTTGTAATAAGTTTAAAAAATGAAATGCCTTTGTAACAGATGAGTTTAATTTTGTCGAAACCTGAATACTTGAAAGAGATTGTCCATTTGTAAACGGCGCATCCAGCTTTTACCGTAACCCTCTCTACTTTTTGAACAATCTATGTGGGTGAAATGATGATACCATGCCAAGTTTCAACTTTTTCGAGTTCATTTGTAGTGCTTTTCAATTTCCGTGTCATTTAGTTCTCAAAACAAATCATTGAATGCATGAAAATAGCAAATGAAGGCGTAAATGGTTGAAATTTGATGGCGTCGCTTTGAATGGTGCATACTTGAATGCACAAAAAGTCCGGCGCTGTAATAAGTTTAAAAAATGAAATGCCTTTGTAATGTATGAGTTTAATTTCGTCGAAACCCGAATACTTCAAAGAGATTGTCCAGCTTTGTAAACGAAGTGCATCCAGCTTTTGCCGTAACCCTCTCTACTTTTTGAACAATCTATGTGGGTGAAATGATGATACCATGCCAAGTTTCAACTTTTTCGAGTTCATTTGTAGTGCTTTTCAATTTTCAGTCATTTAGTTCTCAAAATGATCATTGAGTGCATGAAAATAGCAAATGAAGGCGAAATGGTTGAAAGTTGATGGCGTCGCTTTGAATGGTGCATATTGAACGCAAAAAATATAAGAGCACTTACATCACGATCTTATATTTCTTTAGAGTCTAAACTGTCAATATGATCTTATAACATCAAAATACTTTGATCATCAATGATCTTTGTGTGTACAATCTGAATTGTCAATATGAGTCATCAACGATTTATAAACCGATGAAGACTCATATTATGCCACAAATTCTACACATAGAGTTCAATGAAGACCAAGTGCTTGTGATAGTTTGAGAAATAACATATTTAAGGTGGTAAAAGGCTTGTTAGGGGAGCGAGGTGGGACTAAAACAGCTTGCCATAACCTCATTAGTACCGGTTCGTGGTACGAACCGCACTAAATGGTGACGGTGGGGCCATACATCGACCAAGCAGGTGACACATCCCTTTAGTACCGGTTCGTGGCATGAACCGGTACTAAAGGTTCGCCACGAACCAGTGCTATTGATCGCCGCCACAAACCGGTGCTATTGTACACATTAGTGCCGGCTGAAATTCAAACCGGCACTATTGGGCTTCATGTATGACCCTTTTTCTACTAGTGACAGGAAATGACAGTCGCCACTAGCTCAATATGTTAGTCCCAAACATAATATAAATTGTTGCCAAAAGTATGTAAAAGTTGTAAAATAATGGCATGAAACAATTAAAAAATTGTAGATACGAGGACATATCGAACATATATCAAGGGAGGGAGATTAACTGCAGCTGGAAATCTGACCTAAAAAAGTGATAGCGGATATAGCAATTATCTGGAGCTCAAATTGACGTGAAATTTTCTGGAGAATTATTCTGGAATATATTGAAAGTACTGGAGAAAATATACCAGAGGGGCCCCACGAGCCAGCCACATGGGCAAGTGCGCGTGGCTACCCCCCGGCCGCGCCACTTGGCCATGTGGGCCCCTGGTGGCTCCCCTCTAGATGTCCTTCTGGTATATGAAGCCATTTAACCTAGAAAACTAAATAAGGAGAAGACTTGCGTCTCGAGGCAGAAATAGAGGCGGGGAACTTTTGCTCTCGGACAGAGTGATTCCGCAGGGGAAACTTCCCTCCGGGAGGGGGAAATCAAAGCCATCATCATCGCAATGTTCCTCTCACTGCGGGAGGCCTCATCTTCATGAAAATCTTCACTAGCACCATCTCATTTATAAATCCTAGTTTCTCTCTTGTGTTCGATCATTGTATCAAACCTCAGATTCGTACATAGGGGTGCTAGTAGTGTTGATTACGTCTTGTAGTTGATCCTAGTTGGTTTACTTGGTGGAAGATCATTATGTTTAGATTGTTGATTGCATATTTAAACCTACTGAACATGTTCAATATTATGAGTCGTGAGTAGTTCAATTTGTTCCCCAAAACATGGGAGAAGTGTTGTTATTAGTAATGATGTGAAGTTGAAACTATTCAATGTCTAGATATTATCTTTAATTATGAACTGTTATTGCTTGGACAATTATGTTTAATTATGATGTTATTTCAATTTACATGCTTATATTCTTCTTATGTTTGTATTAGGTCGAGATATTGTAGGCAATGTATACTTCGTAATACCAAGCAATAAAAAATTGTTTGTATTCCTATTAACTTAGTTGTAAACAACTAAAACGGTGTGTCATCTATGCATATAAATGTTGAAGTATGTAAAACAAATATGAAATGCTTTGACTACTAAACTTTTAGAAATGCTTTGAGCTCCGTCGGAATTATTGGAAATCATTATCGTGGGTGGATTGATAACCTTTAGAATGGCTTAGAAAAATGCTTTGAGTGCTTGGAGGAATATTCACTGACTCTTTGAAAGGAGGTTTCATATAGTTTGCCTAATTTTTTGTTGCATTTGGCCTTTGTGCAATGGGCGCAATGAGTCATCTAGTATGACCTATTCCCGGAAGACATCTCGGCACAACCACAAAAAATTCGTGGGCCGACTAAGGAGTGGTCGTTCTGATCCATGGGCCCTAGCAGAATGCTTGGATTCGGCTTGTTCCCAGGCGAGAGAGGCGATGGACGCAAACGCACAATACCGCTAGCATGACTCCTAGTGGTGTCCAATAATTCGCTCCCCCATTCGTCTGATTGAACATGCATGGTCTTCTTTGGTTCTTCTTCTCCTAACATGTAACTACAACTTCGAATTTAATAATGCCTTTCATTCCCTAATCAAAACGACAACTTGTGCTTCGTCGCTAGCAATATGACATCAAAATGTACCGTTGTTGAATTACATGAATTTTTTCTCGATTTATGGTGAGACAGCGAACTGTCTCCAGCTGAATTTCTTTTGGGTTCCAAAACAAGCACTATTTTGTCTATTATTTTTAAGGGAGTTTTGTGTACATGTCTATTATATTTCTTTTCATGATTTATGGTGAGACAACAAACAGTCTCCCGCTGATTTTCTTTCGGGTTCCAAAACAAGCATTATTTTGTTTACTAATTTTTAAGGGAATTTTGTGTACTTATCAATTATATTTCTTCCTTGCTACTACTTCCTCTCATCTTGGGATCTATAGTCCACTAGATGAAGGAGGAGAGCGGTCTTGTGTATTTAAGGCATGATCTTAGGCTAGTCCCAATGCATTGGTGCTTACATGAGGTGCTAAGCACATTAAAAACTTTAGCAACCAAAGCCCCCAATGCATAGGTGCTTAACTTGTTGGTGCTAAGCATCCTTTATTTAATGCTTTTGGAACTAAAGTTCTTCATCCATTGGTGGGATCCTTCCAATTTAAGTCTTTTGCTTGGGTTCGTGCTTGGCATTGTTTCTTCCCGGTCACCACACTCACCTCTCTCCTCTTAATTACCTTGCCACATCAGACTTTTTGCCTACATGGCAACCTTAGCACCTGTACAAGGTGGAGTATTGGGAGGGGCCTTGGTCACTCCATATTAACTTACTGAAAGCGGCTCAAAGCACTAAAGTCAAAGGCTCTAACTACCCCCACCAGCTAATGAGAAACACATGGATGGTTACTGGAAGGCACATCAAACCAGCTGCATGTTTGAATATGACACTCCAGTTTTGTGTGTTGAAAGTAAGTGAAGAAACTTGCATGAATCCTCCACGACGATTATCTCATCTACATTGATGTTCTTTCGTGTTGTTAGTGCAAACTGTGATCCTTTATGATGCCATTAGTTCATGGTAGCAAAGCTGTAAACATATATCCTTTATAATGCCATTAGTTCATTGCAAATTTGAACATCTACGTCAAAGTTGAAGTGGCTTTGATATGCTCTTTCTGTTTTATGTGCACTATAGAAGAGGTCGCTTCCAAATTTTTTCCGCATTTTCCTACCGAGCCATCCTACATGCCATGCAAGTGTGCAATGGTAGTTGAAGAGGATCAAAAGGGTAAGCGTCACAAAACAAAACCACCAAATTTCTTAAGCCGGCCTTTGTTTTGTTATTAGGTGAGGTAAAGCCATCGGCCGTAAGGTAACGCGTCTCTGTTCATCTCACCTCACCACGCGCGTACACTTTCTCTCTCCCCTCCCGCCCCTTATTAGATCTCTCTCGCTCAACAAAATTCCTCAACTCGAGCTCCCTGACCGCAACCACTCAACCACCCAGCAGGCCCAGCACCACCGCGTCAAGCAGAGCAGGTGCCGCCTCCGCCTCCGCGTCCTTGTCTGCGGCGGCTGCAATGGCCGACCGCGTCTACCCCGCCGCCAAGCCCACTCCGCCGCCCCCAATGGCCAACGGCGGCGGCGGCCCGGCGGCGCCCAAGCCGCAGATGTACCAGCGCCCCATCTACCGGCCGCAGGGGCAGGCGAAGAGCAGGCGCGGGCGGTCCTGCCGGTGCAGCTTCTGCTGCTGCTTCTGCTGGGCACTGCTGGTGGTCGTCCTCCTCGCGCTAGTCGCCGCGGCCGCGGGCGGCGCCTTCTACCTGCTCTACCGCCCTCAACGCCCTAGCTTCACCGTCTCCTCTGTCCGCCTCAGCACGTTCAACCTCTCCTCCTCCACCACCGCGCCCGTCCTCACCGACTCCATCCAGCTCACCGTCACCGCTAAGAACCCCAACAAGAAGCTCGTCTATTTCTACGACGACTTCTCCTTCTCCGCCGCCACCGCCGCCAACGCCGTCCCGCTCGGGGAGGCCACCGTGCCTGGGTTCGCGCATGATGCCGGCAACACCACCGTTTTCACTGCCACCATCACTGCCGCTGGTGTCACCGTAGACCCCAGCGGCGCCGGCTCTGACCTTAAGAAGTCCGGTGCTTTCTCCGTCGCTATAGATGCCGACACGCGGGCCGGCGTCAAGGTCGGCAGCCTCAAGACCAAGAAGATGGGCATCCAGGTGCACTGCGAAGGCATCAAGGTGACGCCTCCCAGTCCACCTCCGCCACCGCCGAAGAAGGTAAAGGGGAAGAATGGCACCGCCCTGGCGCCTGCGCCTGCGTTGGACAACGCCGAGACGACCGCGACGGTGAGCACCGCCGCGCACTCGTGCAAGGTCAGAGTCCGTGTGAAGATCTGGAAGTGGACCTTCTAGGTATAATGCCAACTTTAGGGGCTGCCATGCAAAACATTCAGGAAACATATTTTTTCACTTTATATTGGAAAGTAGAGACCATGAATATCGTGGGTGTAAATTCCCTCAAAAGTTTATTCAGTTTTTGTTCTTGTTTGGAATTTTCTTACACATATTTTTGGTGCATGTATAACTCGGTGATTTGTTATTTGGAAGATTACTATTCGAATAAATCGAAATTTGTCACTTGCTGGTTACGAGCTACTCCATGTGACGTGGTTAATACAACTATTTTTAGAAGCTCTATTACTGTATATCATTCGGGCTCATCTGAAGCAGTAGACTTAACTAGGAATTTTACAACGTATTGAAAATTGAGTATTGTGTAGTAGGAGTACATGTGATTGTGTCGGTAAGGAGAATCTTTCTGGTTGTCCAGCGAATTTGAGTTTATTTAAACAACAAAAACTGTATGGTGGAAATAGAAATGGAGATGTTTGTCATGTGAAGGACAGCGAGGAAACGCGGCTTGGTTTGGTTGTTGGTGTGGCTACGTGACGTGACGTGAGGGTAGGGGCTCACAGCTGTAACGCGTGTACTTGAGCGCCAAAGATTGGATTGTTTAATCAAGTGATGGTGCTACTGGAGCAATTAACTACCGGGATTTGTCTAGGCGAACGTGCATATAATTAAGGGTCAACACACTCATTAAGAGTGGAGGGCCCGTGGTGCGTACCCTTTCGCCGGCACAGCGCCGAGGCATGGCTAGGACGTGGGGCCACGTCGGTGGAGTCACGGGATACATGTTTCTTCGAAACACGGGGGAGACTAGGACACTTAGGCCATGTTTGGTTAATAAGTCCTATAAGGATTAATTCAAAAAATAAGTCTTATAAGGGCAACTCCAGCCGTTGGCTCCCCAGGGGGCGTCTAAAAGCGCCGCCCGGGGGTGAGCCGGCGAAAAAAAAAAAGGCTGGCGAATCGTCGCCAAATTGTCGACCCTGTGCCGCTAACAAAGTAGTGTAAAAAAAAAAAATAGGAGGGCCTGTTCGCGAAGATATGACGAAGAACGCTTAAATTACGTCCAACATGACGAATTTCGCCAAATTCGCCCATTTTCATTACATTATTAAAGCTAATCTAAAAAGAAATGCGCCAAGTCGCTGTCGGCCTTCTCTCTTTAGACGTGGGCGCCTTTGGACCCGACGTCGCCATGGTGGATAAAGGCGGCGGTCGTCGTCGTCGTCATTGCCGACAGACGACGACTCATTGTCATGGCCGCGTCGTCGCTTCGCTGAAGCGCCGTGATTCGCGCTACCGGCGCCTTTCGCCTTCTCCGCGCGCCTTCTCCATCGCATGGAGTCTGGCGCGCCATTCCAGACAGCGTCGTTGCCGACGAAGCTCCGCTGTCGCCAGCCAGAGCTTCGCTCGTCTTCACCGGCCACCCGCTCCGTCTTCACCGGCGCCATTCCGGCTCCGTCTTCGCTTGACGGCGCGAGGAACTGAGGACGGCGCGCGGTTGGCCGACGCTGGCCGCCTGCTTTTTCGCGCTAAAACACTTCGCCCGGCGCCCGGCGCCACAAGGCGGGTTCGGGCTGGGTCGCCTGGCGCTGCTGCCCAAGCCGGCGATTTTCGGCGTCTGAAGCGCGATCGGCCGGCGTTTTTGGCCGCGCGAGAAAATCGCTGAGAGGCCTTCTTGGGGGCGCGGCTGGAGATGCCCTAACGTTTATAAGTCCTAAAAATGCCGATAACTGCCACACGCATGACATCTAGTGGGGTTGTCTTTGCCGCGCCTGTGGCACGGAGACGACCCGCCAAGACGACGGTGTTGGGCGGTAGTAGCCACAACAGACGTTCGTGTGTGGCACAATAGCCCACACGTTCGGGCGATCGACCGCCCTGCCTACACGACCTAACGTGCCCCCTCGTCTCGGCCTGCCTTTCAACCCCAGTTCGACCTGCCGCCGTCGTCTCCTACCTCTAGATCCCCTACCTCCATCGTCTTCCTTCTCTGGTTGCCATGACAACCAGAGCAGATCCCTAGTGCCTCCCCATCTCTCACCCCACAGCTACCCACCCCCCGCCCCCAACCCCGCCCGCGACGACGAGCTAACAGGTCGATCTTCGATCTTCTTTTGTTTCTCATCCTTCTTCTGTCCAGAAAATTGAAATTGCAGATTGCCCACGAACATGGCGACTAGATCCACGCTGTCATGACAAACACACCACGGATTTGTGTGTATTCACATTTGCCCACCAACGTACGCCATATCTGCCATATTCTATCCAAGAGTTGAGCTAAGCTTCTGGGTTGGGTTGGTGCGAGTAGTTGCCGCATAAGAATGCGTAGGAATCACTAAAAATAGGGGAAGAAAGGAGGAATTTGGGTGGTGCATAGGGAGGGAGGAAAACAATTGCCACCTGTTTCTGATGTTAGTTGCCACTTATCTTTGCCGTCAGCTGCCATAATATTGTGTTGTTACTTGCCATCATATTATGTTCGATGTTGCCATCGGTTCAAAATGATAGTTGGCATCCAGATTTTAGAAAAGAGAATGAATGTCCATGTCCTACTTGCCATGATGTGTTGGTTGTCTATGCAAGAAATGTGATAAGATTGCCGTGTTTTTTTGTATGTGCAAACAGAAAGAATGCATTTTGCGGATATTGATGCGTTCTTGTTCATGCAGTGACTGAAAACATAGTGCGAGAAAAGGCGGAAAAATGAATCATGAAGACGGCACTGATCCTTGGTTTTCTGAAAGGCCGGGAACACCCCCTTGGGATGCAGCAGAGTACAATCAACTCATTTCCGCAGGGCCGTTGTTGCCACTACTAGAGCAGTACGCGAGAATCAGTACGATGCATGATCAAAAAAGGGACAGTTGCCGTATTTGTGACGAGGAAGATGGCATTCTACTTATGTCCTACAATGTCATTTTTCGCAGGTTCTTATGACCCAACCACACACACGGGGATACCATGGCAAGTTCAGGCACAGGGCGCTAACGCTGACCGATGTATGGGCGACCAACTTCAAGTAGCCAATGTGGCAAATCAAGGTAACGCATATGAAAAAGAAACATACTGGTGTGGACATGAAATTAAACTTGCAAGGATGACAAAGACTTACGAGTTACATGGAAAAATGCAGGACCTTCATGTAGCACGTGGCAACAGGCGGCAACCATGTACCTGCCATCAACATCGTACACAGGTAAGGCATATGAAGTGAATTTGTGGACAGTGAATCAGGAGAGGGGACATAGGTGACATTGGGGTTTTCGTGGTGATTTGACAAGACGCAGTGCTATGCACGACGATTCAGCTTTCCATGCTCGACAATCAGAAGTTGCTATGATCGACAACTACATTTGCCATGCTCGACAATCGCATTTGCCATGCTCGACAATTGATTTGCTATGCTCGACAAGCTGCAGTGCTATGCAGGTTGCTATGCAGACAATGCAGCTTGGCATGATCGACAATCTGCATTTGCCATGTCCGACAGATCAGAGCTATGCTCGACAGTGCGCTTGCCATGGCAAATCAATTGTAGTTGCCATGTCTAATCAAATGTGATTGCATGTGTCTAAACAACTATGGATGACAAGTGTGAACAAAAATCTGTGTGGCATGGTTGAACCACTACATGTGCCATGTTGTATAAACTACAGTTGCCATGCATTGACCAATTGCTAAATGATCATAGGTTGTTATGGTGGAACCACACCGGCAAACATCTTAGGGTAAGCTTCACAGTTGTAGGCCAACGCTATTGCAGATAGAGCACAACAAATTGGAATGACAAACCAGATGCGGTTAGCACATGCGGCACAACAAGGTAAAAACATGTGAACCAAAAAATAGTAGTGCATTTCCTTTTGTGGAAAAGCATGGGGGGAGTGGATTTTTCACGGTGGTGGTGGAAAGACAACAAAAATGCTACCAAGTGGACGCGTGCAAATAGTCATCTATTGTCTTCAGGATTTGTCAATTGATGTATGGCCATGTGCAACATTCGTGATTGATTCCATTTGCCTAGTGAGCTCGTACCTAGTATCCAAGTTTTGATACTAAAAGATGTTGGTTCCATACCTTGGCAACAGTAACTCCCATGTTTGTGGACTGCAGCTGCCATGAATGAAAAACTGCAGTTGCCATGCATGGCCACATGCAGATGCCATGACTTGTTGTATGAATGATGTCAAGACAAATCAGATGCAGTTGCTATATTCCGTTGCGATAAACCTGCCATTGAAGCAATTCTTACACACGCACCTATTTTTTTTGCAGGGCCTTCGGCTACAAATCAACAACGGCGCGGGAAAATCTACTGCGGGAACCTCTGAGCACACGGAAGAAGCGTTCCACTAGCCAGCCAACAGTCCTGCCACAAACAATGCAGAATCAGTGTTGGAAATGGCAATCGTTCCAGCAATGCCGACAAGCACACCTTTGCACACCAGCACAAGCAACACTCAAGCAGATGAAACAGCCACCGATACTGAAGTGAATGATGAAAATGATGACGAAGCACAAGGGGATGAAGAAGATGAGCAATCAGAAATCATGGTACCTCAGCCACCATATGTTGGGCAGAGATTTGATTCGTTTGAAGATGTCAAGGAATTCTACCAGAGATATGCAATGTTCCATGGTTTTGCGGTGAACACCGAATACCATAGGAAAATTAAAAAACTAACGAGTATAGCAAAGGTGAGATGAGGTGCTACAAGGCACGAAGGAACAAGAAGGGTAAAGGTGTTGCGTTTGTCGTGCCGGAACGAAAGAGAGGTATCATTGTCAACACGGAATGCCCTGTCCGGTGTAAGCTAAACGTAGATGGAGCATGGTGGGTGGTCACTGAATATTTCGACGAGCACAACCACGAACTCATAAAGAAGTTTGACCTGGTAAAATTTCTGAGCACCCACACAGGATTCAGCCCCCTTGAGAAGAAATTCATAAAGCTGCTACATGATTGTAACGTTGGTCCATCAAGAATGGTCCAGATACTGTTCATGATCCACAGCAAAAATGGAACTCTGAGTAGCATGCCCTACATACCGGCAAACGTCACAAACCTAAAGGCAAACTACCGTAGAGAGAGCAGGTTGGATGACATAGAAGACACGATAGCCTACTTTGACGAGAAAGCAAAAGCAGATCCTGATTTCCTCTACAGGATAAGATTGGATGATGAGGACCGCGTCAGAAACATGTATTGGGTGGATGGTGCTGCAAGAAGAGCCTACAAACATTTTCGAGATTGCATTTCGTTTGACGCGACATATCTTACTAATATGTACAAGATGCCCTGCGCTCCATTCATAGGAATAAATAACCACAATCAGTCATTGCAGTTCGGTTGCGGGATCGTTTGGAACGAAGATACGGATGTGTACACTTGGCTGTTCAAAACCTTCTTGGAGTGCATGGGTGGACTTGCTCCGATGAACATAATAACAGAATAGGATTTTAGCATGCGTGCAAGCATAGATGAGGTCTTTCCGTTGGCAGTGCACAGGCACTGCAGGTGGCATATTATTAAGAAGGCTGAGGAGACGCTAGGACCTTTCTTTGCTGACCATCTAGAGCTGCACAAGGCATTCGAGTTGTGCGTGGACCACAGCTTGACGGTGGAGGAGTTTGAACGGAGCTGGACAGCTATGATGTAAACATATCAATTCCAAGATAACGAGACACTTACTAGCCTGTGGGAGAAGCGAATGTACTGGGTGTCGGCCTACTTCATGCAGTGCTTCTTCCCATTTCTGCAGACTACACAGCGCAACGAGGGGTTCAATGCTGTTTTGAAGCGGTACATGAGCCCTGGCAACTCATTGCTGCAGTTTGCCAAGCAATACACAGCTTTGCAACAGAAAATACTAGGATCTGAGCTACAACAAGAAGCAAACACCTTGCTCAAGCAGCCTAAATTGCTAACATATTTGCCAATGGAGAGGCAGATGAGCAAGATATATACCAACAATCTTTTTAACAAGTAAGTCGATTATGTTATTGTCTTATTTGCACAAGCATGAAGATAGTAGGTGCAATATAGAATGCAATGCAGTTGCCAGCTTTTTTGACTTGCTGATCTATTGAAAATAGCCATTGAGTACAGTGTAAGCATGATCTATAGTTGCCATGTGGGTTGAACTGTAGTTGCCATGTGTAATGAATTGTAGTTCCCATGTGAAAATGATATGTAGTTGACATGTGACCCAAAACTGTGTTTGCCATGTTCTATAAACTGCATTTGCCATGTTAAATGAAATGCATTTGCCAATTTAAATGTTATGCATTTGCCATGTGAAAAATATCGTGCAGTTGCCATGTGGAAACAAACAACACAAGAACAGATGTGGGAAAAAAATTAGTATTTCCATGCCATCATTGATTTTAGATACATTTTGCTATGTTACGGCCTACATAAACGTAAGGTGCTACAAATATCACATAAGAATTTAACAAAGCACAAAAACATGCAGATTCCAGGAAGAAATAAAGCTTGCCAGCATGTACATGGCTTACCAGGTGGACGAACATACGTTCAAGGTGTGTTCACTCTTGGGCATGCCGGATTCAGAACCTGAAGACCTGGACAAGGGAAGGAACTACTTTGTGAAGGCCTCAATAAACAAAGGCGAATACTACTGCCTGTTGGAAATATGCCCTAGAGGCAATAATAAAAGGATTATTATTATATTTTCTTGTTCATGGTAATTGTATTTATTCATGCTATAACTGTATTATCCGGAAATCGTAATACACGTGTGAATACATAGACCATAATATGTCCCTAGTAAGCCTCTAGTTGACTAGCTCGTTGATCAACAGATAGTCATGGTTTCCTGACTATGGACATTAGATGTCGTTGATAACGGGATCACATCATTAGGAGAATGATGTGATGGACAAGACCCAATCCTAAGCATAGCACAAGATCGTAGTTCGCTTGCTAGAGCTTTTCCAATGCCAAGTATCTTTTCCTTAGACCATGAGATCGTAACTCCGGATACCGTAGGAGTGCTTTGGGTGTACCAAACGTCACAACGAATCGGGTGACTATAAAGGTGCACTACGGTATCTCCGAAAGTGTCTGTTGGGTTGACACGGATCGAGACTGGGATTTGTCACTCCGTATGATGGAGAGGTATCTCTGGGCCCACTCAGTCATGCATCATCATAATGAGCTCAAAGTGACTAAGTGTTTGGTCACGGGATCATGCATTACGGTACGAGTAAAGTGACTTGCCGGTAACAAGACTGAACGAGGTATTGGGATACCGACGATCGAGTCTCGGGCAAGTAACGTACCGATTGACAAAGGGAATTGTATATGGGATTGATCGAATCCTCGACATCATGGTTCATCCGATGAAATCGTCGTGGAACATGTGGGAGCCAACATGGGTATCCAGATCCCGCTGTTGGTTATTGACCGGAGAGCCGTCTCGGTCATGTTTGCGTGTCTCCCGAACCCGTAGGGTCTACACACTTAAGGTTCGGTGACGCTAGGGTTATTAGGAAGACTTGTATGTGATTACCGAATGTTGTTCGGAGTCCCGGATGAGATCCCGGACGTCACGAGGAGTTCCGGAATGGTCTGGAGGTGAAGATTTATATATGGGAAGTTGTCATACGGTCACCGGAAAGTTTCGGGGGCATATCGGTATTGTACCGTGGCCACCGGAGGGGTTCCGGGGGTCCACCGGGAGAGGCCACCTCTCTCGGAGGGCTTCATGGGCCGTAGTGGGCAGGGGAACCAGCCCCTGGAGGGCTGGGCGCGCCCCCCCTTGGGCCCATGCGCCTAGGGTTGTGGGGAAACCCTAGTGGGGGCACCCCCCTTGCTTGGGGGGCAAGCCCCCTCCCTTGGCCCCCCCTCTAGATCTCATCTAGAGGGGGCCGGCCCCCTTCCCCCTTCCCCTATAAATAGAGGGGCAAGGGGAGGGCTGCCCACGACATCCAAGGCACAGCCCCTCCCCTCCCCAACACCTCTCCTCCTCCGTTAAAGAGCTCGGCGGCCCCTGCCGAGTATCGCCTCTCCACCACCACCACACCGTCAGTCTTGCTGCTGGAGTCTTCTTCCTCAACCTCCCCTTGCTGGATCAAGAAGGAGGAGACGCTGCGCGCTCCGTATGTGTGTTGAACGCGAGGTGCTGTCCGCTCAAAGACTTGGTCATCGGTGATTTGGATCACGGCGAGTACGACTCCATCATTCCGTTCTCTTGAACGCTTCCGCCATGCGATCTACAAGGGTATGTAGATGCACTCCTATCACTCGTTTCTTAGATGAACCCATAGATGGATCTTGGTGAAACCATAGAATTTTTTTTAATTTTCTGCAACGTTCCCCAATAGTGGTATCAGAGCTAGGTCTATGCGTAGTTCTCTATTGCTTGAGTAGAACACAAATTTGTTGTGGGCGTAGATGTTGTCTACTTTCTTGCCGCTACTAGTCTTATTTTGCTTCAGCGGTATTGTGGGATGAAGCGGTCCAGACCGACCTTACACGTACGCTTACGTGAGACAGGTTCCACCGACTGACATGCACTAGTTGCATAAGGTGGCTAGCGGGTCTGTCTCTCCCACTTTAGTTGGAGCGGATTCAACGAAAAGGGTCCTTATGAAGGGTAAATAGAAGTTGACAAATCACGTTGTGGCTTTAACGTAGGTAAGAAAATGTTCTTGCTAGATCACCTATAGAAGTCACGTAAAAACTTGCAACAACAATTAGAGGACGTTTAACTTGTTTTGCAGCAAGTGTCTTGTGATGTGATATGGCCAAAAGTTGTGATGAATGATGAATGATATATTGTGATGTATGAGATCATGTTCTTGTAATAGGAATCACGACTTGCATGTCGATGAGTATGACAACCGGCAGGAGCCATAGGAGTTGTCTTTATTTTTTGTATGACCCGCGTGTCATTGAAGAACGCCATGTAAATTACTTTACTTTATTGCTAAACGCGTTAGCCATAGAAGTAGAAGTAGTCGTTGGCGTGACAACTTCATGAAGACACGATGATGGAGATCATGATGATGGAGATCATGGTGTCATGCCGTGGATTTAAGATGATCATGGAGCCCGAAGATGGAGATCAAAGGAGCTATATGATATTGGCCATATCATGTCACTACTATATAATTGCATGTGATGTTTATTATGTTTATGCATCTTGTTTACTTAGAACGACGGTAGTAAATAAGATGATCCCTTATAACAATTTCAAGAAAATGTTCTCCCCTAACTATGCGCCATTGCTAAAGTTCGTCGTTTCGAAGCACCACGTGATGATCGGGTGTGATAGATTCTTACGTTCACATACAACGGGCGTAAGATAGATTTACACATGCAAAAACTCTTAGGGTTAACTTGACGAGCCTAGCATGTACAGACATGGCCTCGGAACACAGAGACCGAAAGGTCGAACATGAGTCGTATGGAAGATATGATCAACATGGAGATGTTCACCGATGATGACTAGTCCGTCTCACGTGATGATCGGACACGGCCTAGTCGACTCGGATCGTGTAACACTTAGATGACTAGAGGGATGTCTAATCTGAGTGGGAGTTCATTAAATAATTTGATTAGATGAACTTAATTGTCATGAACTTTAGTCTAAAACCTTTGCAAATATGTCTTGTAGATCAAATGGCCAACGCTCATGTCAACATGAACTTCAACGCGTTCCTAGATAAAACCAAGCTGAAAGATGATGGCAGCAACTATACGGACTAGGTCCGGAACCTGAGGATCATCCTCATAGCTGCCAAGAAAGCATATGTTCTAGATGGACCACTAGGTGAAGCACCCATCCCAGAGAACCAAGACGTTATGAACGCTTGGCGATCACGTCTCGATGATTACTCCCTCGCTCAAGGCGGCATGCTTTACAGCCTAGAACCGGGCTCCAAAAGCGTTTTGAGCAACACGGAGCATATGAGATGTTCGAGGAGCTGAAAATGGTTTTCCAAGCTCATGCCCGGTTGAGAGATATGAAGTCTCCGACAAGTTCTAGAGTTGTAAGATGGAGGAAAATAGTTACACGGTGAGCACATACTCAAAATGTCTGGTTGCACAACCGCCGTGTCCCACTGGACATTAACCTCCTGGACGAGGCGGTCATTGACAGAATCCTTCGATCGCTCCCACCGAGCTACAAGAGCTTTGTGATGAACTACAATATGCGGGGATGGTGAAAACTATTCTGAAGTATTTTCAATGCTGAAATCAGCAGAGGTAGAAATCAAGAAAGAACATCAAGTGTTGATGGTCAATAAAACCACCAAGTTCAAGAAGGGCAAGGGTAAGAAGAACTTCAAGAAGGACGGCAAGGATGTTGCCGCTACCGTAAGCCGCTTGCCGGAAGAAGTCAAGCAATGGACCCAAGCCCGAGACGAGTGCTTTTATTGCAAAGGAAGGGTCATGGAAGCGGAACTGCCCCAAATACTTAGCGGACAAGAAGGCCGACAACACTAAATGTATATTTGATATACATGTAATTGATGTGTACCTTACCAAGACTCGTAGTAACTCCCGGTATTTGATACCGTGCCGTTGCTCATATTTGTAACTCACAGCAGAGCTGCGGAATAAGCGGAGATCGGCGGCGACGAGGTGACGATGCACGTCGGGAATGGTTCCAAGGTCGATGTGATCGCCGTCGGCACGCTACCTCTACATTTACCTACGGGATTAGTTTTAAACCTTAATAATTGTTATTTAGTGCCAAGTTTGAGCATGAACATTGTATCTGGATCTCATTTGATACGAGATGGCTACTCATTTAAATCCGAGAATAATGGTTGTTCTATTTATAAGAGAGATATGTTTTATGGTCATGCCTCGATGGTCAATGGTTTATTCTTAATGAATCTCGAGCGTAATGTTACACATATTCATAGTGTGAATACCAAAAGATGTAAAGTTGATAACGATAGTCCCACATACTTGTGGCACTGCCGCCTTGGTCACATTGGTGTCAAGCGCATGAAGAAGCTCCATGCTGATGGACTTTTAGAGTCTCTCGATTGTGAATCATTTGACACATGCGAACCATGCCTCATGGGCAAAATGACCAAGACTCCGCTTCTCCGAACAATGGAGTGAGCAACCAACTTATTGGAAATCATACATACTGATGTGTGCGGTCCAATGAGCGTTGAGGCTCGCGGAGGATATCGTTATGTTCTCACTCTCACTGATGACTTGAGTAGATATGGGTATGTCTACTTGATGAAACACAAGTCTGAGACCTTTGAAAAGTTCAAGGAATTTCAGAGTGAGGTAGAGAATCAACGTGACCAAAAGATAAAGTTTCTACGATCAGATCATGGAGGAGAATATTTAAGTCACGAATTTGGTACGCACTTAAGGAAATGTGGAATCGTTTCACAACTCACGCCGCCTGGAACACCTCAGCGTAACGGTGTGTCCAAACGTCGTAATCGCACTCTATTGGATATGGTGCGATCTATGATGTCTCTTACCGATTTACCGCTATCATTTTGGGGATACGCTCTAGAGACGGCTACATTCACTTTAAATAGGGCACCGTCTAAATCCGTTGAGACGACACCGTATGAATTATGGTTTGGGAAGAAACCTAAGTCGTCGCTTTCTAAAAGTTTGGGGATGCGATGCTTATGTCAAGAAACTTCAACCTGAAAAGCTCGAACCCAAGTCGGAAAAATGCGTCTTCATAGGATACCCTAAGGAAACCATTGGGTATACCTTCTACTTAAGATCCGAGGGCAAGATCTTTGTTGCCAAGAATGGATCCTTTCTGGAAAAAGAGTTTCTCTCGAAAGAAGTAAGTGGGAGGAAAGTAGAACTCGATGAAGTACTACCTCTTGAACAAGAAAGTAGTGTAGCTCAGGAAAATGTTCCTGTGATGCCTACGCCAACTAGAGAGGAAAATAATGATGATGATCAAGGTACTTCGGATCAAGTTGCTACTGAACTTCGTAGGTCCACAAGGACACGTTCCGCACCAGAGTGGTACGGCAACCTTGTCTTGGAAATCATGTTGTTAGACAACGGTGAACCTTCGAACTATGAAGAAGCGATGGCGGGCCCAGATTCCAACAAATGGCTTGAAGCCATGAAATCCGAGATAGAATCCATGTATGAAAACAAAGTATGGACTTTGACAGACTTGCTCGATGATCGGTGAGCGATAGAAAACAAATGAATCTTTAAGAAGAAGACGGACGCGGATGGTAATGTTACCATCTATAAAGCTCGACTTGTCGCTAAAGGTTATCGACAAGTTCAAGGGGTTGACTACGATGAGACATTCTCTCCTGTAGCGAAGCTGAAGTCCGTCCGAATCATGTTAGCAATTGCCGCATACTATGATTATGAGATATGGCAGATGGACGTCAAAACGGCATTCCTTAATGGACATCTTAAGGAAGAACTGTATATGATGCAGCCAGAAGGTTTTATCGATCCTAAGAATGCTAACAAAGTATGCAAGCTCCAGCAATCCATTTATGGGCTGGTGCAAGCATCTCGGAGTTGGAACATTTGCTTTGATGAGATGATCAAAGCGTTTGGGGTTTATGCAGACTTATGGAGAAGCTCTCGATTACAAGAAAGTGAGTGGGAGCTCAGAGCATTTCTCATATTATATGTAGATGACATACTCTTGATGGGAAATGATATAGAACTTTTGGACAGCATTAAGGCCTACTTGAATAAGTGTTTTTCAATGAAGGACCTTGGAGAAGCTGCTTACATATTAGGCATCAAGATCTATAGGGATAGATCGAGACGCCTCATAGGTCTTTCACAAAGCACATACCTTGATAAGATTTTGAAGAAGTTCAAAATGGATCAGTCCAAGAAATGGTTCTTGCCTCAGACATAAGGTGTGAGATTGAGCTCGGCTCAATGCCCGACCACAAAGAAAAGATAAAGAAGAGATGAGTGTCATCCCTATGCTTCAGCCATAGGATCTATTATGTATGCCATGCTGTGTACTGGACTGATGTAAACCTTGCCGTAAGTTTGGTAGGAAGGTACCAAAGTAATCCCGCAAGGAACATTGACAGCGGTCAAGAATATCCTGAAGTACTGAAAAGGACAAAGGACATGTTTCGCTTATGGAGGTGACGAAGAGCTCGTCGTAAAGGGTTACGCCGATGCTAGCTTCGACACGATCCGATGACTCTAAGAAACAAACCGGATATGTGTATATGTTGAATGGTGGAGCAAGAAGTCGGTGCAAATGCAAGCGAGCATCGTGGCGGGATCTACATGTGAAGCGGAGTACATGGCAGCCTCGGAGGCAGCGATGAAGCAATTTGGGTGAAGGAGTTCATCACCGACCTAGGAGTCATACCCAATGCGTCGGGCCGATCAAACTCTTCTGTGACAACACCGAGCTATTGCCCTTGCCAAGGAGCCTGTGTTTCACAAGAAGACCAGGCACATCAAGCGTATTTTCAACTCCACCGTGAAAATGTTCAAGATGGAGACATAGATATTTGCAAAGTACATACGGATCTGAATGTCGCAGATCCATTGACTAAACCTCTTTCGCGAGCAAAACATGATCAGCACCAGAACTCTATGGGTGTTCGATTCATCACAATGTAGCTAGATTATTGACTCTAGTGCAAGTGGGAGACTGTTGGAAATATGCCCTAGAGGCAATAATAAAAGGATTATTATTATATTTCCTTGTTCATGATAATTGTCTTTATTCATGCTATAGCTGTATTATCCGGAAATCGTAATACACGTGTGAATACATAGAGCATAATATGTCCCTAGTAAGCCTCTAGTTGACTAGCTCGTTGATCGACAGATAGTCATGGTTTCCTGACAATGGACATTAGATGTCGTTGATAATGGGATCACATCATTAGGAGAATGATGTGATGGACAATACCCAATCCTAAGCATAGCACAAGATCGTGTCGTTCGTTTGCTAGAGTGTCGTGGGCTTCTGTGGGAGCACGAACACCTATGGGGCAGGGGGCCCCTTCTGGTCCGGCAAGGGAGCGGAGGGGGCACGCAGAGCAGATCGAGGCGGGAGCACGCGGGGGATTTTACCCAGCTTCGGAGCTCTCCAGAGAGATAAAACTCCTACTGCTGCTTTGTGTTTGTATTTGTTCTTGCTTTGAGAGCGTGGGTATGCTGTGGTGCTGGGTGAGTCGAATGAACCCAACCATGGAACCAAAATTCCCAACCCCCTCTACGTGCGCATGGGCCTCCCTTTTATAGTCTAAGGGGGTCACCGATAGGTGGCAGCGTAGAAAGAGGGGTAGAAAGGTAAAAACGCAGGTTGGTACAACTGCTACCAACAGTGTCCCCTACCTAACTCGACGGCAGGGACAAGGGCATTTAATGCCCGTCTGTCGCCTAACAAAGGTAAGGAAGCGACCGTTAGGGCGCCACCGACGCCACGATTGCCTCCTTGTCGCTTTCGCTTGCCACCTCGACCGCATGGCTGCACAAATACCGCCACGCGTGCTCTGGATAGTCCCGGGTGACACGTCGTTGGATGCGCTGGAGCTCGGGTGCAGTGGCAGCTTTGCCGCCAAAGCGCCTTGCCCGCGCCGTCGTCTTTGTCGCACCCGCAAGCTTGCCGCTCGTCGGGTCTTGCCGGGACGCGCGGGGCGTCGCGGCAAGTTTTCTGAAGTGCCTTGGTTGGCCTTCCCGGCAAGCTCCTCTTGCCGGGGTCTTGTCTTTCCCGGCAAGCTCCTCTTGCTGGGGTCTTGTCTTCTTAGTTAACACTTTGCTCTTGAATGGTAGTAATATAGGGATAATGGAGGGTCTTGGTGGGCGCCTGGCAAGCCTTGCCGCGGGACGCTGCGACTGCCCGTGCACAAGTTCGGGGTACTAAGGTACCCCTACTTTAGTACACCGACAGAGCCCCCGGCTCGGGCCATATACGGTGCCGAAGGCCGTTGGGCCAGCCCAAAAAGCAGGTATGGGCACGCGCGCCTGGGTCCAAACCGAATCGACCAGATTCACCGCGTCCCTCGCAACGCACGCGTCAATTGCGTGTCGTGGGAGAGAACATGGTCAATACTTAATTCCGGAAATGCGAACGCTCAGATCCCCGCTTATAAGCAGAGGAAACAGGCCGTTCCCCACCTTTGCTACTTGCGCCCTTCCTCCGAAAGCCCCGCCGCCCCCTCCGCTTCCCATGCCGAAGAGAGCGGTTCTCCGCCGCCGCCGCCGCCGCCTCGCTTTCCCCATCGCTTCCGCCATGGCTCAAGACCGGGAAGGCTGCGAAGGCTGCGAAGTCGGCCGAGGCGCTGGAGCTCGAGGCGCTGCGCAAGAAGAAAACGCTTTTCTCCCCCGAGCTCACCCCGAAGGTGCTGGAGGAGGAGTTCTACCTCTTCTGGTCGACGGAGACGCGGGCGCATCCGCGCACGCTGGCGCTTTCCGCTGAGGCTTCCAAATCGAAGAAGTGCCCCAGAGGGTACTACTTCTTCCCTGTGTTCTTCTATTGCGGGCTCTGCCCACCTTTTTCCGATTTTCTCTGCAACATCATGAACACCTACGGGTTTCATCTTCTCGATTTCACCCCCAACGCCGTTCTGACAATGGCGGTTTTCGCACACCTCTGCGAGAACTTTGTTGGCATCCTCCCAATGTCGCTTTTTTCGCCATTATTTCTCCCCGGCCGAGAAAGGGAGCCACCGGTGGCGGAATCACCGACCTCCCGGATTAGCATGAAGGAGGTGTACTTGACGGGCGAGCTCCGCAGCAAGTGGGACGAGTGGAGGGCGGAGTGGTGCCGGATCTGTGATGCCAATCCGCAGCCATTCACCAAACCGCGCTGCACCGGGTGGTGCGTGGCGGCGATCGAGTGCCCTGTCACGGATGACGCCAAGCCGAGGATTGCCACCACCAATCCTCCGCTCGTGCATGCCGGGCTCACAGCAGGGCGGTCGGCGCGATTTCCTTCGCCGTCGCGCCGCCTCTCTGCAAAGAGGGGAGGCCCGCCTGGCTGTTTGGCGGCCAGCGGATATCATGAGGCTGCGCCCAGCCTCAACTTGAACTTCACCGCTCGAGCTTGACGGATGCCGAGGAGCTGTTCAAGCATGACGCCAACCACCCAGAGTGGTTCAGGTTGCCGCAGGTGTCGCCCCTTGTGCAACAACTCCCAAGTAGCGATCGCATCTGCGCAAATGATGCCAGAGTGCGACTCGCACGGATAAGTGCAACTTGATAGAGCCCGCCGCCGAAGTCGTGCAGCAATTCTTCGATAACTTGACGGAGGTAGCAATAACTCCGACGAAAGCGAAGCTCCTCACCCGCGCCACCACCGGCTAACGAGATGTTGTACATCGCCAGCCAGGTCAAGAGGCGGCGGCGGCCGCCGCTGGGCGAAGTTTGGCTTCACGCCGGCGGAGGCGGATGTAGCTGAGGCGGCAAGCCTTGCCGACCGGGAAGATCTTGCCGAGAAGTCGATGGCGGCGGGAGCCCGAGGTCGGCGGGCGAGCCCGCCGAGGGCGCGAGCGCCAGCCGCTCGAGTAGCTTGCCGCAGCGGAGCCCCAGCGCAGAGCCCCAATTCCAACCGAGAAGGTGCCTCCGCCGAGTTGGAGATATGGCGAGGAGCAGGCTGACCAGCAGCAGCGGCGCCGTGGAACACGCTCCACATGCAGCAAGTACCGTTGCTGCTGGAGGGTCCTGTGTCGTGCCGCAATCGAGGCGGGTCTTCCCGGCCGCCACGCCTGATCTCGCCAGCAGCCCTCGGCAACGCCGAAGGAGCCTACTCTCCGCCACACCGCGCCGAGAGGGTACTGAGTTCACCTCTGCGCTGAGCTCCGATGACGATGAAGAGGAGGAGGAGGAGGAGTAAGGCTTTCTTCTTACTGTACTTGTCTTTCTTTGATCTTTGTTGTTGCTTATCTTGCATCTGATTTGCTTCCCTCTGAATCTTTGTTCCATTTCAGGACTCTAGCTGAGAGAGCGGCGAAGAGGGCCAAGGTCCCAGTGGTTGCCATTGAGGACGATCCTGCTGTGTCGGCAGAGGACACGTCCGAGACTACCTTGACGGACCCGGTTCCTTCTCCTCGCAGCAGCCCCCAGTACAGCCCCCAGCGTAAGTGTTTGGTTCACTTCCTGTTGTGGGGCGCGCGTGGGTGCTTCTGCTTTTGCTAACATCTTGATTGCTGATCCATTTGTGTTGGAGCAGAGCAGGCCCATCAGGGGCAATCAGAAACCGCCCCGGAGGTGCTGCTCTCGCCGACTACGCCATTCAAGGGGCGATTCTCGACAAGGAGTGCTCCCGGCAAGGGAGAGGTCCCCGGCAAGGGATGGAACCGGTGAGCCCTTGGTGGAGGAGCCCATGGTCACTGAGCCCAGCACAGGTAACCTTCCTTGTCGGAAATCTTCCCTTAGGTTCTTCTTCTGATCTTCTTTTTTTGGATATTTGCTTGACTTTTCCTCCCTCTTCCTATCCTCAGATCCCCTCTCGCAGACCCGATGGATACCGAGGCCACCGGCGAGGAAGGCGCACGGGCAACATCAAGATGCCGCCACACGGGCGAGGAAGAGGCCGACGCCGATGAACTCCGCCGACGAGGAAGCCGCCAAGGCTCTTTGCGCAGAGCCGGGCGAGGGTCCGGCGATCGACCGACGACCCGGAGGACGCAGGAGCACAAGGCGCCAGACCGTCCGCCCGACCCTCCGCTGCTGATGCAGCGCTGGCTCCAACGAGCCCCAGCCAGCGCAGATTTGAAGGCCGGCGAGGGCGTACATCAAGCTTCCTCGGGCGCCGAGCCCGTGGCGCCGTGGAAGGGGAGGAGTTTGACGGAAGTACTACGCCTCTGCTGGCCGGGCAAAGGTCGACAAACCAAGCAAAGAAAGAACGGCGAGTCCGAGGAGGAGCAGCTTGTTCAAAGCTGGTGTCACTCTATCAAGGCAAGCAAGCTTGAGTCCTGTGAAGCGCTTGTCGCGCAGCGGAGTTGACATAGAGAAACACGCGAGGAGCTCAAGAGTCAAGAACTGTGAGGCCCTCCGGTCCATTGCCGAGGAGAGGGCGCGGCTCGACGAGGCGAAGAAGGCGTTCATCCTGGAGAAGGCTGAAGCCGAAGAGCAGCAGAGGCTCGCCGCCGAGGAGCTGTCCAAGCGGGATGGTGATCTGATACAGAAGAAGGTAAACTTGGTGTAACACCCCGGATGTATCTTTCCATATTTGTAACTCCAACTCTTGCCATTTTCGGATATGTGCTATGATATTCCCTCCGTGGTTGGGTTTTGTTTTCGTTTTGCATTTTGTTCATGTCATGCATCTCATATCATGTCATCATGTGCATCTCATTTGCATACGTGTTCGTCTCTTGCATCCGAACATATTCCCCGTTGTCCGTTTTGCAATCCGACACTCCTATGTTCCCCGGCGCACCCCTCTTGTCCTTTTACCGTGTGCGGGTGTTGAACATTCTCGGAATGGACCGAGCCTTGCCAAGTGGCCCTGGTATAGCACCGTAGACCACCTGTCAAGTTTCGGGTCATTTGGAGTTCGTTTAGTACTCCAACGGTTAACCGCTCTCAAGAAGGCCTCTTTTGAGTTGCAGCCCAACAACCCTCCAAAACAGCCCAATAACCCATTTAACTCCCCTCCATGCCCTCGGTCGTTCGATCACGATCGTGTGGGCGAAAACTACACCTCATTTGGACACTCCTAGCTCCCTCTACCTCTATAAATAGACCCCTTCCCCCAAATCCCGGGCAAAACCCTAGCTCCCGCTCCTCTCCCACACGGACACGTCCGGACGGCGCCGGACGCGCGTCACGCCCGCCGAGCTAATCGGAGGCGACACGTGGGCAGCCACACACTTCACACACGGCGCAGCGCCATGAGCCCATGGGCCCCTCTCTGCACACCGCCTGCCGCCGCCGCCCCACTGGCCGCGCCGCCCTCCATTGCCCGCCCACACCCGCACACCGCCGCCGCCACCGCCTACACACCGCCGCCCACTTGCTGCCACACTGCCACCACACACACACACCTGCACACACATGCCGCGCCATTGCCACACACCGCCCGGCCACCACCGCCACGCCACCGCCGGTCCTCCTCCGGCGACGCCCGGCGCTCCTCCCTCCGGCCGCGCCCGCTCCGGCGACCTCGAGCGCCGCGCCGTCCGATCCGATCTGAGAATCCGCAGGGTTGACTTCTTCCCCCCCCAAATTTCGTCTAAGTCCCTAAACTGTCATAATTTCGGGCATTTTTCAACGCATCACATCTCCGCAACCGTTGCTCCGTTTTGGGCGTATACTATGTCAAAATGTTCGTCTCGAAGAGTACATCATTTCATTCCATTGCATCATTTGCATTTGAGCTCATCTTGGTGCCCGAAATGCTGTTGGAAGATAGCTTCAGATCGTTAGTTTCAGAATTTTATCATTTCGAGCTATTTTGTCATTTTTGCCATGAATTATGTGTGCACCCTATGAATTTGAGTCCTACATGTGAGTTGAACATTGCCATGCCATCTTTCCAGGGGTATTTTCCATGTATTTTTGTGAGCTATGTGTTGACTAGAACAAGCATGCAAAGTAGGGATGATGTTATTCCTGATTTCAGGAACTTAGTGATTTCACTAAGTCTTGTCCTGCTGATAATTTTATGCCATATGTTTAGGTTGTTTCAGAGAGATCTATGCCCTTTTTGAGCATGACCAGTAAGGGTGTTTTGAGCATATGGTTGTGCTCTATCCATCCATGTCTTTGTTGGTATTTATGGAGTAGTCTAGCATGTCATTTTCGTGCTCTACTTTTGCTTGAAATTGTTTCCTGGCAGACTGTTTGCATTAGATTCAATTTTCACGAGGTCGGTGTAGTTGATCCGTGTATGCTATGAGGTTGTTCTTGCCATGTATAGCTCCTATGCCATGTCTTATTGATGGGTGTATGCTTAGTTCATCTTGAGATGCTCTGTAGTGAGTGCATCGAGCTCACGAATATGCCATGTTGAATCTGTTTTTGCCATGTCCTGATATTTTCACTAAGTCTGAAATCTGTTATAAAACTTGCAATGTTTACATGGGTGCCATCATTTCTTAGGGTCCTTTTTGGCTTATGGTCAGTAAGGGACTATTGAAATATGCTTTGAGTAGAATCATGTCATGCCTTGCTTTGCTACTATAAGTTCCTGTAGCATGTTGTTTGCTTGCTCTAAACATGCCATCCTGATGTTAAGTCCTGCCATGTTAGTATTTTCACTAAGTCTGTGAACCTGATATTTTGAGCACTTTCACCATGCTTGTTTGAACATGTTATGATGTGATTTAGCCGTAGCTCAGTGTTCCTCTATTGCTAAGCATCTCCTGTAGTTTGTTGCCATATGCTTTGTTTTTATGTTGGGGTGCTGTAGCATAGTTTCGTGTTGCGTGCTAAGTAGCATCGGGCTGTTAAACGCAGATTTGCGTCATTCTTGTTTTGCTTGTCATTTGCAAACCGTGCATCCGATTCCGTGATCTTTATATCGATTTCAACCAAATCACTCCATCTTTCCAGCGGCATACTTGGTTTGCCAAGTTGATGCCCGATTCATCATTTTCCTTCCGAGCATACATATGCATTGCATGTCACATCTCGCATAGCATGTCATGTATCAGATCATATTGCTTGTGCATTGTTCCTTGTTTGATTGTGGTTCCGTTGTTTGTGTTCTTGCTTTGGGTAGAGCCGGAGACGAGTACGTGAACGAGGAGCTTGTTGAGAACGACTACGAGGATCCAAATTTCGACAACTCGAGAACCTTACAGCAAGATGACCATACCTTCAAATCACTTCTATCTTTGCTTGCTAGATGCTCGCTCTTTTGCTATGCCTATGCTGCGATACCTATCACTTGCTATATCATGCCACCCATATTGCCATGTCAACCTCTAACCATCCATGTCCTAGCAAACCATTGATTGGCTATGTTACCGCTTTGCTCAGCCCTCTTATAGCGTTGTTAGTTGCGGTGAAGATGAAGTTTGTTCCTTGTTGGAACACGGATATTTTGGGATATCACAATATCTATTGTTTTAATTAATGCATCTATATACTTGGTAAAGGGTGGAAGGCTCGGCCTTTTGCCCGTGTTTTGTTCCACTCTTGCCACCCTAGATTCCGCCATACCGGTGTTATGTTCCTTGATTTTATGCTCCTTACGGGTCGGGTGATTTATGGGACCCCTAGACAGTTCGCTTTGAATAAAACTCCTCCAAAGAAGGCCCAACCTTGGTTTTACCATTTGCCACCTACACCCCTTTTTCCCTTGGGTTTTCGCGAGCCCGAGGGTCATCTTTATTTTAGCCCCCGGGCGGTGCTCGCTGAGTGTTGGTCCAACTCGTCAACCGCCGGCTACCAGGGCAACCTCGGGATGGCCTATCGGAAGTTTGGACAATCCGTGTGCCCCGAGAAAGAGATATGTGTAGCTCCTATCGGGATTTGTCGGCACATTCGGGAGGCTTTGCTGGTTTAGTTTTACCATTGTCGAAATGTCTTGATGTACCGGATACCGAGTCCGATCGGTGTGTCTTGGGTGAAGGTTTATTCCTTCGATGACCGTGAGAGCTTGTGATGGGCTTGTTGGGACACCCTGCAGGTATAATCTTTCAAAGCCGTGCCCGGTTATGAGGCGATGGGAATTTGTTAATGTCCGTTGTAGAAAACCCAAAGTTGACCTTAATTAAAATACATCAACCGTGTATGTAACCGTGATGGTCTCTTCGTGGAGTCCGGAAGTGAACACGGTGTTGGAGTTATGCTTGACGTAAGTAGACAGGATCACTTCTTGATCGCTAATAGTTTCACGACCGCGCCTTTGCTTCTCTTCTCGCTCTCTTTTGCGAAGTAGCCACCATATATGCTAGTAAACGCTTGCAGCAGCTCCTCCTTTTTGACACCAGCCTTCCTTGCTTAAATAGTTTTGATCTCGCGGGTGTGAGATTGTTTGAGTCCCCGTGGCTCACAGATTCTACCAAAACAGATGCAGTACGGTGATGCCAAACAGATGGCGCCACCGAACTGAAGTGGGAATATGATGAGGCACTTGGTCGTTACTATGTTTCCTTTCCGACGATTAGTAGTGGAGCCAGTTAGGCGATCGGGATCCGTGTCGCATGTGGGTTGTTCTTCTTTTATTTTGGTTCCGTAGTCGGACCTTGATTGTATCTGGATGATGTACTGCTTTATTCATGTAATTGTGTGAAGTGGCGACTGTAAGCCAACTATGTATCTTTCCCCTTATGTATTACATGGATTGTGCGAAGATTACCTCACTTGCGACATTGCTTTCAATGCGGTTATGTCTCTAAGTCGTGCTTCGACACGTGGGAGCTATAGCCGCATCGAGAGTGTTACAAGTTGGTAATCAGAGCCATCCCCGACCTTAGGAGCCCCCACTGCTTGATCGTATTTAGTGGCCGAATTGTGTCTAGAAAAATGTTTTGAGTCATTTAGGATTATATATATCGGAGAGTTTAGGAATTCTTTTTACTCCCCAGTCCCTTCGACCTTCTGGTGAGGTATCCTGACGTAGAGTTTTGACTCTTCTCTTCTCAAATTTCACTAAAAATTTTTTAGGATCACGCTGGTATCTTGGGATCGTTCGATATTCTTATGATGACAACATTGTCTTGGTTGCCTCGACATTTAGGGGTTGTGGCAAGTGTCCCGGGAGTTGAGCTCCGAGGTGTTGTCGCCATAATTTTATCGCTGCGATTCTCGAATACCGAGTTTAGACGCCGACATCGAAAATCTCTTTTATGCGCACAGGTGAGATAACCCGCTAACCCAAAGATCTTGTGGTGAGTACGGAGTATTGCCATGACTCGATAACGGATGCTTTTCAAGGTTGAGGTACACGATTTCGAAGGTTTCTTGGTTATGTGTTGAAGGATGGATACAATGGATGTAGGGATTGTTAGCTTGGGTGAGATATATATATTGCTCCTCAGTATCCCCAACACCGATTGCATAACCGAAAGTTTCGGAGTTTATAGGTGGGATTCAAGTAGCTCTAGCATTTTCTTCCGCAGATATTTGGTTTGTGATTGGGTAATCCTTACCACGATTTGTTCCATTCATACCTTGTTTTTATTTTTATTCATCAATCTCTTATCAAGTGGCTTCTCACCTTAATGGACGTGATGTTTACTTTGGAATTCATTCGCTCATTCCTGTTCAATGTTTATTGTGAAGACTATATGTTGCAATTTCTATCCGCTGATTCAACTTGTCTATCTGCTATCAAGATGCTAACGGATGTCACCCTCTTCAGATGGCTCCGCCACGCGTCGTAATCCGGAACGCAGTGATGGGAGTCAGCGAACCCTCCACCTCCACCTCCGCCTCCGGAGGCATGGCAAACTTTGATGGCAACCACTAACGCCAACGCCGCTTGTTGATTCAGCTGATGCAAGAGCGTAACCAAGGCCAAGGCAACCAAGGGAATCAAGGTCAAGGGCAGTTCTATCATCACCGCAGCTTCCTACACTCAACCAGCCTCCTTGCCAACCAGCCAAAGTCTTTCAGCCATCGTGCGAGGCCACAGATGCCGACGATTGGCTCGTGGATATCAACAAGCATTTTGAGTGCAGCAATGTCGACACGAGGACTACGCCAAGTTCGCGTCTTTTCAGCTCAAGGATCGTGCAAACTGATTGGTTCCAGAATACAAGGATTCTAGAGGTGGTCGAGTGATTACTTGGACTGATTTACGCCGGGACTTTAAAGCTCACCACATTCCTTCCAAAGTGTTGTTGAGAGCAAGCGTGAGGAGTTCCGCAATCTCAAGCAAGGGAATATGTCGATGTACTAATACAACATACGCTTTGAAACTTGCTCGCTTTTGCTAAACAAGACGCTCTGATGAGAAAAGTATGATCTATCGCTTCAGAGGTGGCCTTCGAGAGGATCTGCAGCTATCTCTTGTTCTTTACGAGCCTACTCGCTTTGATCAATTCTATAACATGGCACTCAAGCTAGAAGGTGCTCACTCAAGTGTGAGGCTTCAAAGAAGAGAATCGGGGATGCAGCTCAGTCTTCTTCTTCTTCTCAAGTGGCAAGCAAAGCAGCAAAAGTTCTACCTTCCTCCTCCTCCGCTCCGTCGGCCTTATCAACAGAAGAACTCAGTGGTCGTGGATCTTCCCACCCACCCAACCCAAGCTACTGAACAAGTCTCAGCCTCAAGCTCCAAGGTCAAATGCTCCTTATCACCGTCCGCTCTCAGAGGTGACTGCAACAAGTGCCAGCAGAAGGTCACTATGCTAACAAATGCCATAACCAAAGGCGCCTTCCTCCTCCTCCTCCTGTGAGGTCTTCAAGCAATGCAGTGGTCAAGCATAATCCCAAGTATGCAAAGGTGAATATGATGAATGCAGCTCAAGCAGAGGATTCTTCAGATGTGATCATGGGTAATCTTCCTGTTAATGATATTCCTGCAAAAGTCTTATTTGACACTGGTGCATCACTTAGTTTCATCTCGAAACCATTTGCATCTAAGCATGAGTTGCCTTTCCAAGATTTGCCTAGACCATTAGCGCTTGTCTCTCCGGTAAATTCATGAACGCAAGCTCCATGGTTCGGATGTTTCTATCAAGATGGGTGACTATAGATTTCGCTAAACCAATTGTTCTTGGTAACTCGATATTGATCTTATTCTTGGGATGGATGGCTTTCTCAACACAAGGCTCACTTGATTGTGCCGCCAGCAAATTCAATTGACACACCCTTCCGAGGATGTTATCATCTATGCCGCCGTGATGAAACCATTCGGTTGTTTTCTCTCAATGAGAAGGGCGAATTGATGCTATCTCTCAAATTCCAATAAGCTTGTGAGTACCAAGATGTCTTTCCGAAGAGCTTCCGGTATGCCTCCTCATCGCCACCGAATTCGTTATTGATCTTGAGCCCGCATCGAACCCGTTTGCAAGCGCCCTTACAAGCTTGGACCCAAGGAGCTGAAAGAATTGAAGAAGCAGCTCGATGAACAAGAGCGTCTGGTTTGATCGGACGAGTTCATCTCCATGGGGATGTGGAGTTCTTTTGTCCGTAAGAAGGATGGCACGGACCGACTTTGTGTTGATTACCGTCCATTGAATAAGAAGACAATCAAGAACAAGTATCCACTTCCCAACATCAATGAGCTATTCGAGCAACTCAAAGGTGCTAAAGTATTCTCCAAGCTTGACCTCCGTATGGGTTATCATCGATTCGCATTCGTGAACAAGATATTCCCAAGACAAAGATTCGTAAAGCTATGGTTCTTATGAATATACCGTCATGTCTTTCGCCTTGTCAATGCTCCTCCAACTTTCTCTCGCATGATGAACTTTATCTTCAACCCCTACATAAATGAATTCGCCTTGGTGTATCTCGATGATATTTTGGTCTTCTCCAAGAACAAGCGTGATCATGCCAAGCATTTGCGATTGGTGCTCGACAAGCTCAGAGAACATCAATTCTATGCGAAGTTTTCCAAATGTGAGTTCTGGCTTGATGAAGTTCTTTATCTTGGTCATATCATCTCCGCCAAGGGCATCGCTGTTAATCCCGAGAAGGTGTCTTCAATTGTGAATTGGGAACCTCCTCAGAATGTCAAGCAGCTCCGCAGTTTTCTCGGTCTTGCAAGCTATTGTCGAAGATTCGTTGAGAACTTCTCCAAGATTGCAAAGCCTCTTTCCAACCTCCTCCAGAAGCATGTCAAGTATGTTTGGACGCCTGAGTGTGATGTCGCTTTCAACACCCTCAAAGAGAAGCTAGTTACAGCTCCTGTCTTGACTCCTCCTGATGAATCCAAGCCATTCAAGTTTTACGTGATGCTTCCTTGCAAGGTCTCGGTCTGTGTTAATGCAAGAGAAGAAAGTTGTGGCCTATACCTCTCGCCATTGAAGCTCAACGAAAAGAACTACCCCACTCACGATCTTGAGTTGGCGGCGATTGTCCATGCATTGATAACATGGAGACATCTCTTGTTGGGAAGGAAAGTGGACATTTTCACCGATCACAAGAGCCTCAAGTATATCTTCACTCAACCAAACCTCAACCTCGTGCAAACTCGATGGGTCGAAATGATTCAAGAGTACAATCCAAGTATTGAATATACTCGGCAAGGCGAATGTGATTGCAGATGCCTTGAGCAGAAAGGCTTATTGCAACAGCTTAATTCTCAAGCCCTTCCAACCGGATCTTTGTGAAGCTTTCCATAAGCTGAATCTTCAAGTTGTTCCTCAAGGATTTCTTGCCAACCTCATAGTCTCTCCTACTTTGGAAGATCAAATTCGTGAGGCACAACTTCGGATACCATGGTGAAGAAGGTGAAACGTGGTATTGACAAGGGCATTTCAAATACAAGTGCTATCGCTTGATGACAAAGACACTCTTTTCTTCGAGGATCGATTGTGGTTCCTAAAGGCGATCGAGAAAAGTCATCATGAATGAGGCACACAATTCCCTCCTATCCATTCATCCCGGAAGTACGAAGATGTACCATGACCTCAAGCGATCGATTGGTGGACTCGAATGAAGCGAGAAATTGCTCAATTCGTGAATGAATGTGATGTCTGCAGAAGGGTGAAAGCAGAACACCAAAGACCAGCTGGTCTCCTCCAACCTCTTGCTATTCCAGAATGGAAGTTTGATCATATCGAGATGGACTTCGTGACTGGTTTTCCTAAGTCCAAGCGTGGAAATGATGCTATCTTTGTTGTCATTGACAAGCTTACTAAAGTGGCTCATTTTCTTCCTGTCAAAGAATCTATCACAGCAGCTCACCGGCAGAGCTTTACACCTCCGAAATTGTCTCCTTGCACGGTATTCCACAATTGATCTCTTCGACCGTGGAAGCATCTTCACTTCTAAGTTCGGGATTCTTTTCGAAGGCCATGGGCACCAAAGATTCGCTTCAAAGACAGCTTTCATCCTCAAACTAGTGGCCAAGTCGAGCGAGTCAATCAAATCCTTGAAGATATGCTCAGGGCTTGTGTCATTTCTTTTGGCATGAAGTGGGAAGAGTGTCTCCCATATGCCGAGGTTCTCTTACAACAAAAGCTTCCAAGCGAGTTCGGCAAGGCCCCATTCGAATTTATATGGCGTAAAGTGCCGACTCCTCTCAATTGGTCCGAGATAGGTGAACGCCAACTTCTTGGCAACGACTTGATCACAGAAGCCGAAGAAATGTGCAAAGTCATTCGTGAGAATCTTAAAGCCGCGCAATCGCGCCAGAAGGGCTATTATGATGACAAGCACCGTGATGTGGCTTTTGAAATCGGAGACCATGTCTACCTCCGCGTCTCTCCAATGAAAGGCACTCGTCGCTTCGGTATCAAAGGGAAGCTTGCCCCTAGATACGTGGGTCCTTTCAAGATCATTGGCAAAAGAGGCGATCTCGCCTATCAACTTGAGCTTCCATCCAACTTTGCAAACGTGCACGATGTGTTTCACGTGTCACAGCTCCGCAAGTGCTTCAAGATTCCTGAGCGCACTATCAACTTTGAAGAAATTGACCTCCAAGAAGATCTTTCTTATCATGAGCACCCCGTTGCTATTCTTGAAGAAACCGAGCGCAAGACTCGCAACAAGTCAATCAAATTCCTAAAAGTGAAGTGGTCACACCATTCCGACCGAGAAGCCACCTGGGAGCGCGAGGATCACCTCCGTTCCGAATATCCGGAGTTCTTTCAGTCCTAGATCTCGGGACGAGATCCTCTTGTAGTGGTGGAGTGTTGTAACACCCCGGATGTATCTTTCCATATTTGTAACTCCAACTCTTGCCATTTTCGGATATGTGCTATGATATTCCCTCCGTGGTTGGGTTTTGTTTTTGTTTTGCATTTTGTTCATGTCATGCATCTCATATCATGTCATCATGTGCATCTCATTTGCATACGTGTTCGTCTCATGATCCAACATATTCCCGTTGTCTGCTTTTGCAATCCGACACTCCTATGTTCCCCGGCGCACCCTCTTGTCCTTTTCCGTGTGCGGGTGTTGAACATTCTCGAATGGACCGAGCCTTGCCAAGTGGCCCTGGTATAGCACCGTAGACCACCTGTCAAGTTTCGGGTCATTTGGAGTTCGTTTGGTACTCCAACGGTTAACCGCGCTCGCAAAGGCCTCTTTTGAGTTGCAGCCCAACAACCCTCCAAAACAGCCCAATAACCCATCTAACTCCCTCCATGCCCTCGGTCGTTCGATCACGATCGTGTGGTAAAACTACACCTCATTTGGACACTCCTAGCTCCCTCTACCTCTATAAATAGACCCTTCCCCAAATCCCGGCAAAACCCTAGCTCCCGCTCTCCTCACACGGGACACGTCCGGACGGCGCCGGACGCGTCCGCCGCCATACCGAGCCAATCGGGAGGCGACACGTGGCAGCCAGCGCCACCGCCCACACGCCCACCGCCAGCCCATGGGGCTCCAGCCCTCCGCCTCCGCCACCACACACGCCACGCGCCGCCATTGCCCTCCGCCCACCGCAGCCGCCCGCCACACCGCCGCCGCACACACACACACCGCAGCCATTGCCGCCACACCACACACATTGCCACCGCCACACCGCCGCCCCACTTCACCCACGCCTTCACCGCCATGCCCCGCTGCCCGCCCGCCCGCCGCCACGCCACGCCGCCGGTCCTCCTCCGCGGCGCCAGCGCTCCTCCTCCTCCGCGCCCTCCGGCGACCTCGAAGCCAGCGCCGTCCGATCCGATCCGAGAATCCGCGAGGTTGACTTCTTCCCCCAAATTTCGTCTAAGTCCCTAAACTGTCATAATTTCGGGCATTTTTCAACGCATCACATCTCCGCAACCGTTGCTCCGTTTTGGGCGTATACTATGTCAAAATGTTCGTCTCGAAGAGTACATCATTTCATTCCATTGCATCATTTGCATTTGAGCTCATCTTGATGCCCGAAATGCTGTTGGAAGATAGCTTCAGATCGTTAGTTTCAGAATTTTATCATTTCGAGCTATTTTGTCATTTTGCCATGAATTATGTGTGCACCCTATGAACTTGAGTCCTACATGTGAGTTGAACATTGCCATGCCATCTTTCCAGGGGTATTTTCCTTGTATTTTTGTGAGCTATGTGTTGACTAGAACAAGCATGCAAAGTAGGGATGATGTTATTTCTGATTTCAGGAACTTAGTGATTTCACTAAGTCTTGTCCTGCTGATAATTTTATGCCATATGTTTAGGTTGTTTCAGAGAGATCTATGCCCTTTTTGAGCATGATCAGTAAGGGTGTTTTGAACATATGGTTGTGCTCTATCCATCCATGCCTTTGTTGGTATTTATGGAGTAGTCTAGCATGTCATTTTCGTGCTCTACTTTTGCTTGAAATTGTTTCCTGGCAGACTGTTTGCATTAGATTCAATTTTCACGAGGTCGGTGTAGTTGATCCGTGTATGCTATGATGTTGTTCTTGCCATGTATAGCTCCTATGCCATGTCTTCTTGCTGGGTGTATGCTTAGTTTATCTTGAGATGCTCTGTAGTGAGTGCATCGAGCTCACGAACATGCCATGTTGAATCTGTTTTTGCCATGTCCTGATATTTTCACTAAGTCTGAAATCTGTTATAAAACTTGCAATGTTTACATGGGTGCCATCATTTCTTAGGGTCCTTTTGGCTTATGGTCAGTAAGGGACTATTGAAATATGCTTTGAGTAGAATCATGTCATGCCTTGCTTTGCTATTATAAGTTCCTGTAGCATGTTGTTTGCTTGCTCTAAACATGCCTTCCTGATGTTAATTCCTGCCATGTTAGTATTTTCACTAAGTCTGTGAACCTGATATTTTGAGCACTTTCACCATGCTTGTTTGAACATGTTATGATGTGATTTAGCCGTAGCTCAGTGTTCCTCTATTGCTAAGCATCTCCTGTAGTTTGTTGCCATATGCTTTGTTTTTATGTTGGGGTGCTGTAGCATAGTTTCGTGTTGCGTGCTAAGTAGCATCGGGCTGTTAAACGCAGATTTGCGTCATTCTTGTTTTGCTTGTCATTTGCAAACCGTGCATCCGATTCCGGTGATCTTTATATCGATTTCAACCGAAATCACTCCATCTTTCCAGCGGCATACTTGGTTTGCCAAGTTGATGCCCGATTCATCATTTTTCCTTCCGGAGCATACATATGCATTGCATGTCACATCTCGCATAGCATGTCATGTATTGCATCATATTGCTTGCGCATTGTTCCTTGTTTGATTGTGGTTCCGTTGCTTGTGTTCTTGCTTTGGGTAGAGCCGGGAGACGAGTACGTGAACGAGGAGCTTGTTGAGAACGACTACGAGGATCCAGCCTTCGACAACTCTGAGAACCTTACAGGCAAGATGACCATACCTTCGAAATCACTTCTATCTTTGCTTGCTAGATGCTCGCTCTTTTGCTATGCCTATGCTGCGATACCTATCACTTGCTATATCATGCCACCCATATTGCCATGTCAACCTCTAACCATCCATGTCCTAGCAAACCATTGATTGGCTATGTTACCGCTTTGCTCAAATTTCTCTTATAGCGTTGTTAGTTGCGGTGAAGATGAAGTTTGTTCCTTGTTGGAACACGGATATTTTGGGATATCACAATATCTATTGTTTTAATTAATGCATCTATATACTTGGTAAAGGGTGGAAGGCTCGGCCTTATGCCCGGTGTTTTGTTCCACTCTTGCCACCCTAGTTTCCGTCATACCGGTGTTATGTTCCTTGATTTTATGCTTCCTTACGGTCGGGTGATTTATGGGACCCCTAGACAGTTCGCTTTGAATAAAACTCCTCCAAAAAGGCCCAACCTTGGTTTTACCATTTGCCACCTACACCCTTTTTCCCTTGGGTTTCGCGAGCCCGAGGGTCATCTTTATTTTAGCCCCGGGCGGTGCTCGTTAGAGTGTTGGTCCAACTCGTCAACCGCCGGTGGCCACCAGGGCAACCACAGGATGGCCTATCGGAAGTTTGGACAATCCGGTGTGCCTCGAGAAAGAGATATGTGCAGCTCCTATCGGGATTTGTCGGCACATTCGGGAGGCTTTGCTGGTTTAGTTTTACCATTGTCGAAATGTCTTGATGTACCGGATACCGAGTCGATCGGTGTGTCTTGGGTGAAGGTTTATTCCTTCGATGACCGTGAGAGCTTGTGATGGGCTGTTGGGACACCCTGCAGGTATAATCTTTCAAAGCCGTGCCCGCGGTATGAGGCAGATGGGAATTTGTTAATGTCCGTTGTAGAAAACCCAAAGTTGACCTTAATTAAAATACATCAACCGTATGTAACCGTGATGGTCTCTTCTCGGAGTCCGGAAGTGAACACGATGTTGGAGTTATGCTTGACGTAAGTAGTCGGGATCACTTCTTGATCGCTAATAGTTTCACGACCGCGCTTGCTTCTCTTCTCGCTCTCTTTTGCGAAGTAGCCACCATATATGCTAATTAAACTGCAGCAGCTCCTCCTTTTTGACACCAGCCTTCCCTTGCTTAAATAGTTTTGATCTCGCGGGTGTGAGATTGTTTGAGTCCTCGTGGCTCATGATTCTACCAAAACAGATGCACGGTACCGGTGATGCCAGTAGCAGATGGCGCCACCGAATGAAGTGGGAATATGATGAGGCACTTGGTCGTTACTATGTTTCCTTTCCGACGATTAGTAGTGGAGCCAGTTAGCGATCGGGGATCTGTGTCGCATGTGGGGTTGTTCTTCTTTTATTTTGGTTCCGTAGTCGGACCTTGATTGTATCTGGATGATGTACTGCTTTATTCATGTAATTGTGTGAAGTGGCGACTGTAAGCCAACTATGTATCTTTCCCCTTATGTATTACATGGATTGTGCGAAGATTACCTCACTTGCGACATTGCTTTCAATGCGGTTATGTCTCTAAGTCGTGCTTCGACACGTGGGAGCTATAGCCGCATCGAGAGTGTTACACTTGGACAGCCACGAAGAGGAGCTCGCCGTCCGGGAGCAATCACTTGGCGAGGCACTCAAGGAGGCGAAGGATGCCGCCGCGGCTGCCGAGGCCGCCAAGAAGGAGTTAGAGGTGAAGGTGACGCAGCTGGAGGCGGACATGAAAAGGAAAAACAAAGAGCTTGCCGCACTCCAGCGCGAACGCGAGAAAGATGCACGCGCCCATGGCGATCTGCAAGTTCAGCTTGCCGACAAGATCAAGGAGCTGAACGCCGCCAAAGACTCAAGTGCTGATCTGGAGCTGAAACTGGCCACCTTGGCGGGGACGCTGGACGCCGCCAAGAAGCGAGAAGATGACTTGAGGAAGGAGCTGAAGGGCAACGAGGAGCTGCTGACGAGGGCCGCTGAGACCCAGAACACTTTCAAGACCACGGTGGAGCTCTGGACGGAGGGCCTCGTCAACATCGCCGCGTCCATCGACGAGGAGCTGGCGGAGCTGGACTTGGCGGGCTTCGGGTACTCCACTGAGGAAAATCTCCAGCCCAGCGCCAAGCACACGCTTTTCTTCAAGGGTGTGGTGGCGGCTCTCCAAAGCAGCTCGGGAAAGAATCCCAAGAAGCTGGTGACGAGTCGTCTTGCGATCTGCGCCAGGTCTTGGAGAAGGTGTTGGTGAAGATACTTTTCGCAACCCGAGCATCGACCTCACCCGTGTCACCAAGAAGCTGCCGTGGTGCTTTGCTCTTGAAGAACTCAAGGCCATTGTCGCACCCATTGTGGACAAGGTGAATGAGGTCGAGGAGTCGACGGCGAGCACGTGGATTAGGCCACCCTTCTTCTCCCTTTTTCTTGCCGCTGCCGTTTCAGTTATGAGAACAATCTAGTCAGTGCCACAATAAGTTATTCGGTAATATAACTTTATTCGGCAACGCCGCTATGTTATATCCTTTACTCTGTTACATCCCTTGTATGTTTTTACCCCACGCTTTGAGGGACTTGCGCGCAAAACACACTTGCTGAGTCGCGGAACATCGACAGCCCATCATGGTGCTGCCTCCGGCAAGAAACCTTGTCGGGGCTAGTTGCAGCGCGCTTGTATTGTTGAGCGGACTCGAAACAAATCAAGGGCGCAACTTAGCCACGAGTCGATTCCTCCGCGCACAGGTTTTCCATACAAGGCACGGACGTTCAAGGAATATAACTTAAAAATTTAAAATTGACTATGCTCAAACTTTGGCAACTTAGCTTTTCGTAAATGCATGTCCCTAAGGCTAGATTCCTTTGAACGACGCCCGGTCCACACCTTTATCTTCTCCCCCCCGGTGAACTTGTGGGCGGAGGGATTTTCTTTTTGAGAAGAAAGAAGAGAAAATAATGATACGGAACCTTAAGGTTCGTTATTGCTTACCGGGGGTAGGTGCTGCACAAAGTGTCAGATATACATGCAAAAAAAGAAAGATGCATTAAATTTGACGAGATGTGCGAGGCACATAAACTTTATTTACGCACGGGAGCTGCGCCCGGCTTTGTACAAAGGGTTACATGCAATAACGGCAAGGCTTGTACAAAAGGTGGTTGCCGGAACGGGGCCCGGCAACCGCGCCTTATGGGTAAAACTTGCGAAGATGCTCTATGTTCCAGGAGTTGCTCACCGAATGCCATCTTCGGTCTCAAAGCGGACAAATACCGGCCTAGTGACTCGCTTTCACCCAATAAGGGCCTTCCCACTTCAAGGCCAACTTGTTGGAATTCTTGGCGGATTGAACACACCGAAGAACAAGGTCGCCTTCCTCGAAGCTTCTGGCATTAACTTTGCGGCTATGGTAGCGGCGCAAAGCTTGCTGGTAGCGAGCAGCTCGCACAGCAGCCTGAAGACGATCCTCCTCGAGGAGCAGCGCGTCATCTTGCCGCAGCTGCTCTTGCTCAAGCTCATCATAAGCGAGCACTCGAGGCGATCCGTGATACTGAGTTCCGTGGGGAGAACTGCCTCTGCTCCGTGACAAGAGCAAAGGGTGTCGGCGGTGGCTCGATTTGGTGTCATTCGATCGACCAAAGAACCACTGGCAGCTGCTCGATCCAATATCTTCCGCACTTGTGCAGCCTGTCGAAAGTTCTGGTCTTGAGCCCGCACAGCACTTCAGCGTTCACCCTCTCCGCTTGACCGTTGCTTCTCGGGTGAGCAACAGAAGCGAAGCAGATCTTGGTGCCAAGATCTTGGACGTACTGCATGAAGGTGCGGCTTGTGAATTGTGTGCCATTGTCGGTGATGATCCTTAGGGAATCCAAGCGGCAAACAATTGACTGAAGAACTTGATCGCCGATCAGGCTTGTCACCTTCCTCACTGGTTCCACTTCGTGCCACTTTGTGAACTTGTCGATTGCAACGCATAAGTACTCAAAGCCCCGCAGCTTCGGGGAAAGGGGCGAGGATGTCGAGTCCCCGCACCGAAAATGGCCGGGATAAAGGGATTGTTTGGAGAGCTTGAGCTGGTTGATGAATCTGTTTGGAATGGAACTGGCACGCTTCACACTTGGTTACTTGTGCAGTTGCATCCTGGAGGGCTGTCGGCCAAAAGAAACCTTGCCGGAAAGCTTTGCCGGCAAGTGCTCTTGCGCCAATGTGGTGACCACATATGCCTCCATGTATCTCCGCCAACAGCTCTTGTCCTTCTTCCCGGGAAATTCACTTCAATTTCACTCCGTTGAATCTTCTTACAGACAAAGATGTCATCGACAAACTGGTACATACTTGATTGCGGGCTACTTTCTCCGCTTACTCGCTCCTCGGGAAGTTCTCCTGCTTGCAGAAATGGACGATCTCTGTGCCCATGCCAGAGCTTGTGGCTCAATGACAAGGACTAAAGGCGCAAATGCATTGGGAACATCCGCTTCTACGGCAAGGATCAGGATCCCGCCGGGCGTGATGCTCCCGGCAAGCGTGTCGGGACACACGGCTTGTCGGGAGCGTCTGCTTCAACGAAACAAACCACAGGGCTTGTCGGAGCAGATCTCCTCAAAGACTTTCGTGGTTGATCCAGGGACTTTCTTGGCGGCGGCTTCGGGGAGCTCTGCCGGAAAGTAGTCGCCAATGACCAACTTTCTCTTCTTGCTTTGTCCAGCTGATGATGTCACAGATGGCTGAGTCAGCTTGAGCACAAAAATCCCTGGTTCCACAGGTAACTTGAGTGCAGCACACTTTGGCAGGCCATCCGCAATGTCATTCTGAGCTCTTGGAACGTGTTCCATTTGCAGGCCGTCAAAATGTTCTTCTTGCTTCCTCACTTCATCGATGTAGGCTTCCATCAACGGACTCTGATAATCTTTGTTCACTTGATGGACGACAAGCTGCGAGTCACCCCTGACAATAAGCTTCTTGATCCCAAGCTCTGCTGCTATCCTGAGTCCGGCAATCAAGCCTTCATACTCTGCAGTATTGTTTGTTGCTTGCTCCTTGGGGAAGTGCATTTGGACCACGTACTTGAGGTGCTCTCTGGTGGGGGCGACAAGTAGTACGCCCGCACTAGCGCCTTGCAGCGAGAAGGCACCATCAAAGTACATGATCCATTCTTTGCTCGCTTCCTTGATGGGGACGGTCCTCTCCGGAGTTTCTTCATCAGGTGTTGGCGTCCATTCTGCTATGAACTCTGCCAATGCTCAGCTCCGGATAGTTGAGGTGCTCTCAAACTTGAGGCCAAAGCTTGACAATTCCAGTGCCCACTCGACAATCCTGCCTGTTGCTTCTGGATTCTGCAGTATCCTCTTCAACGGAAAGCGAGTGACGACTGTGATCTCATGTGCTTGAAACTAAGGGCGCAGCTTCCTTGAGGCCATGAGTAGGCCGAAAAGCAACTTTTGCACACTAGAGTACCTTGATCTAGCCCCCTGCAGAAGGGAACTGACATAGTAAACTGGGCGCTGCACCATCTTCTTCTATTTTTCTTCCGGTAACTGTACAGATCCATCCTTGCCGGAGCCAGAACTTGTCGGGAAGCCCCCTGCTTGTCGCTAGACTCGCTTGCCGCGGTCACTGGCTCATTATCTGCCTCCCTCTCCGCAACTAACGCAACACTAACCACTTGATTGGTTGCCGCTAGATATAGCAGCAACTTCTCTTGTGGCTTAGGTGCGACAAGTGTTGGAGTGGAGGATAGGTATGTCTTCAAGTCCTGCAGCGCAACCTCCGCTTCTGGAGTCCATTTCATTGGACCTGCCTTTTTCAAGATTTTGAAAAATGACAGGGCACGCTCAGCAGACTTAGAGATGAACCTACTGAGAGCAGCAACACAGCCGGCAAGCCTTTGCACGTCCTTGACTCACTTCGGTGCTTCGATCTGCTCGATGGCTTTGATCTTGTCGGGATTGGCTTCAATCCCTCTCTGAGATACAAAGAATCCGAGAAGCTTGCTGGAAGGAACTCCAAACACACACTTCTCGGGATTCAACTTGAGATTGATCTTGCGCAGATTTGTGAAGGTCTCGTCCAAATCTTGGATCAAAGTTGCTCTGTCTCTGCTCTTGACCACTATGTCATCCATGTAAGCCTCTACATTTCTGTGCAACTGTGGCTCAAAAGCATGACTGACTACTCTTGCAAATGTCGAACCGCATTCTTAGTCCGAAAGGCATCCGTACAAAGCAAAGACGTGCTACATGGAGTAATGAATGCGGTTTTCTTCATCCTCTTCGCCATGAAGATCTGATGATATCCCGAGTATGCATCAAAGAATGAAAGCAGATCACATCCTCTTTGTGGAGTCGACAATCTGGTCAATGCGCGGCAAGGGAAATGGATCCTTGGGACAAGCTTTATTAACATCAGTGAAGTCAATACAAAGCCTCCACTTCCCGTTTGCTTTGCGCACGACTACTGGATTGGCTAACCACGTTGGATGGAGTACTCCTCGGACCAGGCCTGCTGCTTCCAACTTCTTGATCTCCTCTGCAATGAACTCTTGACGCTCTACTGCTTGTTTTCTGACTCTCTGCTTGACGGGCCGCGCGTGAGGGCAGACGGCAAGGTGGTGCTCAATTACTTTCCTGGGAACACCGGGATGTCAGATGGTTTCCATGCAAACACATCGACATTCACCCGCAGAAAGCAACGAGCCTTTCCTACTTAGGATCAAGCGTGGCACCGATGGTGAAGGTACCACCAGTGCCGCCCTCCTTAATGACCACTTTCTTGGTCTCTGGTGAAGCTGTCTTTGCCTTCTTGCACTTGCCGGTGGAGCTCGATGGTGCGTCCTCGACGGTAGCGCAGCACTCCGAAGAGGTGCGCTTGCCGGAGTGGGCATCAGAGCTACTCCTGCCGGACTTGGTCTTCTTCTTCTTCCCTCCGGGAGCTTCAGCGGCGAGTGGGTTGCGCTCTGCTGCGGCTGCTGCTTCCCGGTAGATCTTGTCGGTACAGATAAGTGCATCCTTCTTGTCGCCTTGGACAGAAATGACACTTATCGGACCAGGCATCTTGAGCACATTGTAGGTGTAGTGAGAGGCTGCCATGAACTTGGCAAGCGCTGGACGGCCGAGTATCCCATTGTAGGGCAATGGGAAATCAGCGACGTCAAACGTGACTCTCTCGTCACGAAATTCAGCTCGCGCCAAACGTCATTGGCAGTGTGATCTTCCCTTCGCTTGCTCCTCCCGGATTTATTCCTTGAAAGGTACCGTCTCTTCGAGCTCGGCTGTCGGGGATCTGGAGCTTCTTGAGCACTGCGGAGGAGATCAGATTCAGGCCAGCCCCGCCGTCAACCAACATCTTCGTGACCTTGAGGTTGCGGATTGTTGGCGAAACCAACATCGGCAGGCACCCGACCACAGTGATGCGATCAGGGTGATCCTCAACATCGAAGATGATGGGCGTGCTGGACCACTTCAGGGGCTTGCGCGATTCAATGGACGGTTCTGCTGCGCTCACTTCTCGCACCCATTGTTTGAGTTGGCGGTGCGAGGTGTGCAGAGAAGCACCGCCGTCGATGCACAACACCTCTGTCGCCTTCTGAAACTCCTGCTCATCAGTCTCATCTTCCTCCATCTCATCATCTTCATCTTCGTCTTCATCCTTGTCGCGGCCACGGGGAGGCCTATCTCCTAGCCGCGGCTTGGCCTTGCCGCGGCGCCCTCCCCGGGCGGGAAGCTTCTTGCCGGATCCTCCGCCACCTTCCCGGGCCTTCTCCTTGTCGCGGTGCTCGTATTCAGCTTTCTGTAGCTCCGCCATCTGCTCAACTTTCTTGCAGGCTTGGAGGTCATGGCCCTTGGTGCGGTGGATCTTGCAATATTGCTTGCCGGAGCCGTCCTACTTGTCGGCGGCCACCACAGCCTCGCCGGAGTCATCAGCTTTGGCTTTGTCGGCGCCGTTTCCATTGCCGGACTGCTCGACGACTAGCACATCCTTAGCCTTTCTCTTTCTGTTATTCCGCCTCCGGCTCTTCCTTGCCGGAGGGGCATCCTCACCGCCGATCCTTCGCTCTGTGTTCTCTCCGGGAGTCTCCTCCCTCCTCAAATTTCAGCACACTTGTCGGCCAGAGCATAGAGCTCGCCGACATCTCGATCTTGCACATCGCCATCTCCTCCTCATCCTGCGTTTACACACGTTCGATGGAACGCGCCGATAATCGCGCAGGGTGGACGTCTGAGATGTTGCGCCGCACTGGCTGAATCTCTGTATGTACTTGCGCAGGGTTCTCCTTCCTTCCGGGCGGCGCAGTGAAGGTCGCTCTCTGGCCATGGGGCTTGTGGCACGCGTGAAGGCGCCGACAAACCGATGGCACAGTCCGCCCACGAAGAGATGGAGTTGTCCGCAAGTGCATGAGCCAAGATCTGACGTTGGGCTTGAGCACCAACGGGAAGTAGTTGGCGAGGATCTTCTCGTCGCGTCCTCCGGCAGCCTGCACCGCTATGGTGTAAACGCTGAGGAACTCCGACGGATGTATCCTGCCATCGTACTTCTCGGGCACGTCTGGCTTGAAGTTCTTGGTACTAGGCCACTGGACTTGCCGCAGCTCTCGGGTGAACGCAGGGCAACCTGCCGCGTACGGCAAGTCGCCTGGCTCCCCAGGCGCATGCATATCAACAGTTGGGCCAGCGCGCTGGTCAGATTGACGCCCCGCTTCTCTTCTGCGCTCGATGCGAGTGCGAGCGTCTTCATGTTGTCGTTCTTGGAGAACTTGACGTTGATCGCGGTGAGCTCGCGGGTCCGACGACGCAGTGGAGTCGGCGTTGAGGTTGGCCCGGCGAGTCGGCGATCTTGGCCTTCGGGGCGGGGAGTGCACGGTGGTGGCACCCCCAGTGGTCTTGTCGGCATTGGCTTGCGCCTGGGCATCTTGCCGGGGCTTCGATGTGCTCGGTTGCCGGGGCTTGTCGCCGTTGGCGAAGCCAATGAGGCTATAAATGGTGGCCCTCCAGTCGTCGATCTTGTCCGGTGCTGGAGGGTAATCTAGAAGCAGCTGGGCTCGGGCCAGCGCTTCCTCTGGAGTCATGGGTGGCGATGGTGAGCGACGCGAGGTGCGAGACATGCTCAAACTCCTAACAGTGTTAGAAGGAGCAACATCTCGACCAGGCGACCGCACTGCGCTCGTGCCAGCTTATTGACGAGTGTGTTGGCCTTGAGCGTCCCGCGATCCACCAGCTTGGCCTTGTTCCAACGCGAGTACGGTGCTAGGGGCACCGTGCCGTTGTCGATCCTGCACCTCCTGGGAGGGGTGCGGTGGATGTGCAGATGCTGAACCTTGCGGGGCCTTGTCCTTGGACCGGGTGACGATGTGAGTCCCTCCGGCGGCGCCCGCTCCTCCGCCGGTGTCCACGCCACCGCCCGTTTGCTCCGGTGGCGGTAGGATATCCGCAGACGGAGCGGCCACCGCCGAAGTCTTCTTCTTCGGTGGCATGTCGATGAAGATGTTGATGTAGTGCGCGCAGACGCCGGATCAGATGCTCACGACCTCGACGCCCCCCTACCTGGCGCGCCAAAGATGTCGTGGGCTTCTGTGGGTGCACGAACACCTATGGGGCAGGGGGCCCCTTCTGGTCCGGCAAGGGAGCGGAGGGCGCACGCAGAGCAGATCGAGGCGGGAGCACGCGGGGGATTTTACCCAGCTTCGGAGCTCTCCGGAGAGATAAAACTCCTACTGCTGCTTTGTGTTTGTATTTGTTCTTGCTTTGAGAGCGTGGGTATGCTGTGGTGCTGGGTGAGTCGAATGAACCCAACCGTGGAACCAAAATTCCCAACCCCCTCTACGTGCGCATGGGCCTCCCTTTTATAGTCTAAGGGGTCACCGATGTGGCAGCGAGAAAGAGGGGTAGAAAGGTAAAAACGCAGGTTGGTACAAGCTGCTACAAACAGTTGTCCCCTACCTAACTCGACGGCAGGGACAAGGGCATTTAATGCCCGTCTGTCGCCCTAACAAAGGCAAGGAAGCGACCGTTAGGGGCGCCACCGATCGCCACGATTGCCTCCTTGTTAGCTTCGCTTGCCACCTCGCACCGCATGGCTGCACAGCGCCTCGCCACGTGCTCCTGGGATAGTCCTGGGGTGACACGTCGTTGGATGCACTGGAGCTCGGGTGCAGAGTGGCAGCCTTGCCATGGCAAGCGCCTTGCCGCGGCCGTCGTCTTGTGGCACCCGCAAGCTTGCCGCTCGTCGGGTCTTGCCGGGACGCGCGGGGCGTCGCGGCAAGTTTTCTGAAGTGCCTTGGTTGGCCTTCCCGGCAAGCTCCTCTTGCCGGGGTCTTTGTCCTTCCCGGCAAGCTCCTCTTGCCGAGGTCTTGTCTTTCCCGGCAAGCTCCTCTTGCCGGGGTCTTGTCTTCTTAGTTAACACTTTGTTCTTGAATGGCAGTAATATAGGGATAACGGAGGGTCTTGGTGGGCGCCCGGCAAGCCTTGCCGCGGGACGCTGCGACTGCCCGTGCACAAGTTCGGGGTACTAAGGTACCCCTACTTTAGTACACCGACGTAGAGCTTTTCCATTGTCAAGTATCTTTTCCTTAGACCATGAGATCGTGTAACTCCTGGATACCGTAGGAGTGCTTTGGGTGTACCAAACGTCACAACGTAACTGGGTGACTATAAAGGTGCACTATAGGTATCTCCGAAAGTGTCTGTTGGGTTGACACGGATCGAGACTGGGATTTGTCACTCCGTATGACGGAGAGGTATCTCTGGGCCCACTCGGTAATGCATCATAATAATGAGCTTAAAGTGACCAAGTGTTTGGTCACGGGATCATACGTTACGGTACGAGTAAAGTGACTTGCCGGTAACAAGACTGAACGAGGTATTGGGATACCGACGATCGAGTCTCGGGCAAGTAACGTTCCGATTGACAAAGGGAATTGTATACGGGATTGATCGAATCCTCGACATCGTGGTTCATTCGATGAAATCATCGTGGAACATGTGGGAGCCAACATGGGTATCCAGATCCCGCTGTTGGTTATTGACCGGAGAGCCGTCTCGGTCATGTCCGCATGTCTCCCGAACCCGTAGGGTCTACACACTTAAGGTTCGGTGACGCTAGGGTTATTAGGAAGAGTTGTATGTGATTACCGAATGTTGTTCGGAGTCCCGGATGAGATCCTGGACGTCACGAGGAGTTCCGGAATGGTCCGGAGGTGAAGATTTATATATGGCAAGTTGTCATACGGTCACCGGAAAGTTTTGGGGGCATATCGGTATTGTACCGGGGCCACCGGAGGGGTTCCGGGGGTCCACCGGGAGGGGCCACCTCTCTCGGAGGGCTTCATGGGCCGTAGTGGGCAGGGGAACCAGCCCCTGGAGGGCTGGGCGCGCCCCCCTGGGCCCATGCGCCTAGGGTTGTGGGGAAACCCTAGTGGGGGCGCCCCCCTTGCTTGGGGGCAAGCCCCCTCCCTTGGCCGCCGCCCCCCTCTAGATCTCATCTAGAGGGGGTCGGCCCCCTTCCCCCTTCCCCTATAAATAGAGGGGCAAGGGGAGGGCTACACACGACATCCAAGGTGCAGCCCCTCCCCTCCCCAACACCTCTCCTCCTCCGTTAAAGAGCTCGGCGGCCACAGCCGATCTTGCCTCTCCACCACCACCACGCCGTCGTCTTTGCTGCTGGAGTCTTCTTCCTCAACCTCTCCTTCCCCTTGCTGGATCAAGAAGGAGGAGACGCCATCCGCTCCGTCGCAGTGTGTTGAACGCGGAGGTGCCGTCCGTTCAACACTTGGTCATCGGTGATTTGGATCACGGCGAGTACGACTCCATCATCCCGTTCTCTTGAACGCTTCCGCCGCGATCTACAAGGGTATGTAGATGCACTCCTATCACTCGCTGCTTAGATGAACTCATAGATGGATCTTGGTGAAACCGTAGGAAATTTTTTAATTTTCTGCAACGTTCCCCAACACTGCCAATGCTGCAAATTTGAACGGTACGGGATTGTGTGCTGTCACATACTGAAAGTAATGGACATTTAAGTGGTCACATGATTGCCCCGCCATTTCATAAGGCGGTGATGGACTTGGAATGCTAACGATGCGTTGGGGCCACAAACATCAAATGCAGTTTTGGCTGTGCATGATGAGAGACCAGAGGCAACCATGGAAGCCGTGAGGCATGTTGTGTTGACCAAGAACTATGCTAAACTAATAGATGAAGCATGCAAGAGCGATGAGACAGCGAGGGTGGCAGAAAACACAGGAAAGCCCTGAAAAGAGAGCTTGATGAGATCAAAAATAGGAAGGCTAAAGAAGCCTTACACAGGTTCCCCCGCACCTCAAGTGTGACTTTGTCCACGGGTCCATCATCTGAAAACTCGGAGGTAGGGTCTGGAACAGCAAGCATGCAAACCTAGGTCATGAACCCGCCCCGTTCCATCACAAAAGGGCATCCAAAAGAGATAAGATACAAATTGGGGTTGGTAATTCAAGCAAAACACAAGAAAACAAAGAAAGAGGCGGGCAATCCTTAAAGCAACTGTGGAGGATTGTAACTTAGGTGCTGGTGACATTTTTGTAAGGTAGATGGTCAGGATTTTAAAAATTCGAGAATGACTATTGGTGGATAATAGAATTTGAAAGAAATGGCATGTATGCCATGTATGTGCTGCTAAATCTGCCATGCAGCTTCCATCGAATCCGCCATGTGATTTCTACTGAATCTGCCATCGCATAGATTTTCCGTTTTCAAACCACGCATTTTGTTTCTGTTTTTTGACATGCTGATCTATTGAAAATGGCAACTGGGTACATTATAAGCATGAATCGTAGTTGCCATGTGAAATCACCTATAGTTGCCATGTGTAATGAAAATGCAATTGCCATGTGGAATGATATCTAGTTGCCATGTGAGACAAAACTGCAGTTGCCATGTTTTATGAACTGCATTTGCCATGTTAAATAAACTGCGTTTTCCATGTTATATGTTATGCAGTTGCCATGTCAAATATCGTGCAGTTGCCATGTCAAATATCATGCAGTTTCCAAAAAAAAACTGAACGATTACTTTCACCATCCGTGTCTAATCAACTATATTTGCCATGTTTTCAGGCATCATAGACGCATTCAAACGCCCAACTGCTACTACCAACCACAAACACATAATAGTATTGAACATAAATGTTGCTGCTGTCACACCTAAGTAGGTTCACATCCACACATATATTACAAAATATTCAATGTCACTCACACACCACCACTATATACTAGACTACAAGGGGGGTGCAGTCATAACATAGTACACGGACATAGTTTTAAAAGAACAAGTTGATACCTTACATTCCTCAGCCACAAAATGTAAGGTAGGTATGCGGTATGGAGCACCACGTGATCACTTGTACTTCTTGTTGGGCTTTTTGACAGCTTCCTCTATGAACTCTCGTGCGTTTGCCCGCGTGTTGAAATCTTCATTCATCAACCAGTTTCGTGTGTATATTTTGTGGAGCTCAACGACCATTGCAGCTGTGACGACAGGGACCCGTCGGCCTTCCCACTTTGCAAGGTATTCCAACATGTGAAAAACCACAGTCATGCCTATAAAAGAAAAAGAATCAGGTCAACTCAAGAGAACAGAAAAAATCATAAACTTTGATGCACATGTGACAAAAGATTTAATTTTGGTGTGGAGGACACATGAAAAAAGATAGTAATTACCGGTTTCCTTGCTTCATAGTCGCGACATAATCGTTTGGAAAATGACTGATCTGGACCTTTGAGTTTTCATAGTGACAGGTCCATGTCTCTTTGAGGTTGTTGATAAAGAATTCAGCATGTGTAGTAAGGTCTGCATCTGCTTCTGAACGCATTGAATCAAGAACCTCAAATCATTGGTTCTTCAGGTCAAGGCAAATCGCGTAGTGGTGACCACACTTGTCATGTGAGTCATGTGGTGTAAGCTCCTGAAACATGGGAAATAGTACCTGCAAGTAAAATAAAGGAAAAGAAAAAGCAGAGTTCACATCAAAAACAACAATGATGTAGTTGGAAAAAATGATATGTAAAGATATTGCCGGATGCAGTAAGAGGTACATGATGACTAATCAACAAGTGTCCAAAAATATGCCCATAGAGAATGTTTATTTACCATGTGTAATTAAAAGAAGTTGCCATCCATGCATGAACAAAGTTGCCCAGTATTTTAATTGAAGTTGCCACATAAGTTGCATTAAAAACAGTCAAACTTATTTTACATGGCAGCTGTTGCCACATGAAACATCTGTCACAAAACAGTGTGTAGCCCACGTGTGAAGCATAGCTACTGACAAAACATAGCATGTGAGAAAAAATGTGCAAACAAGAAGGAACACTCACACATTTCTTCATTGTGAGCTTGAATTCACCATGCGCAACAAAATGCTTCCTCAGGATTTTATGGTGGAAGTCACCATCCCGTATTTTGCAGGTCACAATGTACTGCATGATCGTTTTGTCGGGACAAATATCCATATGTCTGTTGATGAAGTCAATCCCACACGCAACTACATTCTTCGACATTTTACCAAGTGGCCTCACAGAATCGGCAAGATCACCCAGGTCGATGTACGTCGCATCACATTGTATGATTTTGGCTCTGTCCAAACATGAGCTGTATGAAAATGATATAAGATGAAAGAATCATGTCTACTAATTAAAACCAAAAATAAAACGTAAACAAAGCATGGCTAGAATAGCAAAGGAAAAAAAAATAAGAGAAAAGTAAGTGAGGGGTTATGTGGTGTGGACATTATGCTTTTAGCTCCTTTATGTACTTGCTATTGGACCTCGCGTTTCCAAAACGCTTGACAATATCATACAGATGGTTCTTCTCCTTTGTGGCCTTGACTTCGGGCTCATAGTCATCCGCGGGGGGTGCGTGAACTACCCTATGGTGCCTCACAGATCCAGGGGTTGCACTTATAATGGTATCCTCGGATACCGACTCAGCAGGCACGTTAGAACTTGATTGCCCCTGACCCCGTGAGGACCTACTCTTCAATGCTTCCTCCTCAATCCTGCGGTAAGCGTCATCAAGTGACGCTGAAATCTCCTCAGGGGTGGCTGCAAGGATCAAATAGTGGGTTAGGATACTTGGAAACAAACAAGTTATTGTGAAAAAAGGATGCAGAATATGAAATGTAGGTGCAAAAATAGTGAGTTGCCATGTGGAGACAACTCCAGTTGCCTTGTATAGTGCATTTTAGTTGCCATGTGGCAACAACTACACTTGCCAAGTACATTGAACTGAAGTTGCCATGTTGCAACAACTCCATTTGCCATGTGCTTGGCCGACGGAATTGCAACATGGCAACAACTACAGGTGCCATGTTGCAGCAACTCCATTTGCCATGTGCATCAGATGAGATTTACCATCACCAATGACAAACCAAAAAAAAGCTTGTGACAAACGTCGGACTAAAAAAATGTAGAAAACAAAATGATAAACACACAAAAAATGTACCTTGCACTCTCGGCTCTGCAAACTTCACAGCCTTCCTGCCATCAGCCATTGGTTGCGCCATCATTGGGGCCATGCCTACCGGGAAAGCAAAGGCAACTGGCGGAGGATCTTGCACCATTGGTTCATCTTGACCGCGATCGATGCCAAGGCTACAGCTTGGTAGGGTGAAGGCCAATGGGTGCCTCTCCTCCCTACCAGCCGGATCGCGAACAAGTTGCTTGGCAAAATCCAGGGTTGACAAATCAACAAACATTTCTGCCTCATCTGCTATAGTATCATCAGGCTTATTAGTAGGGCGGGGCGTGCTACCAGCGGTATCATTCACAACTTTCTGGCCAATCTTCTTGTTTGGGTTGTACGGGACACCAATGTTGAGTGGGAGCTTCGAAGTGCGCAAATTTAAGCTGGGGGTTCTCCACGGTGGTGAAAGACGCAGTCAGCTCCGGACGTTCACCTCCGCCAGTCGTGCCCAGCTTGCTACGTGCATCAATTGTACTCCGAACTTCCGTTTTCTCCATAACATTGCTTTTGGCAGGTGGTGGGAATAGTGTGGAAGCAGGCACATAACCAGAGTCATCTCTGCTACTCCTAGCTACATCTGGTGCATTGGGTGTGTCTGCAGGTTGCTTGCGGGGGCTACGAAGCCTAGGTGGAAGACCAGCTCGTGCAACGGTCGCCGTAGTAACCTCTGGGCCACCAGAAGCTGGAGCTGTTGTGCCATGAGTCTCACTTGTGGATGGCATCTCATTCTGAATTGTCGCCGCAGCCCTTTCTTTTGTGGATGCATAAGTACCAGCAGCCACGCGCTTGGAATCCGTATTAGGTGAGCGGGAATCTTCCTTTCTTAGGTTGATCTCGGGAGCGTCCACTTCAACACTTGTTGATCGGGTGGCATGGGTCACAGCAGCATCCCTCATAGGCAGCAGAGTGGGCAATATCTCAGCAGTCCTGGCAGATACTGACTCATCACTCCCACATGTACGGATGCCTGTTGTTGTAGCCTGCACATCTGCAACCGGCGGAGATGGTCGGCCGCTTGCATCAGAGCTAGTGGGAATAGTGCACGGTGCAGCAGCAATTTTCTCGACTGGCGCCTCATGAACATCTGAGTTGCCACTTGTCGATAGCTTTGAATGAATGCGTTCGAGTGTGTCTCTAGGGTTAAGCTTGGTCACGCGTGTAGTAGTATTCTTCACCCTGCAAGAAAGCACATGAAGAGTATAAAAATTTGAACAAAATAGTTGCCATGGTAGTCATCTTAAAAAATGAAAAAATGTGTGATGTGCCAGAGCTGCCATTTGAGAACAAGGTATGGATGAGCACACAAGACAAATGTAGGGGGTGGAAGCCAGTGGAGAGCTACTAGTTGCCATATGAGTGGAATAAGAATTGCCATGTGGCCTAGTTAGCAATTGCCATGCAGAACAAACAAGAGTTGCCATGCAGCAAAAAATAAATCATGAGAAAAAAAGCAGTTGCCATGTGGGACGGATGGCAGTAGCCCATGTGGCAAGCTGAACAGTTGCATTGAAAAGCAGACGGGTAGTTGCCGCATAAATGTATCAACTAGAAAAGTTGCATATGATCTAGCAAACAAATAGCACTATGACAATGAAAAAACAGGGAGAACCTACTTCTTGGTTGTCTTCCTCAAGTCTTCCAACATGACAGGATCCTCGGTGTTGGACGTCGACGTACGAGGAGTCGGCCTAGTGGAAGTGGTGTCACCAGCAGTGGGAACACCCTTGTTCAATCGAGCTGAAACACGGGTTGGCGTTGGTGCTTGTTTCTTTAACTGCTCGTCCACCAGCTGTCACCTAGTTGCACTTAGAAAACATGGAAAAAAAGGGTACCAAGTGTGAGACACAAAAATCATACCGCGCTTAGCAAACAATGAAAAGAGGGTCAGTCTGTTAAAAAGGAGAGACAAACAAAACACTAAATAGATGTCGAACCTCCTCCTAGCAGCTACGGGATCGGTCCTAGACCTCTTGCCAACAGAGCCCTATCCAACATCCTCTGGAACCCTACCCCTCTTTGAGGGCAACACCCCCTTGTCTCTCGCAACTATCTGTTCAATGACTTTCTTCGGTGGGGGGACATCTGGTGCATCCTTGTCCTTCTAACCACCTACACAAACTTCAACATGTTCATCATCGTCGGTTTCATGTTGCACATTCTCCATGTCGTTACCATCGCCCTTGTCGAGACCAACATCTCCATCTAGTTCATCTTGTGTGTCAAGGAGCTCCTGGGAGCTGTTGTAGTCATACCAGCCATGGCAACCAGTTGAACGATGTGTCTGTTCTCCAACAAATGGTGTAAACTGCCTCGCAACTGCGTCGTTGTCAGAGCCATTAAGTGCCGTCCAACCCTCAACCAACTTCCCGAGCAAGCTGGTCATGCTGGAAGCAAACTGCCCAACTAGATGCTCAACAGGTGCCCTCGTCTGAGCACGAAAGAAAAAGTAACAGTAGCCAAAACATATTAGAGTCACGTGCGTAAGAACAAATAAACCAAAACAACCATAGAGATATATCAAAAAAAGAGAAAAATAATTTCGAAAAACAAAAATAAACATCCTTGATTACCTCAACAGGACAAGATGGAGCTGAATGCACATCCATCCACTTGCCAAAGTTTTGAGACCCACCAAACAGACTGTAGTCTATAGCATGCTTGGCCATCAGCTGGAAATCAGCAAAAACAACTAAGATGTGAGAGAGAAAATAAGGAACAGTGACTAAAAATTCATGTATTGCAAAAAAGAGGGAAAAAGAAGAAGTTTCGACACGGATGGCGGAGTTTCCATGTGGGGTCAGACATGGGTGCCATGTGCAGGCGTCCATGGCTGACAAGGTATTTAACACTTGTTAGCCACAGATGGTTGCCGTATGGGGATTTTTTCATATGTTATGCAACATCGAAATTGAAGAATGCCATGCAAGAAAGGAGGCAGAATTAACCTGCAGTTTCCCATATTTCGTATCAGTTATCTTGTTGGCGGCAAGCACAGCCTTGACAGCATCGTACGTCCACGCAGAGACAACAAACTTATGTGGAGGCGGCGGGCCTCCTATCCAAGTAAAATCAATGGTGGACAGATCAAGACAATCGACGTACATGAGCTGGTATACATAATAAAAAAGAAAAATATGTCAGTTGCCATCATGCTATGTTGAGAAACAAGCTAATGTAGATTCCTTCAGTCATCAAGTTGAAGGGGATAAAGGAAAAAGATTTGCCATCTATCTGTGTTAGTTGCCATCATGCTGTGTTGGCAGTTGCCATCTTGTTATGCTGGTAGCTGCCATAAGCTCAACATCATGGTTGCCATGCAGATTGTACAACTGAGAGTGGATGTATGAAATGAACACTTTTTTGTGTTGTTGAAAAATGCTATTGCCTTGTAGGCAGCAACTACAGATGCCATGGATCAAACAGAAGTCACTTTCAAATGTAAGCAATTCACATAAACAATGAAAACAAAGGGTTGCCATGCATGATCTTGTACGGTTCACACTTATCAAACAGCTGCCATGTTGATTTGGGAAAACATTGAACCATGGTAAGCATATTTGCAAAAGAGTAGGGAAAAAAATACCATTAAGTGCAAGCGACAACCCTTCTGCTACATCTTGTTTGAGAATGCATCATGCAGGAAGTTAGCGATGAATTTACACCAATTCATTTTCTTCACGTCTTTCAGCTTCGCCTGCACAACACATATTTCAGGAAAAAAAGTTGCCGCATCAGCATTCAAATGAAAGCATCAAAAAACTAGCAGTGACTAACTTCCAGATGACATCAAAATCAAAAGATTGAACGAAGAAAGAAGTAGAGATAGAGCATTCACCAGGATAGGGAAGCACTTGTTGCTTGGGCGAAGAGATGTGGTAGGCGCAAAAACAGCTGAGATTAGGTACATGAGGAGCTTCACCTTAAAAACCTTGCCATGGGTTTTCATGCCCTCCAAATGGGTTGCCAAAGACAATCATATTCGCATTGCCATGCGTTCTGGGAACGGGGTCCCTGACTTGCTCGCTCATGCCTGCAAGGCGTGGCTCAAGGGAGGCCTAGCATAGCCCATCTTCATCAACGCAGCTCAAGACCTCGCGAGGGGCCAGATTGCTGGGCGGACGACAAGGAGCTTCTCGGGCATGGCCTCGTCAGTGGCTCATGAGGAGGCAGAGAGTTCAAGGCGTGGTACCTCGCGAGGTGCCCATGACGCAAGCCATGATGACCAAGGGTGCGGGCGGGCGCCAGCCACAGCAGTGTCCTCCTTCCTCTTTGTGCGAAGGAGCAAGCGCAGCAGAGTATCAAGCAAAGGCATCCATTTCGTGCAACAAGACCAAGACCAGCCCAACGGCCGGAAGGAGTCATCGTGGAGCCCAAGCCGCGTCATCCCCAGAGCCTTTGGCAAGCGAGGACCAACTTTAGTCGATAAGTGTACCCGCTTATTCCCTTCAAAATGGCCAATTGTTGGCGCCCTTCTCGCTCAATATTTGGGAAGAGGCCGGGGCCTTCGCCTATAAATAGGACTAGCCACCCCTGTAAGCAGAGGCAACTTGATCCTCATCAAGAAACCAGTAGCTAGAGCGACTGAACCCCTCTCAGCAGTTCATCGCACCAGCCAAGAACAGACCATCGCGAGGCTGTTCTTCCTTGTATTGTTCCTCATCAGCCCAAGAGGCAATCCCCCACACCACACACTGAAGTAGGGTATTACACCACAATGGTGGCCTGAACCAGTATAAATCTTGAGTCTCTTGTGCTGTTCTGTTTAGTAGTTTAGGTCCCAGCGATTTGGCGAGGTGCGAGACGGTAGAGGGTTGAATCTTCGTGCGCACCCCAGTGTTTGTACCTCAAGGGTCTGCTGGAACCCAAAATCCGACATTCGGCGCGCCAGGTAGGGGTGCGCCGGAATCTGCCTTCCGTTGCCTCGTTCTTCCCCGACCACCGCAACCATGTCTGACGCTCGTCGGGCTCGCGCTGAAGCGCCGAGCCACCTCGCCTCCATGTCGCCAGACGGCTCCCATCGGCGTGCGCCCTCGCTCGTTCCCGTCACCGCCGTCAACGCCGCCACCGCTCGGCGGGAACGAGCAGCAAGCATCGCCCCAAAGACTCGCCCATGAGGCGGACGGCCAACCGCCACGCCTTCGCCACACCTCGCTGGTTCTTCGTCACGCGCACTTCGCACGCCATGGAGGCTCGAGCTGCGCTTATCGCGCAAACGGGCTCTCGCGCTACCGCCCCATCGATGACGCTTACAAAGAATGGCTCGACCGAAGTCGCCGAGCTCGTCCGCGATCGCTGAGGCGCCCCGCACCATCCTTCTCGCAGACCGCACCGCGCCCGCGGGCGATGAAGCTCTGGGCGCCACCGCCTCTCAAGAAGGCGCCGCCCCCCAAGGCGCGCGCCTCGGGCGGAACCTGCTGCTAAGCGCCAGCAGCAGCAAGAGCAGAGCTGTCAAGAAGTCCTCGCCCACGAGAAGCCGCCCGAGCGCCTCGCTCCAAAGATAAGTCAAGACCTCGCTGTCCCCAAGCGCGACGCATGGAGACCCGCAGGACCAAGCTCTCTGTCGTCCAAGCCCCCCCGCGGCCACGGCTGTCTGCCGCGCCTTCACCTCCGAGCTGTGCAGCGTCGCGTGGCCCGCCAAGTTCAAGCGGACCTGCCTCGCCACGATGATGACACAATGACCTCGCGGAGTTCCTCCAACTCTACGAGTTGGGCATCGAGGCTGCCAACAGGGACGAAAAGGTCATGGCGAACTGGTTTCCCATGGCGCTCAAGGACGGAGCCCGCACCTAGCTCCTGAATCTGGCCCCAGGCACGAACTCTTCCTGGGACGAGATGCGCACCCGCTTCATCGCCAACTTCCGTGGTACTCGCGACCGCCACCCGCCGTGAGCGACATGCGCCGAATCAAGCAGCAGCTGGGAAACCTGCAAAGTACATCCAAAGACTTCAACAACGCTACTCAAGATCCCTGTGGTAATGGAGTAGGCAATCATCTATGCCTTCTCCGACGGCGGCGCGACGCCAAGATGAAGGAGGAGCCGGCGATGCATGAAGATCTCGGCACCTCCTGAGCTGTTCAACTTGGCGACCAAGCGCGCCAGTACGAGGAGGGCGCCTCCTACTCGAGCCGCTCGTCGCGGACCTCAAGAAAAGAAGCCCAAGGCCAAGGACGGAAGCGCAAGGGGCTGCTGCTCGCGTCGAGCTGCACACCAAGCAAGGCAGGATCAGCCCGAGTCCTCAAGGGGCGGTCAAGACGCATGTACCACGACCTCCACACCCACAACACCAATGAATGCCAAGACGCCCCGAGCGCAGCGACCGGGGCTACGGCCGAGGAGGAGGAAGGAATGCAGACACTGGAAGATCATGCCCGCCAGCCAAGGGTGGCGCGACCAACCTCGTGAGGACCGGCTGGCAAGACCCGGCCATGAGGGAGGCCGGAGGGACCAGCCTCGTGAGGATCGCCTGAGGGAACGCAGGCCTCCTCCGCTGCCGCTGCAGCCAAGGAAAAATGAGGACCGCCATCAGACGAGGGGCTGGGGCTTCAGAACCGCGTGCGATCGCTCAGATCCCGGTGGAGCTCAAGCCCCAGCCTCTCAACAGATCTTCAAGCCAGCCGCCCATGAAGTGAATGCAGTCCTCCCTAAGCTCGAGGCCACGCGCCTCTCGTGGTCGGCGTGCGCCATCACGCTCAGCTCAGCGGATCAGCTCAAGTGCGCGCCACAGCCGGAGTCCTCCCGATGCTTTGTTCCCCAATCATCAGCAACGTGCTAGTCACCAAGACCCTCATCGACGGCGGGGTAGGTCTCAACGTCCTGTCCGTGGAAACATTCAACAATCTTCAAGTGCCTTACAGTCAGCTTCAGCCAACCAAGCCCTTCTCCGGAGTCACCGACGGCTATAACGTCCTCAAGATGCGAGGAAGCGGCGGGGTCATCACGGTGCCCTGCGAAGCGAGAGACGCAGTGTGCTCCCTGGAGTGAGCCTTTCTGGCCGCATCACTAGAAGAACCAGACCGCAGCAGCAGGAGGCCTTCCGAGGCCACACCCAAGAAGAAGAAGACATCGACCGGCCCGGCTCCTTAGGAGGCAGGCCCCTCAGGGCCCGCGCCTGGCCAGGGGGAGCCTCCTTCCATCGCATAGGGAAGCGCGCCCAGCGCCCTCCTCAGGGTGGGCTCGGGGGCTCTCCCTTGGAGGGCCGCCGACCTCGCCAAGGTCACGAGGTAGGCGCTTGGGCACCACGTGGAGGCGTGCTTCGAAGCACGTTTCCCTCGAGAAGGAGCAAGGCAAGGAGGGCCAAACCCTCAGGAGTTCGTCAGCAAGGCAATTTAGGAGTTACAGGAGTCAAGGGTCATGAGAGGCAGCCGCTGCCTACCCGCTGTGGCCGCTCATCCAGGCGAGGATGGTGGGCTGCGCGTCTGCATCGACATACCAGGGCTCAACCGAGCCGCGTCTCAAGAGCGCCTCTGGCCCTCGCGAGTGGGACGTTGCGAGGGTCCGCCCCACAGCTACGTGTGCATGCCTTACGGCCTGCCAAACGCGGTTGCTGTGCACCAGCATCTCATGAGGGCCATCCTGGAGGCTCAAGAGGTCAGGCACGCCACAGCCCTGGCGGAGATGGAGATGGCCCGCGAGGAGCTGCCAGCGCCTCTGGATCCTCCCGAGGCCCCCGGGCCTGGGGGCTCGTGAGGATCGGCTCCCGCAGCCCACCAAGTCTGCTACCCCAACACCGCTTTGTCGCCAACATCATCAGGTGACATCTTTAAGTTTCGCTTTAATGGGGCGCCTCAGGACGATTATTCCTGTGCCGCTGGGTCCGTCCGAGCGGCATGTATCCCTTTTATTTCATGTCATTAGCCTATCCTATTGGGGGCGCCCCTCGGGCTGCATCATCCCCAAGCCGCTCGGGCTTGTCCCAGCGGCATGTATCCTTCTTGCGTTTTTCTTAGGACCATGCTTTCGCTCCACCTGGGTGACGGAATCTTGCACGTTAAGGGGGGGGTGCCTGAGCATCGCGACTCAGGGCTCCTACTGGCTCTCCGGCCCTCACTCTCTGGTCTTGTCCATGGCATCGCGACACGCTTGCCAAAGAATCGCCGAGACTAGCCCGAGAGCCGGGACCCGAGGACGAGAGTTTAGTCATCTAACCCGGCTTAGCGCTTAAAGGGGGGGTGCCTGAGCATCGCGACTTAGGGCTCCTACCGGCTCTCCGGCCCTCACCCTCTGGTCTTGTCCATGGCATCGCGACCTGGCTTGCCAGCGACGGCTGAGACCAGCCCGAGGGCTGGGACTCGAGGACGTAGAGTTTCGTCATCTAACCCAGCTTGCACGTTAAAGGGGGGTGCTCGAGCATCACGACTCAGGGCTCCTACTGGCTCTCCGGCCCTCACCCTCTGGTCTTGTCCATGGCATCGCGACCTGGCTTTCTAGCGACGGTTGAGACCAGCCCGAGAACCGGGACCCGAAGACGTAGAGCACCGGCATCTGGCCAAATTTGCAGGAACACACTCGAAGATAAGGCCCAGAGCCAGGCGCAACCCGCCTTGAGGTAGGGCCCCGTGAGCCCTGCGCTGGCTCACGGGTACCCCAACACACCTCGCGAGGCCTCTCGCGCCCCTCCCAAGCAACTAACGACAGACTGACGATCGCCACGGCGAGCTCTCGTTCCTTTTGTGATGAACCTGCAGGGTCCCTCCAAGGAGCACGCAACGACCTCGCCACGCAATCTCTCACCGGCCAAGGCACGGACCTAGCGCCGCACCAGGAAGCATTGTCCTGACCCTTGAGATAAGTCACCCTCCGGACACACTAGTTATCGCAACACCATCCCCGCACTCAAGGTAACCCCGTGTTAGCAACGTCGCTCTCCTTTCTCACCAAATGATGGCTGCTTGAGCGCCAAGGGGGACCCCCTGAGCATCGCGACTCAGGGGCTCTTACCGGACCTCGGGCCGCTCACCTCCTGGCCTTGACCACGGCATCGCGACCTGGCATACTAGCGACGGCTGAAGCCGCCTTGGGACTGGGACCTGTCGGCGCAGAGCATCAGGCCCTCGTGAGGACTGAAAGGAGGAAACTAAGCTAGAATGGAATGAGCATCTCGCACTGCTTCATAAAAAGTATTATATTGACAAACGGAGCTACAAACTTCTTACAAGCCCCCGTGGGGTATATTCTTGGCCCCTCGCAGGAACAAAAGGCGCGCACCCTAAGGAGTCCTAACTACAGGGGGCATCACGGCGGATGCCATCATCAACAGTGGGCCGCCCAGTCCGGCACCAAACCCATCCAGATCAGGGGCGATGACGACCTGACGAGCCTGCCCCGCTCCGGGAACGGCGCAGACTAGGGGGCTCGTAGCTGTCGTCGCTCGTCTCCGGCGTCGCGAAGAGCTCGCCGGAGTCGCTGGATCCTCCGGCGCCTTCGTCGCCTGAGGAGCGGCCAAGGGGGCAATCGGCCGGCCTCTGTCTCGCCGCAGCAGGATCCCGACCACCTCTCCCGTGGCAGCACTCCAGCCGACGACCCTTCGCGTCGAAGTCCTTGAAGGACACCACCGAAGCACCATCGTACTCCAGGTGGATCATGAGGGCGCCTCTCGTCCTGCAAACCCGGGCGACCTCGCCCCAGCCTCGAGTCATGAAGACCTCGCCCGGGGCAACTACCGCGACCTCTGCCTCGGTCGCGAGGGTGCCGCAGCCGGCATGCTACAGCCAGAGTCCCAGGGGTTCCCCTGCCGGACGACGGAGGCGAAGAAAGAAGGAAGACGAATCCAAGATTTAGGAGGCGTGGCAGCGTGAAGCACGAACTCCCGGCAGGAGCCCTCGGCGTGGACTCCAGGGGGAAGACGCACACCTTCGTGACCCACCGGCGTCGTCGGCGGCGTTGCTTGTGGCGTTCGGCATCGACTCCTTCAGAGCCACCAATGTGCGCGTACAAGGGAAGAGGGAACCCTGGTGGAGGCCACTCACACCAGGGCCTGGACGCCTCCTAGCGAGCGCTCTCGCCCTGACACCAGAGGGCAAGTCACTTCTTTGGGGGGAGCGGGTCAGGATCCTCTTGGGGAGCCTTTCCTTTCTCTTCCGCGGAGAACCGGCGGATCGGAGCCATGGCAACCAAACGAAGCGAGGAGGAGGAGAAGCAGAAGGATAGACTGGAAGGGCGCACGCTGTTCCGTACTTATAGCCGGCGAAGGCCAACCATCAGCCTCCACGATCATCGGTAATCATGACCGTCTCTGCATGCAGGGACTAGTCGAATCCGGGCGGTTACCGAGGAGTCGTGGGGAAGCAGTGCCGCCCACGTCCAATCAACCGCCACGCGGCGCCCAAGGCCGCAGGCTGTTAGGGCCCGCGACGCTTCGCACTTGCCCTTTCGCCTCTCTGCTCAGCCAAGTTCGGGCGTGCCGTGGGCCCGAGGGCTACTGTCGGCGTTCTGGGAACGGGGGTCCCCAGACTTGCCTGCCTGCGGCCTGCGGCGTGGCTCAAGGGAGGCCCAGCACAGCCCATCTTCATCAACGCAAGCTCAAGACCCTCGCGAGGGGCAAGCCTGGGAGGCGGACGACAAGGAGCTTCCTCAGGCACGGCCTCGTCAGGCTGGCTCATGAGGAGGCGGAGAGTTCAAGGCAGGGTACATCGCGAGGTGCCCATGACGCAAGCCATGACGACCAAGGGCGCCAGTCGGGCGCCAGCCCACACAGTGTCCTCCCTTCCTCTTTGGTGCAAAGGGAGCAAGCGCAGGCGAGAGTATCATGCAAAGGCATCCATTTCGGTGCAACAAGACCAAGACCAGCCCAACGGCTGGAAGGGAGTCATCGTGGAGCCCAAGCCGGCGTCATCACGAGAGCCTTTGGCAGGCGAGGACCAACTTTAGTCAGGATAAGTGTACCCGTTGTTCCCCTTCAAAATGGCCAATTGCTGGTGCCCTTCCCACTCAATATTTGGGAAGAGGCCCAGGGCCTTCGCCTATAAATAGGACTAGCCACCCCCAGGGCAGAGGCAACTTGATCCTCATCAAGAAACCAGTAGCTAGAGCGACTGAACCCCTCTTAGCAGTTCATCGCACCAGCCAAGAACAGACCCTCGCGAGGCTGTTCTTCCTTGTATTGTTCCTCATCAGCCCAAGAGGCAATCCACCACACCACACACTGGAGTAGGGTATTACACCACAATGGTGGCCTGAACCAGTATAAATCTTGAGTCTCTTGTGCTGTTCTGTTTAGAAGTTTAGGTCCCAGCGATTCGGGCGAGGTGCGAGACGGTAGAGGTTGAATCTCCACAAGCACCCGGTGTTCGAACCTCAAGGGTCTGCTGAACCCAAATCTGACAGCATAAATCTCACCGAGCGACCGATCTGTGGTTCACTAGGTTCTTGCACCGAACATCCATCAAAGCCTGCATCCCCATCCCACCAGCAGCTCCCTTTTGCTCATCAGTAAATCCATCGGTCAATATAGTTAGGCGTTCTTGCGAAGCCCTATTGCGATAACATTTCTTCTTCTGCATAACAGAAAAAGGATCATTTGTTGACATCTTTCAATGTCATGAAAATTTAGTTTCTAACAGAAGATTGAAAACTCAATGTGACATTAAAACATATGGGTCTGGAAAAGTGACCTCATCGCTATCTTTTGTCTGACCAGTCGCGCGATTCTGTTGCAGTAAATCCATGAAGTCATCATCATCATCTTGATGGTCGCCGCGAGCCATTGTGCTAAGGTAAGAACAAAACACACGTTAGGGTGAAATGAAAACATAGCCGACGGATACAGAAAGAAATGCATAAAGTAACTTCACTCGATATCTTCGATGAACAAAAAATGAAAACTCAAATGGTTGGCCCAAAGTTTAACCATTTGAAGAGGGCAGTAATTGCCATGTGATGAACATGCACAAAAAGGCAGAAAAATAATCAAAATGGAAAAGCAATTGCAGAAACATGGCAACTGGACGTGTATGTGCTTCTGAAGGAAGCAGTTGCCAGCTAGCAGAATCTTCTTCCCATATTGGCTCATTTGAAAGTGGCAAATGAGGCAGATCATAGGAACACCCACCCCCTAGGACTGTCCAACTTGAAATGTGTCAACTAAGCACATTGTGGCAACTCGCACCCTGGCCTCATATAAAAATGATTTGCCATGTATTCACAAGCAGCAAATGTACCAGGTTCAAGTTGCCATGTTAAACATAAGGCACTACAAAAAAGGGCAGACAACTTCCACTGCACAACATGTAATGTGGAAACTCACAACATGGCCTCATATAAAAATGATTTGCCATGTATTCACAAGCAGCAAATGTACTAGGTTCAAGTTGCCATGTTAAACACAAGGCACTTGAAAAAAGGCAGACAACTTCCACTACACAACATGTAATGTGGCAACTCACACCCTGACCACACATAAAAATGAGTTGCCATGTAATATAGTCGAAATATGTTCAGATATCACAAGCCAGCATGGCAAATGCAAACTGAGTCTATTGCACAATGAATGTGCCATTTTCCAGCATATGGCATGGCAACAGCCATAGTGTGTTCACAAAATTAGTTGCCACATGGAAAGCATATTCGTGGCAAACTAACACGGTTGATCGGGAAATTAGTCGCCATCAGTGATGATAGTGGCATGGCAACAACCATAGTGTGTTCAAAAAATTAGTTGCCACATGGAAAGCATATTCATGGCAACTAACACGGTTGATCAGGAAATTAGTCGCCATCAGTGATGATAGTGGCATGGCAACAACCATAGTGTGTTCACAAAATTAGTTGCCACATTGAAAGCATATTCGTGGCAACTGACATGGTTGATAAGGAAATTAGTTGCCATCAGTGATGATAGTTGTTTAAAATGCCATCGCTGCCATTATCCTACACTTTGAAATGCAGCTACATAGATCTAGGGTTCATTCGCAACTATCATACCTTGAAATTTAACAAACAAAGAACTCCCTACATCGATGGCCATAGCATTTCGAGGCAAATCATAACTAACATGTAGAAAAATCGCCTGCTCAATCGCAAGGCAAAAAACGGATGTGGCTGCGGACAGGCCGAGCCACACTGGCATGACTGCCACCAAGGCGGTGACGAAACTGTGCAATGCCACCCTAAATGGCAAGCACGCGACTCCGCCGCCGACGGGGACGTCGGAGCACCGCGAATCGGCCGGAATCTCGAGGAAACTCGAGCAGAAATTGACCACAGAGGGAGGGGGCGGAAATCATTGGCAGGAATGCGAGCATGGGAGGGTGCCTTACCTTCAATCTGCGGCTCTCCGGCGACGATGCTCCGGTCCGGCAAGCCCCACCAATGGCCGCGAATGCGGTCAACTCTTCCGCCACCACAGCCGCCTTCTCCTCTTGGTTTCTCCTCAACCGAATGCAACTGGTGTGGGTGGGTGGGTTGGGGTGTAATGAATGGGGAGGGGAGTAACTGAACCGCGAGGGGAGAGCGAAGTGGCGAGACGTGGGAGACGGCAACCGAAGTCGGGCATGGCGTGCGGGCGCGACGGCACTTCTACCGCACACCCTGACTCACTACCGCTGACCTCGGAGGGAATACGGCATGCAGATGAACTCCCTTACACGCCGCACACGCGACTTGTCCTACGTGGCACAAAAAATCAACCTTTTCGTGCCAAGATTCGTGCAAAAGGCACTGCACGATGATCGAGGTGTGTGGGCAAGTTGGGTAACGCCCACACGTGTGCGCGTTAGTGTTTCCGAAAGTCTATAAGTCCTAAAAATTCGCTAGTCTCTAAAAAGTTCTTACATCTTTGGTTCATGAGACTAACATGGACTAAAAGACCATGTTACAACTAAAAGTCCCAAAAGACTCTTCCTTAGGGTCTTCTTTCATAAGTTCCAAATGCCCACTTTAAGTCCCTATAAGTCTCTCCTGTTTCATTTAGATGGGACTAAAAGGGACTTTTTTAAGTGCGTACGCCAAAAAGTCCACGTAAACAAACACCCCTTAGGCTGGTTGTAATGGGAAATATCATATACTAGTATCATGCATATTATACTAGTGTATGATCCTACCTCCCTACACTACTAGGGAAAACCTTATACATAGAGGTATAGCAGTAGCGCTGGTCAAAACTAGGCGCTACTGCTAGTTAGTAGTAGCGTTTGTCGCAAAAAAGCTGTTGGGGAACGTAGTAATTTCAAAAAAAATCCTATGCACACGCAAGATCATGGTGATGGCATAGCAACAAGAAGGGAGAGTGTTCGTCCACGTACCCTCGTAGACCGTAAGCGGAAGCGTTATCACAACGCGGTTGATGTAGTCGTACGTCTTCACGATCCGACCGATCCAAGCACCGAACGTACGGAGCCTCCGAGTTCAGCACACGTTCAGCTCGATGACGATCTCCGGCCTCCGATCCAGCCGAGCTCCAGAGATGAGTTCTGTCAGCACAACGGCGTGGTGATGATGATGATGCTCTACCGGCACAGGGCTTCGCCTAAACTCTGCGACGATATGACCGAGGTGGAATATGGTGGAAGGGGGCACCGCACACGGCTAAGGAACGATCCGTAGATCAACTTGTGTGTCTATGGGGTGCCCCCCGCCCCCGTATATAAAGGAGCCAGGGGGGAGGAGGTGGCCGGCCTAGTGGGTGCGCCAAGGGGGGGAGTCCTACTCCCACCGCGAGTAGGACTGCCCTTTTCCAAGTAGGAGTAGGAGAAGGGGGAAAGAGGAGGAAGAGGGGAAGGAAAGGGGGGCGCCGCCCCCCTTCCCTTGTCCTATTCGGACTAGGAGGGGAGGCGGGCCCCTCCTGGCTCCTTCCCTCTTCTCCCTCTTGGCCCATGTAGGCCCATTAACCCCCCGGGGGTTTCCGGTAACCTCCCGGTACTCCGGTAAAATGCCGATTTCACCCGGAACCATTCCGATATCCAAATATAGGCTTCCAATATATCAATCTTTATGTCTCGACTATTCTGAGACTCCTCGTCATGTCCGTGATCACATCCGGGACTCCGAACAAACTTCGGTACATCAAAACTAATAAACTCATAATAAAACTGTCATCAAAACGTTAAGCGTGCGGACCCTACGGGTTCGAGAACTATGTAGACATGACCTAAAACCATTCTCGGTCAATAACCAATAGCGGGACCTGGATGCCCGTATTGGTTCCTACATATTCTACAAAGATCTTTATCGGTCAAACCGCATAACAACATACTTTGTTCCCTTTGTCATCGGTATGTTACTTGCTCGAGATTTGATCGTCGGTATCCAATACCTAGTTCAATCTCGTTACCGGCAAGTCTCTTTACTCATTGCATAATACATCATCTCATAACTAACTCATTAGTTACATGCTTGCAAGGCTTAGGTGATGAGTATTACCGAGAGGGCCCAGAGATACCTCTCCGACAATCGGAGTGACAAAACCTAATCTCGAATTATGCCAACCCAACATGTACCTTCGAAACACCAGAGAGCACCTTTATAATCACCCGATTCGTTGCTAGACGCTTTGGTAGCACACAAAGTTTTCTTCCGGTATACGGGAGTTGCACAATCTCATAGTTGCAGGAACTTTGTATAAGTCATGGAGAAAGCAATAGCAGTATACTAAACGATCAAGTGCTAGGCTAACGGAATGGGTCATGTCAATCACATCATTCTCCTAATGATGTGATCCCACTAATCAAATGACAACACATGTGTATGGTTAGGAAACATAACCATCTTTGATTAATGAGCTAGTCAAGTAGAGGCATACTAGTGACTATAGTTTTGTCTATGTATTCACACATGTATCATGTTTCCGGTTAATACAATTCTAGCATGAATAATAAACATTTATCATGATATGAGGAAATAAATAATAACTTTATTAGTGCCTCTAGGGCATATTTCCTTCAGTCTCCCACTTGCACTAGAGTCAATAATCTAGATTACATAGTAATGATTCTAACACCCATGGAGTCTTGGTGCTGATCATGTTTTGCTCATGAGAGAGGCTTAGTCAATGGGTCTGCAACATTCAGATCCGTATGTATCTTGCAAATCTCTATGTCTCCCCCTTGGACTTGGTCCCGAATGGAATTGAAGCGTCTCTTGATGTGCTTGGTCCTCTTGTGAAATCTGGATTCCTTTGCCAAAACAATTGCACCAGTATTGTCACAGAAGATCCTCATTGGTCCCGATGCACTAGGTATGACACCTAGATCGGAAATGAACTCCTTCATCCAGACTCCTCCATTTGCTGCTTCAGAAGCAGCTATGTACTCCGCTTCACATGTAGATCCCGCCACGACGCTTTGTTTAGAACTGCACCAACTTACAGCTCCACCTTTTAATAAAAACACGTATCCGGTTTGCGATTTAGAATCGTTCGGATCAGTGTCAAAGCTTGCATCGACGTAACCATTTACGACTAGCTCTTTGTCACCTCCATATACGAAAACATATCCTTAGTCCTTTTCGGTATTTCAGATGTTCTTGACCGCTGTCGATGATCCACTCTGGATTACTTTGGTACCTTCCTGCTAAGCTTATTGCTAAGCATACGTCGGTCCGTACACAACATTGCATACATGATAGAGCCTATGGCTGAAGCATAGGGAACATTTTTCATTTTCCCTCTATCTTCTGCTGTGGTCGGGCATTGAGTTTGACTCAACTTCACACCTTGTAGCATAGGCAAGAATCCTTCCTTTGCCTGATCCATTTTGAACTTTTTCAAAATTTTGTCAAGGTATGTGCTTTGTGAAAGTCCTATTAAGCGTCTTGATCTATCTCTATAGATCTTGATGCCCAATATGTAAGCAGCTTCACCGAGGTCTTTCATTGAAAGACTTGTATTCAAGTATCCCTTTATGCTATCCAGAAATTCTATATCATTTCCAATTAACAATATGTCATCTACATATAAAACTAGAAATGCTACAGAGCTCCCACTCACTTTCTTGTAAATACAGGCTTCTCCAAAAGTCTGTATAAAACCATATGCTTTGATCACACTATCAAAGCGTTTATTCCAACTCCGAGATGCTTGCACCAGTCCATAAATGGAATGCTGGAGCTTGCATACTTTGTTAGCACCTTTTGGATCAACAAAACCTTCTGGCTACATCATATACAACTCTTCTTCTAGAAATCCATTCAATAATGCAGTCTTGACATCCATTTGCCAAATTTCATAATCATGAAATGCAGCAATAGCTAACATGATTCGGACAGACTTAAGCATCGCTACGGGTGAGAAAGTCTCATAGTAGTCAACCCTTGAACTTGTCGAAAACCTTTGCAACAAGTCGAGCTTTATAGACATTACATTACCATCAGCGTCAGTCTTCTTCTTAAAGATCCATTTATTCTCAATGGCTTGCCCATCATCGGGCAAGTCAACCAAAGTCCATAGTTTGTTTTTATACATGGATCCCATCTCAGATTTCATGGACTCTAGCCATTTTGCAGAATCTGGGCTCATCATCGCTTCCTCATAGTTCATAGGTTCATCATGGTCAAGTAACATGACTTCCAGAATAGGATTACCATACCACTTTGGTGCGGATCTTACTCTGGTAGACCTACGAGGTTCAGCAGAAACTTGATCTGAAGTTTCATGATCAATATCATTAGCTTCCTCACTAATTGGTGTAGTCGTCACAGGAACCAGTTCTTGTGATGAACTACCTTCCAATAAGGGAGTAGATACAGTTATCTCATCAAGTTCTACTTTCCTCCCACTCACTTCTTTCGAGAGAAACTCCTTCTCTAGAAAGGATCCATTCTTAGCAACGAATGTTTTGCCTTCGGATCTGTGATAGAAGGTGTATCCAACAGTCTCTTTTGGATATCCTATGAAGACTCATTTCTCCGATTTGGGTTCAAGCTTATCTGGTTGAAGTTTCTTCACATAAGCATCGCAGCCCCAAACTTTAAGAAACGACAACTTTGGTTTCTTGCCAAACCACAGTTCATAAGGCGTCGCCTCAACGGATTTTGATGGTGCCCTATTTAACGTGAATGCGCCGCCTCTAAAGCATAAACCCAAAACGATAGCGGTAAATCGGTAAGAGACATCATAGATCGCACCATATCAAGTAAAGTACGATTCGACGTTCGGACACACCATTTCGTTGTGGTGTTCGGGTGGCGTGAGTTGCTAAACTATTCCGCATTGTTTCAAATGTAAACCAAACTCAGAACTCAAATATTCTCCTCCATGATCGATCGTAGAAACTTTATTTTCTTGTTACGATGATTTTCCACTTCACTCTGAAATTCTTTGAACTTTTCAAATGTTTCAGACTTGTGCTTCATTAAGTAGATATACCCATATCTGCTCAAATCATCTGTGAAGGTGAGAAAATAAGGATATCCGCCACGAGCCTCAACATTCATCGGACCACATACATCTGTATGTATGATTTCCAACAAATCTGTTGCTCTCTCCATAGTTCCGGAGAATGGTGTTTTAGTCATCTTGCCCATGAGGCACGGTTCGCAAGTACCAAGTGATTCATAATCAAGTGATTCCAGAAGTCCATCAGTATGGAGTTTCTTCATGCGTTTTACACCGATATGACCTAATCGGCAATGCCACAAATAAGTTGCACTATCATTATCAACTCTGCATCTTTTGGCTTCAACATTATGAATATGTGTATCACTACTATTGAGCTTCAATAAAAATAGACCACTCTTCAAGGGTGCATGACCATAAAAGATATTACTCATATAAATAGAACAACCATTATTCTCTGATTAAATGAATAACCGTCTCGCATTAAACAAGATCCAGATATAATGTTCATGCTCAACGCTGGCACCAAATAACAATTATTCAGGTCTAAAACTAATCCCGAAGGTAGATGTAGAGGTAGCGTGCGATCGCGATCACATCGATTTTGGAACCGCTTTCCCACGCCAGCATCGTCACCTCGTCCTGGCGATTGCTCGCTTATTCCGTAGTCCCTGCTTCGAGTTGCAAATATTAGCAATGAACCAGATCAAATACCAGTGCTACTACGAGCTCTAGTTATGTACACATCAATAACATGTATATCACATATACCTTTGTTCACTTTGCCATCCTTTTTATCCGCCAAATACTTGGGGCAGTTCCGCTTCCGAGGACTACCGCTTGTAGTAGAAGCACTCGGCCAGTCTTAGGTCCGACTTGGGTTTCTTCTCTTGAGCAGCAACTTGCTTGCCGTTCTTTTTGAAGTTCCCCTTCTTCTTCCCTTTGCCCTTTTTCTTGAAACTAGTGGTCTTGTTGACCATCAACACTTGATGCTCCTTTTTGATTTCTACCTCCATGGCTTTTAGCATTGCGAAGAGCTCGAATAGTCTTGTTCATCCCTTGCATATTATAGTTCATCACAAAGCTCTTGTAGCTTGGTGGCGTGATTGGAGAATTCATCAATGACACTATCATCGTGAAGATTAACTCCCGCTTGAATCAAGTGATTATTATACCCGACATTCTGAGTATGTGTTCACCGACGTAACTATTCTCCTCCATCTTGCAGCTATAGAACTTATTGGAGACATCATATCTCTCAATCCGGCATTTGCTTGAAATATTAACTTCAACTCTGGAACATCTCATATGCTCCATGACGCTCAAAACGTCGTTGAAGACCGGTTCTAAGCCGTAAAGCATGGCACATCGAACTATAGAGTAGTCATCGCTTTGCTCGCCAGACGTTCTTAACGTCGTCGGTTGCATCAAGAAGAGGTTCGCACCCAGCGGTGCTTCCAGGCGTAACTCTTACAGTGCAGCAATGAGGATAATCCTCGATTACGGACCCAATCCGTGTAATTGCTACCATCATCTTTCAACTTTGCTTTCTCAAGGAACGCATTAAAATTCAATGGAACAACAAAGACGAGCCATCTATTTACAAACAAACATAGACAAGCAAGATACTATCAGTACTAAGTTCATGATAAATTTAAGTTCAATTAATCATATTACTTAAGAACTCCCACTTAGATGACATCTCTCTAGTCATCTAAGTGATCACGTGATCCAAATCAACTAAACCATAACCGATCATCACGTGAGATGGAGTAGTTTTCAATGGTGAACATCACTATGTTGATCATATCTACTATATGATTCACGCTCGACCTTCGGTCTCCGTGTTCCGAGGCCATATCTGCATATTCTAGGCTCGTCAAGTTTAACTTTGAGTATTCGCGTGTGCAAACTGGCTTGCACCCGTTGTGGATGGACGTAGAGCTTATCACACCCGATCATCACGTGGTGTCTCGGCACGACGAACTTTGGCAACGGTGCATACTCAGGGAGAACACTTCTTGATAATTTTAGTGAGAGATCATCTTAAAATGCTACCGTCAATCAAAGCAAGATAAGATGCATAAAGGATAAACATCATATGCAATCAATATAAGTGATATGATATGGCCATCATCTTCTTGTGCTTGTGATCTCCATATCCGAAGCACCGTCGTGATCACCATCGTCACCGGCGCGACACCTTGATCTCCATCGTAGCATCGTTGTCGTTTATGCCATCTATTGCTTCTACGACTATCGCTACCGCTTAGTGATAGAGTAAAGCAATTACAGGGCGTTTGCATTTCATACAATAAAGCGACAACCATATGGCTCCTGCCAGTTGCCGATAACTTTGGTTATAAAACATGATCATCTCATACAATAAAATATAGCATCACGTCTTGACCATATCACATCATAACATGCCCTGCAAAAACAAGTTAGACGTCCTCTACTTTGTTGTTGCAAATTTTACGTGGCTGCTACGGGCTTAGCAAGAACCGTTCTTACCTACGCATCAAAAACCACAACGATAGTTCATCAAGTTGGTGCTGTTTTAACCTTCGCAAGGACCGGGCATAGCCACACTCGATTCAGCTAAAGTGAGAGAGACAGACACCCGCCAGCCACCTTTAAGCACGAGTGCTCGTAATGGTGAAACCAGTCTCGCGTAAGCGTACGCGTAATGTCGGTCCGGGCCGCTTCATCTCACAATACCGCCGAACCAAAGTATGACATGCTGGTAAGCAGTATGACTTGTATCGCCCACAACTCACTTGTGTTCTACTCGTGCATATAACATCAACGCTTAAAACCTAGGCTCGGATGCCACTGTTGGGGAACGTAGTTATTTCAAAAAAATTCTTACGCACACGCAAGATCATGGTGATGGCATAGCAACGAGAAGGGAGAGTGTTCGTCCACGTACCCTCGTAGACCGTAAGCGGAAGCGTTATCACAACGCGGTTGATGTAGTCGTACGTCTTCACGATCCGACCGATCCAAGCACCGAACGTACGGAGCCTCCAAGTTCAGCACACGTTCAGCTCGATGACGATCTCCGGCCTCCGATCCAGCCGAGCTCCAGTGATGAGTTCTGTCAGCACAACGGTGTGGTGACGATGATGATGCTCTACCGGCGCAGGGCTTCGCCTAAACTCCGCGACGATATGACCGAGGTGGAATATGGTGGAAGGGGGCACCGCACACGGCTAAGGAACGATCAGTAGATCAACTTGTGTGTCTATGGGGTGCCCCCTGTCGTGGTTCTAAGTCTGACAATAGAGTGGGGGGTAGGTATGGAGAGGCAAGGTCCTAGCAATGGAGAGGTTGTAAACACAAGCGATGTACGAGTTCAGGCCCTTCTCGGAGGAAGTAAAAGCCCTACGTCTCGGAGCCCTGAGGCAGTTGAGTGGATTATGTGTATATGTGTTACAGGGATGCGAACCCTTCTGCCTGTGGAGGGGGGTGGCTTATATAGAGTGCGCCAGGACCCCTACCAGCCCACGTAATGGAGGGTTTAAAGTACATTAAGTCTGGGGCGTTACTAGTAACGCCCCACATAAAGTGTCTTAACTATCATAAAGTCTATTCAATTACAGGCCGTTGCAGTGCAGAGTGCCTCTTGACCTTCTGGTAGTCGAGTGAGTCTTCATGGTCGAGTCCTTCAAGTCAGTCGAGTGGGTTCCTCGTAGGTCGACTGGAAGGTGATCTCTTCTAAGGGTGTCCTTGGGTAGGGTACTTAGATCAGGCCTATGACCCTACCCTAGGTACATGAATCCATCATTAGCCCCCGAATGGATTGAGGCTTGAGTGGGGAAGGAGTTGATGCTGTTTCTGATTGACTTCTGCATACTGGTTATGCGTCGTTCTGGATCAAGACCCTCTTTGTTGATAACGAGCAACTTTTCTTCAGTCGACTCGATCCATTCTTGTCTCTCGTCGAGTGATCTTTTGGACTTTGCCGGTTCCCGAGCGATGGATCGCAGGAAATCCTGCGTCTGACAGATCGATCTGCCGTTCGCGGATTCTATGGGATACAAAATTTGGGGAAGCGCGCGAAGCGGAATAGACTGCGGCGCTCGGATGGGATAGGACATAGACGCCTCGATCTTCGCGCCACTTTTTCCGCCACGTATCACGTCAATGCAACTGTTTCGGGATATGATTAGACTGACTTGGCCCACCTGTCATCCACTCGGAAGGGATCTTATAAATGTGGCCAGCGAGGGTTTTCTGAACAGTGCTTCATCATTTCCTCTCTGCTCTCCTTGTCTCCGCCCACCGCGCCCGCTTTCGCCTCCGCAAAGCTTCTCTTCGCGCATCTCGCCGGCAGCCATGGTCAAGGAGAAGACGGCGGTGCTGGAGCGCGCAAAGAAGGCGTCGGCGGCGGAGAAGGCGAAGGGGAGATCCACCAGTCGCAGCGGGTCTTCGTCTAGATCTCGCCTGCCGAAGGGCTGGGTCCAGGGAGATTGGATCCAGTCGACCATCACGGAGAAGGATCTCCTCGACATGGCCAACGACGGGTTGATCCCCCACGGCGTCGCAAGGCTTCCAAGGAAAGAGTGGCAGCCCCAGCCGGAAGAGGGTGAGTGCGTGCTTCTGGCCACCCACATCGACCGCGGATTTTCTTTGCCACCGAGTGTTTTCTTTCGTGGTTTTTTGAACTTCTTTGGAGCCCAACTTCACCACTTCACCCCGAACTCCATCGCATATCTTGCTGCGTTTGTATCCATGTGTGAAAATTTTCTGGGCTGTCGACCGCACTGGGGCTTGTTCAAGCACATATTCATGTGTCGCTCTCAGACCATGAAGAAGGCGAGCCCACGCGATGAAAGAACCCAAGTTGTCCAGATGTGTGGGGGCCTGGGAATCTAAGTGAGGAACAAGAGTACCTTCCCAGCAATGACGTTTCCCGAGTCGGTCAGAGGCTGGCAGTCGACCTGGTTCTACTGCCAGAACGAGTCGACGCCGGGGCAGTCGAGTGGACTCCCTCAATTCACCATGGACCGAGTGAACAAGCCCTCCTCTCTAAAGGTGATTCCGGAGGAGAGAGCTGACGTGAAGATGTTGATGGATCACGTGGTGCAGTTGATTCGAGATGGAGTTACTGGCATGGACCTTTTGGAGGTTTTTCTTAGGCGGCGTATCCAGCCTCTTCAGTTCCGGAGCCATTGCATGTGGTTGTACTGCGGAACTGAAGACGAGACTCGGATCCACCCGGAAGCAGTCGACGACGCCACGGTGGAAAGGTGGATGGCCGTGGTCACTGGGAACAAGGATAATCCCCGTGGATCCAGGAGGATTCCTCCACTCGACCATCACAGCGTTCCAGACAAGGTACGTTTGCTCTGCCTTCCATTTTATACTTGTCGTATTTATTTCTGTATGCTTCGCAAATCGGTCGATTGATCTCTGTCTTGACGTCTCTCAGGCCCTCACCGAGCTGTATTCGATGCCCAATGGAGCTCAGGCTCCGACTGAAGAGGGAGAAGCAAGCGGGGGTGAGAGCCAGGAGGAGTGGGACTCAAACGCTGCCGAAGATGACGACGATGACGACGACGATGATGAGGACGAAGAAGAGGAGGAGGAGGAGGTTGCTCCACCGCGCTCGGAAAGGCGATCAAAACTAGTCCATGACCCTGCGACTGAACGTGGCAAGGGGGTTGCGACTGCCTCGCAGTCGACCAAACGCCCTCGGACCACTTCTCGGCGCCCGATCGAAAAGGCGCCAAGCGGTCCAAGGTGGCTCACAAAGCCAACCAAGCTCTGCCGAAGATGAAGGTGTCCATCCCCACCATATCGGGGTAAACATGCTGCTTGAGTCTTCTTGTTTTGTACAAACTTTATCTCTAGTTGATACTTGAGTTGGCCGACTGATTCTTTGGAACTACAATCTTTGCTACTTCGAGACTTGAGCAAGGCCGACGACCATGAGATGGAGGACGCAACAACCTCAAATCCTGGTACTATACTCTTAATTCCGTCTTGATCGACCGACTCTTGATCTCTAATTCGATTCTTTTCTGTAGCTCCATCCAATGTCGTCATCACTCTTCCTGATGATGATGAGGATGAGGAACCGGAAACACGAAGGAGCAGGAAAGCATCTGCCGCAGGTGGCCCAGAAGTGACGGCGCCCGAGACTCGTCGCTGGGAGGAGAATACCACTCGACACACCGTGTCCTTCGCGGTGCCATTGACGAGTGCTCATCCTGCCTCGTCGAGTGCCGCACAACCTTCTCTTTTCACGACGCACCACGTCCCAGAGGACCAAGCCAGCGCTGCTAAGGAAGCGTCATGGCGGGGATCATGATGGAGCGGTGAAGACCATCCGGGATGCGAGCCAAGCAGCTTATGACGCCAGCTCCGCCCTTCAAAGCAATGTTCAGGTCAGTCGACCATCGCCTGTTCTGTTAGGATATGCTATCAAAACTTTTCTTTCTGGAATCCATAGCAATCACCCACCGGGTGTGTCGATTAAAAACTCCGTGTTAGCGGGCACGCTGAGTGCACCCCGGTGTAATCCCCAAGGCTAAGGTCAATCGCCGCGCCGGTCTTAGGCTTTATAAGTAAATCGTTCCGTCATTCGATCGAGGCGAATGGATTAAACCGGTGGGGGCACGCTGAGTGCACCCACTGGGTGTAGTCCCGAGACTGTGGTCGACTGTTGGCAGTCGATTACAGTCTGAAGAATACATCCCCTTTTTTTTGGGTCGACTGGTCGACTCTGTCTTCAATAGAACTAGTGGGGGCACGCTGAGTGCACCCACTGGGTGTAGTCCCCGAGACTACGGTCGAATGCTTGCACTCGGCTGTAGTCTCAAAAACGTATAATTTTCTCTTATCCACTCGGAAGTGAATTATCTTTGCTATTTTGTCGACTGGTTCTTCGCAGAAATCCTGTGACCTTGCGGCTTGCTATACCGAGCTGGAGCAGAAGCATATTCAGCTCGAACTGGATCTGAAGCTGGTTCAGGAGAATCTGACGAAGGCGAAGGAGGAGACCAAAGGTATGTTCGGTGAGACTTCGACGACTCCTTTTTCCTTTTATTTGTTTCAAAATCTAACCTTGCTGTAACTTGCAGGCAAGGTGAAGGAGGCCCAGAAGAAAAAAGACCTTGAGCTAGCTGAGAAGACCAAGCTTGCTGACGAGAAGTTAGCCCGGTCACTAAGCTCAAGAGGAAAATATCAATCTGAAAACTGCTCTTGGGATTGCTAACAAGGAAGTCGATCGATTGAAAATCGACAAGACTGCTCGACCGACAAGATCATCCAATTATTTGGGAAGAAAAATGACACAGAGGCCTTCCCAGGGTGGACTTGCTAAGAAGTGTTTCTTATGCTCGAAGGTGACCCTTTATACTCGACAAACATTTTCAACTGTGATGCTTCCATTCGACCACTATCTTGACTCGGTGTTTATCCTTGCAGAATTCTGTTGAAACTCTGAAGAAGAGACTAGCCAGCTGGAACCAAACCTTGACCCCGTCAATTCTCCGGTGAATGATGAAGTTGCTATGAATGTCTTCTGACTGTAGTCCCGTGTTGCAGCTGTCGTGGACTATCTTGCAAGACTAAAGGTCGCCACGTCTCGCATTGACTCGACGCTCTGGCCTAGGGCGACACTCTAGAACGACCTCGAGTCGCTGATGGCTCGACTGAACGCGGTCCCTGATCGGGTGCAGGAGTGGAAGAAATCCTCGGCTCGGTGCGGTGCGAGATGTTGCCACAATTCCGCCCGAGTCCACTTGCAAAGATGCGCGAAGACAAGCCATGGCGGCCCTCGGGTGGCCAACACCAAGAAACATGACTTCAGATCCTTCATGGAAACTTTCATTGCTGCTGCCACTCGGATCGCAGACGGAATCGACCTTGATGAGTTCGTTGCACCTTCCAGCCCTCCACAGGAGGGGTAAAAAACTTCTTTTAAGCCTGACACTTTTAATTTGCCTCGGTATGCCGAGTGGAGTTGTAACCGATAAACCTTAACATGCTTAGCGCCTGAGCACTTTCGGTTCCTTTAGGTATCGACCCGAACTTGGATTTGATGTTTGAATACGATTGCTTTTGGCTCGAAATGTCCTTTGCAGGTTCAAGGCATGACGCTCACTGCAGTCGACTGATTTCTTAGGCGAGCACCGGGCTGCAGCTAAGCCCCCGAGTGAGAGGTTTGCTCTTCACTCGGTAGGATTTTTATATCTTAGGCGAGCACAGGGCTGCAGCTAAGCCCCCGAGTGAGAGGTTTTCTCTACACTCGGTAGGATTTTTATATCTTAGGCGAGCACTGGGCTGCAGCTAAGCCCCCGAGTGAGAGGTTTGCTCTTCACTCGGAAGGATTTTTATATCTTAGGCGAGCACTGGGCTGTAGCTAAGCCCCCGAGTGAGAGGTTTGCTCTTCACTCGGTAGGATTTTTATATCTTAGGCAAGCACTAGGCTGCAGCTAAGCCCCGAGTGAGAGGTTTGCTCTTCATTCGGAAGGATTTTTATATCTTAGGCGAGCACTGGGCTGCAGCTAAGCCCCCAAGTGAGAGGTTTGCTCTTCACTCGGTAGGATTTTTATATCTTAGGCGAGCACAGGGCTGCAGCTAAGCCCCCCGAGTGAGAGGTTTGCTCTACACTCGGTAGGATTTTCACGTTGTACTTGTGGCGAAGCTCAGAGGAGAGGGTCACAGTCGACCTGTACCTCGTCCTCCTTACGAGCGCACATTGTACTTATGGCATAGCTCAGAGGATGAGGTCGCAGTCGACCTGCACCTTGTCCTCCTTGCGAGCATACGTTGCACTTATGGCGTAGCTCAGAGGAGAGGGTCGCAGTCGACCTGCACCTCGTCCTCCTTGCGGGCGTACGTTGTACTTAGGCGATTTTTTAAACTGCAGCTAAGCCTCCGAGTGAAAGTCCGGCTTACCACTTGGTAGGATTTATATAACTTAGGCCAGCACTGGGCTGCAGCTAAGCCCCTGAGTGAGAGGTTTGCTCTTCACTCGGTAGGATTTTTATAACTTAGGCCAGTACTTGGACTGCAGCTAAGCCCCCGAGTGGAAGTCTGGCTTACCACTCGGTAGGATTTTTATAACTTAGGCGAAACGGATTTGCAGCTAAACCTCCGAGTGGAAGTCTGGCTTACCACTCGGTAGGATTTTTATAACTTAGGCAAAACGGATTCGCAACTAAGCCTCCGAGTGGAGGTCTGGCTTACCACTCGGTAGGATTTTTACAAACTTAGGCGAAACGGATTCGCGGCTAAGCCACCCACTGGGGGGGAAATTTTATTGGACAAAATAAAAAGTGACAAAAATTATGGAGGAATTATGACACTATTATTTCGAAATCCGTGAACTACAGAAGTACTTTATTACAACTCATCCGAATGAAAAAACTTTAAGTGTAAAATGGGCGGAGCAGATCCGCGTTCCAAGCTCGGGGCTCTTCGATATTGTGTTCGACATTGTAAAGACGGTATGCCCCGTTGTAGAGAACCTTGGTGACGATGAAGGGTCCTTCCCAAGAAGGAGCGAGCTTGTGTTGTTTCTGCTGGTCCACTCGGAGAACCAGATCTCCTTCCTGGAAGGCTCGACCTCTCACATTTCTGGCGTGAAAGCGACGCAAGTCTTGTTGGTAGATGGTCGATCGTATCAGAGCCATCTCCCTTTCTTCGTCTAGAAGGTCGACTGCGTCCTGACGCGCTTGCTCAGCTTCTGCTTCGTTGTAGAGTTCAACTCGAGGAGCATTGTGAAGAAGATCACTCGGCAAGACTGCTTCAGCTCCATAGACCAAAAAGAACGAAGTTCTTCCGGTTGACCGATTAGGTGTGGCCCGCAGTCCCCAAAGCACCGAAGGAAGTTCGTCGACCCATGCTCCAGCCGCATGCTTGAGATCACGCATCAGTCGGGGTTTCAAACCCTTGAGGATCATGCCATTGGCTCATTCTGCTTGTCCATTCGACTGCGGATGGGCTACTGAAGCGTAGTCGACTCGTGTGCCTTGAGAGTTGCAGAAATCCCTGAATTCTTCCGAGTCAAAGTTCGACCCATTGTCCGTAATGATGTTGTGCGGGACTCCATATCTGAATGTCAGCTCCCTGATGAAGGTAACAGCAGTACCGGCGTCAAGATTCTTGATTGGTTTAGCCTCAATCCACTTGGTGAACTTGTCAACTGCTACCAGTACATGTGTGAAGCCACTTCGACCTGTTCTCAAGGGACCAACCATGTCCAACCCCCATACTGCGAAAGGCCAGATGAGTGGAATGGTCTTCAGAGCTGATGCAGGCTTGTGTGACATATTTGAGTAGAACCGACATCCTTCGCACTTGTCCACTATTTCCTTCGCCATCTCATTCGCCCTTGGCCAGTAAAACCCGGCTCGGTATGCTTTGGCCACGATGGTCCGAGAGGACGCATGGTGACCACAGGTCCCCAAGTGGATATCATTGAGAATGATTCGACCTTCTTCTGGCGTTATGCATTTTTGACCAACTCCAGTCGCGCTCTCTCTATACAATTGTCCTTTGATAACGGTAAAGGCTTTGGATCGACGGACGATTTGCCGAGCCTCTTCCTCATCCTCTGGGAGCTCTTTTCTCAGGATATACGCGATATAGGGAATTGTCCAGTCGGGAGTGACCACTAAGACTTCCATGATCAAGTCGACCACTGCTGGGACCTCCACCTCAGTCGGATCTGTGGCACTCTTGGGCTGTGGGGCTTCTTCTGTGAAAGGATCTTCTTTGACTGACGAAGTGTGTATATGCTCCAAGAACACACCACTCAGAATAGCTTCTCTCTTTGAACCTATCTTTGCTAGATCATCTGCTGCCTGATTTTTCAGTCGGGGGATGTGATGGAGCTCTAACCCCTCAAACTTCTTTTCCAGCTTCCTCACTGCGTTGCAAAGATCCAAATATGGCTGGGCTTCTACGCCCCACTCCTTCATCACTTGGTTGACCACTAGATCTGAATCGCCATAGACCATCGAAGCGACGGACACCGAGTGAGATGGCCATGCGTAATCCGTATAAGAGGGCCTCATACTCGCCTCATTGTTGGAGGAATCAAAGTGAATCTGGAGCACATATCTCGAGCTTATCTCCTCCAGGGAAACCAGAACAACCCCAAAGACCGGAACCATTCAGCATCTTAGAGCCATCAAAGGACATGGTCCAATGCTCGAGTGAACTTCATCGGCGGCTGCTATTCAATCCACTCGGCGAGGAAATCTGCTATTGCACGGACTTAATGGCTTTCTTTGCCTCAAATTTGATATCAAGGGAAGAAGTTCAATCGCCCATTTCGCCACTCGACCGATTGCATCTCACAGTGCGAATCTCGATAGTGGGCGTCGTTGACGATCGTGATGGAATGATCGGAGAAATAATGAGCAACCTTCTTCATGGTCATGTATATTCCATACACAAGCTTCGATAATGAGGATATCTCGCTTGGATGGAGTCAAGACTTCGGACAAATAATACATTTGGGCGCTGAACTTTGAAGGCTTTTCCTTCCTCTTCTGCTTTCGACCGTAAGCCTTTATCTTGACGACGTGTCCTGTGGCTGCGATATAAAGCAAAGAGGCTCTTTGCTGATTGGAGCAGCAAGCACCGATCGGGTGGAGAGCGAGCTTTTAGCTCGCAAACGCTGCATCGACTTCGAGTCCACTCGAACTTGTGCGCCTTCTTCATCGGTCGGTAAAGAGGCAATGCCTTTTCACCGAGTCGTGAGATGAATCTACTTAATGCGGCCAAGCATCCAGTAAGCTTCTGGACATCGTGCACGCGCACAGGGCGTTTCATTTGGAGAATGGTACCGATCTTCTCTGGATTAGCATCGATCCCACGCTCGGAAACGAGAAAACCGAGTAACTTTCCACCAGGAACCCCGAATGTGCACTTTGACGGATTGAGCTTGATATCATACCTTCTGAGGTTGGCAAATGTTTCGGTGAGGTCAGCAAGCAGGTCGGAACCCTTTCGCGACTTGACGACGATATCATCCATATACGCTTCCACATTCCGACTGATTTGAGTGGGCAGACACTTCTGAATCATTCGCATAAATGTGGCTCCGGCATTCTTGAGGACAAATGGCATGGTGATATAGCAGAAGCACCCGAATGGAGTGATGAAAGCTGTTTTTATTTCGTCGGGTCCATACAGACGGATCGATGATACCCGAATATGCGTCTAGAAAGACAATCTCTCACATCCCGCGTCGAGTCAACAATTTGATCTATGCGAGGAGAGGAAAATGATCTTTCGGCAGGCCGATTGATGTGCTTGAAATCAATGCACATGCGGAGTGACTTGTCCTTCTTGGGAACCATGACGACATTAGCGAGCCACTGGAGTGGTATATCTCTCGGATAAATCCTGCCGCCAACAGTTGAGCCACTTCTCACCAATAGCCTTTCTCTTACGACGGCGGACCGTCAAGATGCTCTTTGACTGGTTTTGCTGATTTGTCGACTCGAGGCGATGCTCAGCCAGATCCCTCGAACACCGGCATGTCACCGGCTTCCATGGAAAAATGTCCCAGTTCTCACGGAGGAACTAGATGAGCGCTTCTTCCTATTTCGGGTCGAGTGTTGTGGAGATGTGGTTCGGGGCTGCATTGGGGTCGGTCGGGTGAATGTGAACAGGCTTCGTCTCACCGACGATCAAATGCGATTCTGTGGCGGGTTTCTTGGATCGCAACAAATCACTCGGATCTGCGCTTTGCTTGTACTCTTCGAACTCGACCGCTGTCACCTGGTAATCGGCAATCTTCGAGCCCTTCTGAAAGCACTCTTCTGCCTTTTTCCGATCACCAGTGACAGTGATCACTCCTTTGGTACCTAGCATTTTCAGTTTGAGGTACACGTAACATGGTCGAGCCATGAACCATGCATAGGCTGGCCTCCCCAAAATGGCGTGGTACGCGCTCTGAAAATCCACGACCTCAAACGTCAACTTCTCTTTGCGAAAATGTTTTGAATCACCAAACACCACGTCCAGAGCTATTTGGCCGAGTGACTCGGCTTTCTTCCCTGGTATAACTCCGTGGAAGCTCATGTTGCTGGTGCTCAGTCGGCACATCGGAATGCCCATTCCTTTCAGTGAGTCTGCATACAACAAGTTTAGCCCACTTCCACCGTCCATCAGCACCTTTGTCAGTCGAGTGCCTTCGACAACTGGGTCGACCACCAAAGCTTGCCTCCCAGGGGTGGCAATATGAGTCGGGTGATCAGACTGGTCGAATGTGATGGGTGTTTGGGACCATCTCAGATAACTTGCTTTTGCTGGGGCAACCATGTTCACCTCACGGTTAATGACTTTCAGTCGACTCTTGCTTTCCACATCCGCGAAGATCATCAGAGTGGAGTTGACATGCGGATATCCTTCCCCACTGTCCTCCTTGTCTTCGGCCTTGTCCGACTCCTTCTCCTTGTCCTTAGACTGTTTTCCTTGAAACTGCTGAATCAGGAGTCGACACTAGCGAGTGGTATGCTTTGGGTAAATGATGTTGCCCTCTTCATCTTTCTTCGTGTGGATGTGACACGACATATCCATCACGTCGTTTCCTTCTTTATCCTTCATGTAGGATCGAAAGTATGTCTAGAGGGGGGGTGATTAGACTACTTGACAATATAAAAATTCAGCCTTTTGATAAAGACAAGTTTTTGGCAAGTTCACAATGATGATCAAGTCAAGTATCACCCTACACATGCAATTCTAGAGTATAGGCAGCGGAAAGTAAATTGCACATGTAGTAAAGAGAGGTGGAGAAGAGCAAACGCAATTTGGAGACACGGAGATTATTTTATCGTGGTTCCGATAGGTGGTGCTATCGTCAATCCACGTTGATGGAGACTTCAACCCACGGAGGGTAACGGCTGCGAGAGTCCACGGAGGGCTCCACCCACGAAGGGTCCACAAAGAAGCAACCTTGTCTATGCCATCATGGCATACACCCACGGAGGGCTAGCCTTACTCGGGGTAGATCTTCACGAAGTAGGCGATCTCCTTGCCCTTACAAACTTCTTGGTTCAACTCCACATCTCGACGGAGGCTCCCAAGCGACACCTAACCAATCTAGGAGGCACCACCCTCCAAAAGGTAATAGATGGTGTTGATGATGATGAACTCCTTGCTCTTGTGCTTCAAATGATAATCTCCCCAACACTCAACTCTCCTCACTGATTTGGCTGTGGTGGAAGAAAGGATTGAGTGGAAAGCAACTTGGGAAGGCTAGAAATCAAGTTTCATATGGTGGGAGTGGAGCAACTTGATCTCAACACAAGGGTAGGTAGTTCTCTTCTCAGAAATGTAAGGTAGGAGTGGTAGTTCTTTCTGATGGCTCTCTCCACGAATGAAGAGGGGATGGTGGGGTATTTATAGCCTCCACACAAAATCCAACCGTTACACACATTTGACCAATATCGGTCAGACCGAAGTTCACAACTCGGTGAGACCGAAAGTTCAAAACATGTGAACGTTGGGATTTTCGGTGGGACCGAAAATACAATCTCGGTGAGTCCGATTCATCCAAAGACAAGAGCTTGCCAATCTCGGTGGGACTGACTTTATCATCTCGGTGACGCCGACTTGATGACAGAAGGTTACAGAAGCTTGGCAACTCAAGTTCCGGTGAGACCGAGTTCAGAATCGGAAAATCCGAGATTTCTAGGGTTTGGCTATATGGCTGAGGTGGTTCATCTCGGTGTGACTGAGTTTAGGAAATCGGTGGGACCGAGATTACTTATGAGTGTATTATGGAAGTGAGAGTTGCTGATAGTTTAGGAGATGTATCACTAAGCACTTTGAGCAACCAGATCATTATCATAACCTCATCCCCTTTTAATAGTATTGGCTTTCCTATAGACTCAATGTGATCTTGGATCACTAAACCAAAAATGGAGTCTTGAGCTTTTGCCAATGCTTGCCTTAGCATTTTGAGGGGTCCACTCTTCACCCTTGCCATACCCATATCATTGAACTTTCTCAAATGATTCTCAAGAAACTATTAGTTCAATGATATATATGTTGTTATTAATTACCAAAACCACCCGGGGATTAGTTGCACTTTCAATCTCCCCCTTTTTGGTAATTGATGACAACATATAGATCAAAGCTTCGACAAAGGATATAATCAATGAATAATATCGTTGCTTTGAGAAGTATGTGATAAGCAAGAGCTCCCCCTAAATTTGTGCATTATTTAAGATTTGCGTTTGAATGCAAATGCACAATCGATTAGGATCATGGGTCACTCTTCCTTGTCACATACATCTTGGTGGAGCGCACAAAATGATAAGAATGAATAGCATGCACCCAATCACCAAGACATGAGTAAATGGTCATACAAGATATGAATAGCATATGATAAGCATTAAGCACACATTAAAGCGTAGTACGACCAAGCACTCATTAAGATAGGATCAAACGTAGTATCAAGCACACAAAATGTCACGAAAACCAAAAGTATCTCAAAAAGACCGCAAATGAACGAAAGAGCAAAAGCACAAAACCAACAGCACTCTCTCTCTCGAAGTCCTATGATCTATACAATTTCTCCCCCTTTGGCAACAAGTTACCAAAAAGTTTGAAAAGGCATAGAGCTAAACGTCACTAGGGACTCTGCTGGCGGCTCCTGTCTGGGTTGATGGAGTTGATATGGCTGCATCGGCGAAGACTTCAGCTGATGTCTCAGGCTTTGGAGTGGTCACCGAAGCCGAGCTGGAGCAACCGATGGAGCTGTGGAGGTCTTTGAAGTTGTAGTCCCGTGTCGATCCATTGGAATAGCAGCTGATCGGGTCTGTGGGAACCGTGAGTAGTCTGTTCATAAGCATCCCGGACTAGGTCATCCTGCATCTCACGCATGAGCTCTTCCTTCTCCTCTTTGCTTCCTCAATATCTCGCCTCAAGCTTGTTGTGATTACTTGCACTTCATCGACTTCACATCCAAAGCATGGATCTTGTCTTCAACAATCCTCTCTAGGCTCTCCCGAGACTGCACAATGCTGGCAGGCGTTGCTCAATCCTTTGGGTAGCTTCAAGTAGCTGTTCTCCAACACTCTTGGGTTTAGCTGTTCTTCTTCGCTTCCTTCTCAGCTTTGGCTTTCTTGGCAGCTTCAATCTTTGCTTGACCTTCAACAGAAGTTGGATCCTCCTCATCCATCACAACATCATTGTCCTCATGCTCAGGCTGCAGTGGTAAGTGTTCTCTATCCAACAAGAATGTGCCCGTGCCAAACTTGGCATTGATAAGCATCTGAATATGCGGGGCAAATCCACACGACCTTTTCTGGTCAGCTGCAGTCCTCTTAATAGTCTCTACTATTAAGTCCATCACCTTGAAAGGTGCCTTCTCATCAAGTATATGCAGCATGTTGATAGAGTATCCTCTGATCATGCGATGATCTCCAGACTTGGGCATCAAGGTATGCCTCAGAATAGTGTTTGTGGTAGGTAGACCTGCCTGGAGATAATACACTGAGCCAAGCTTCCAGATTCCTACATCCTTAGCTGGAACCTCCTTGTACATATTCTTCATGGATTCATGGTTCTTCTTGGGAATACCATAAACATCAACATCATCCTCTCTTTGCACTGGAGCATGCAGAAGTTCTGCCCACTCTTCAATAGTTGAAGAGAACCTTTGGCCTTCAGTCATCCATGTGATCCTTCCATCTGGATAGAAATGAGCCGTGGCATAGAATTGCATAATCATCTCATCATTCCAACTTGTCAGCTTCTGACCTACGAAGTCTGCAACACCACATGCAGTGAAGCTCTCATGCACATGTGGAAAGAAGTCTCTGTGCTCTTCATCACAATGTATTTCCAATCAACAAATCTGTGTCCGCCACTATGGGCTTCTTGTCCATCAAGACAGATCTCATAGAAGTCCTGCTTTGCTCTCGGTGTGGAATCTTGGATCAACAGCAGTTCTTCTCCTCACGGCATATGGATCAGACTGTCTCCATAGCCTGAGACCTCTGTCTTTCCTTTCCTTCATGTTTTCAGCTTGAGGATGAGCATCATTGTGGATTGGCAGTTTTGGACGAAGTTTTAGCAAAACTGGTCCTTCATCATCTGACACACCTGGTGGCACATCATCTTTCTTCTTTTACGATGCTGGGATGTTCTGATGTCTTCTTGGGCTTGGCAAAGAAGCTTTCTTGGAGCTGCCTTTGCTTTGGAGCAGATTGCTTGGGCTTTGAAGTAGCTCCTCCTCGATGGCATCACCCATGAGCTTGGGCTTCTGAGGAGGCTGGGGTGCTTCCTCATCCTCATCTTCATCTGCTGCATCATCATGCACTAACCTCTTCCTCTTGGAAGTTTTCTTCACTTTGCTCGTAGTTTCCTCTTCCAAACTTAGCTTCTTAGCAACAGTGGATTGCTTGACTTTCCTGGTGCCTTTCTTAGTTTGCTGACCTTGAGGCTCTTTGGCAACAACTTTCCTCATGGGCTTTGATGAGACCTCTTCCTCAACAACAAAATCTGAGTCTTCCTCATCTGAGTTTCTCTTCTTTCTGGCCCTGGTGGCTGCAGGAGGCAAACCACTTGGTGTACTCCTCTCACCATCATCGATGAGCTCTTTGGGATCGGGACTAGTGCCCGCCTGGAATTTCTTCAATAGGTGACTCGACCTGTTCGGTACATCACCGCAACCTGTGAATAGATAAGGTGTAGGCGAGTAGAAGAGTTATCACAAACTGCGAAGATTTTGCAAAAAATGAGTTCAAATTTCAGTTTTAGGTTTTCACGAGAAGACATTTCGGTCGATCGAGTTTAAAATTCGTGAATCCAAGTGTTCTAACAGAAGCATTCACACCACTTTCGGTTGGACCGAAGTGGGTTTCGGTCCTGCCGAAAACACTAGGGTTTCACTAAATCCTCATTTCGGTCACACCGATTTGCACAACTCGGTTGGACCGAAGGGTGCACTGCAATGGCCATAGGCCAAATCGGTCTTACCGAAAATCTAAAGTCGGTCTCACCGAGATGTGTTCGGCGGAAACCTAACCCTAAAACTTTTACTCGAATTTCGTTCAAAGGAACTAATCTGGTGTTCAGGAAGATCTCAAACGTGGCAAGATTACAGGCAAACCAAACGTGCATTGAATCGGAGATGGGAGCACGAGTGGGATCGAAACTCACCCTAACTTGGTGGAGTTTCTCTACGGCGGCAACGGCGCGGAGAAGATGTCCGTTGACGGCGACGGAGACCTGCGGCGAGGGCGCACAGGCGACGACGGAGACGATCCGGAGACAAGGCGACGGCAGCAAGGGGTGTGGGGGCGAAGAGTTTGAAGTAGAAATCAACGCGCGCAGCCCTCGGAGTATATATACCCCTTTGTCATCGGTGGGACCGAAGTTGTAAAACTTCGGTGGCACCGAGATGGACAACTCGCAGGCGTTATACACTTCGTCACGCCGAAAATCACAACTCGGTTTCACCGAGGTGAAAACCTAGATCAGTCTAAATGTTTTCGGTTTGACCGAGTTTGAGTGGGTTGGTCCGACCAAATCACTTAGAAGGTTTTGGAAGTTTAGCCTTTGTCGGATCGGTGGCTCAAGTGCTCCTCACTCGGAGGGTCCAAAATGACTTGTTCAAAGTTTGTGATATAAGCATGAATAGAATTTGAGACAAGACAGCATAGATAGCTAGGGGAGGTACTTAGGCATTCTTGTCCATCCATTTGGTCAGAAAAATCAAAACGACCAAAGCAACAAATGGATGTCCTTGAATGGATAAAATCATGCATCCAACATGCTCACACAATAAGATAGCAAATGAAATATGTGTCAAACATGCACAATCAAAAACTCTAGCTACTATCACACAATTTGTCGATGACTAGGTCATCTATATATTAGTATATTGACTTAGGAGTCAAATGAGAACATTTGATCATAGGTCATACTCATCGTTTAAGCACAAGTGGGGTTACCACTTTTACATAAAGCATTAATGTGTTCACATCATTTGAAGATGCTTTAGCTCAATTCTTTAGAGCAAAGCTCCCCCTAGATGTGAGAACCCCTTTTAAAGGGTCAAACTAACCTTGGGTTGTCGTAGAAGACTTCATGTAGATGTTGAAGATGTGGATGCTCAATGTTGATGATGACCATCAAGAGTTGGGAGCAATCCTTTGGATTCGGGCACTTTCAATACCTACATGGGTTAGTCCCACAAGGAACAAACAAGGATATCCATGGACATAGATTGAAGTTCACAATAGATGATGTCCATGAAAGCAATGATTACCTTGTCCCTTGACTTACCAACAAGAGGGTTTGTGACTCCATGAACTAGTGCATAATGTGGAAGTTGATTGCACAAGTTCTTGCCAAAATGAATGTGAGTGAAGTATGTTGGCGGAGTCACCCTCAAGAACTCTCTAGTTCTTCTTCTTCGGGATCCACATCATCTTGATGGGAATCCTTGGGGTTGTAGTTGAGCTTGACGAAGTAGAACTTGATGTTTCCTTGGGAACCCACTTGACCATGGCTTGAGGTGCTTCAATAAATGCATCAATCTCCTCTTGAAGCTTTCCTTGCCTTTTAGCTTGTGGTCTTGTGGTGGAAGGTCATCTTGAGCTTGTTCCACATTGGAAGAAGTAGGATTATACTTCTCCTTTTGATAAACAAACTTTGGAGTGGGATATTGACCTTCTTCCCATTCAACACCCTCGGCGTTGAACTTTCGCTCAAAACCAATTCCTTGATTCTTCCGGTGCCTTCCTTGCTTGCGAACAATTTCCTCAAAGTTCTTGCTTCCGGCAAGGCTCTTGTAGACACCTTTCTCTATAATCCCTTTCAATAAACTATTTTCTTGCTCAAGTGTAACTTGGCTTGAAACATTGTTAGTGGAATCAAGAGAACTACTAGAAGCAACAATATTGGATTTAGCATGGTTATTGTTACTACTAGATGAAGAATTTTTCTTATGCTTGTCATGCTTAGTTTTAATAGGTGGCAAGAAATTAGACAAGAGAAGTCGTTTGGCAAGATATGAAGAACTCTTCTTTGAAGATCGTCATTGATAGCTTTTAGAAACTCATGTTCTTGCTCTAGATTGAGCTTCTCGAGCGTAGCTTCTCATGAGATCTTAGGAGCTCTCTATGATCTTCTTGAGTTGTTTCATGAGCTAACTTAAGAGTGTTTAGTTCTTTAGTTAGACGCTCAATCTCCTTCATAGCATTGTCATTCGACTCTTCTCGACTATAAAGACTACTAGCATGTTCATCATTACTAGGCTCACTAGATTTATCATGTAAGAGCTCATCTTCACCAAGCAAGTCATCCTCATCACTATCAAAGTCAATAAATTCAGGGTGTGATACCTTGGGGCCTTTAGCCATGAAGCATCTTCCAATTCCCTCATTTGGTGAATCAAATAAGTCATAGGAGTTGGAGTTGGAGGATCGAGAGCAAGACCGCAACACCTTCATCTTGGTCAGTAGTCGGAGTTGGAGTGATAGCTTCTCTCGGATTGATTGTCGAGTCGGGCCGGAGACCCATTCACCTACATGAGCTTGATGTTTTCTTCTTGTGTAGCTCCTTGATGACTTGTTTTTCCTCTCCGAATCCTTGCTTCTCCGAGAGGGTCTTCGTTCATAACGATCATCTCTACTCCTTCTCTCTTTCCGAGGTGACTCATCTCTTGAGCTTCTTCTTCTTGGAGATTCTTCTCTTCTCTTGTGGCGAGCCGAACACTCATTTGAGTAGTGTCCGGGTCTTCCACAATTGTAGCAGTTTCGATCACGACTAGAAGATCTCTTTTCATCATATGATCTAGACTTTGAGCTTCTTTCTTTGCTTCTACTCTTGTAGAATTTGTTGAAGTTCTTCACCATTAGGCTTATCTCTTCATTGGAAACTAGCTTGTCACTTGAGGTTGTGGGAGCATCACATGTAGCTTTGTAAGCACCACTTGACTTGTTGTGAAGCTCTTCCTTATCCTTAAGTGTCATCTCATGAGCAACAATTCTTCCAATGACTTGGTTGGCTTGAGATTCTTGTAGTTTGGCATCATTTGGATCAAAGTGCACACGGTGTCATACTTTCCATCCAAAGCTCGAGAATCTTCTTGATGATGAATCGATCGGTCATTTCTTCGCTTCCTAAGCCGGCAATCTCATTGGTGATGAGAGCAAGCCTAGAGTACATTTCAGCGACTCCTTCACCTTCCTTCATCTTGAACTTGTCAAGTTGACCTTAAAGAACATCTAGCTTTGATTCCTTCACGGACTCGGTACCTTCGTGCATTTCACCAAAGTATCCCAAATCTCTTTTGCATTCTCAAGACGGCTGATTTTGTTGAACTCCTCGGGACACAAAGCATTGAAGAGAATGTCACAAGCTTGAGCATTGTTTTGCAACATCCGCAATTCATCCGTTGTAAGCCGCGATCCGGAACTTTTCCTTCCTCGAAGAACTCACCTTGCAAACCAACACAAATAATGCCCCATGCGGCGGGTTATGGCCAAGAATATGCATTTTCATTTTATGCTTCCAACTAGCAAAGTTTGAACCATCAAAGTAAGGACCTCTCTGAAAATTACCCTCACTAGACGCCATACTCTCCTAGGTTGTGAAACCAAGCTTATGGAGTCAATGCAATGGAAACCAATACAATGGAGACCAAAGCTCGATACCACTTGTAGGATCGAAAGTATGTCTAGAGGGGGTGATTAGACTACTTGACAATATAAAAATTCAGCCTTTTGATAAAGACAAGTTTTTGGCAAGTTCACAATGATGATCAAGTCAAGTATCACCCTACACATGCAATTCTAGAGTATAGGCAGCGGAAAGTAAATTGCACATGTAGTAAAGAGAGGTGGAGAAGAGCAAACGCAATTTGGAGACACGGAGATTTTTTTCTCGTGGTTCCGATAGGTGGTGCTATCGTCAATCCACATTGATGGAGACTTCAACCCACGGAGCGTAACGGCTGCGAGAGTCCACGGAGGGCTCCACCCACGAAGGGTCCACAAAGAAGCAACCTTGTCTATGCCATCATGGCATACGCCCATGGAGGGCTAGCCTTACTCGGGGTAGATCTTCACGAAGTAGGCGATCTCCTTGCCCTTACAAACTTCTTGCTTCAACTCCACATCTCGACGGAGGATCCCAAGCGACACCTAACCAATCTAGGAGGCACCACCCTCCAAAAGGTAATAGATGGTGTTGATGATGATGAACTCCTTGCTCTTGTGCTTCAAATGATAATCTCCCCAACACTCAACTCTCCTCACTGATTTGGCTGTGGTGGAAGAAAGGATTGAGTGGAAAGCAACTTGGGAAGGCTAGAAATCAAGTTTCATATGGTGGGAGTGGAGCAACTTGATCTCAACACAAGGGTAGGTAGTTCTCTTCTCGTAAATGTAAGGTAGGAGTGGTAGTTCTTTCGATGGCTCTCTCCACGAATGAAGAGGGGTGGAGGGTATTTATAGCCTCCACACAAAATCCAACTGTTACACACATTTGACCAATCTCGGTCGGACCGAAGTTGACAACTCGGTGAGACCGAAAGTTCAAAACATGTGAGCGTTGGGATTTTCGGTGGGACCGAAAATACAATCTCGGTGAGTCCGATTCGTCCAAAGACAAGAGCTTGCCAATCTCGGTGGGACCGACTTTATCATCTCGGTGACACCGATTTGATGACAGAAGGTTACAGAAGCTTGGCAACTCAAGTTCGTGAGACCGAGTTGAATCGGAAAATCCGAGATTTCTAGGGTTTGGCTATATGGTGAGGTGGTTCATCTCGGTGTGGTGAGTTTAGGAAATCGGTGGGACCGAGATTACTTATGAGTGTATTATGGAAGTGAGAGTTGCTGATAGTTTAGGAGATGTATCACTAAGCACTTTGAGCAACCAGATCATTATCATAACCTCATCCCCTTTTAATAGTATTGGCTTTCCTATAGACTCAATGTGATCTTGGATCACTAAACCAAAAATGGAGTCTTGAGCTTTTGCCAATGCTTGCCTTAGCATTTTGAGGGTCCACTCTTGATCCTTGCCATACCCATATCATCGAACTTTCTGAAATGATTCTCAAGAAACTATTAGTTCAATGATATATATGTTGTTATTAATTACCAAAACCACCCGGGGATTAGTTGCACTTTCACTTCACCTTCTTAGGGTTCCAGGATCCTTTTGGCTTGCCCTTGAACTTTCCCTGAGTGACGGCCAGAGCCTCTCCAGGGGCTGCTGGTTCGGCCTTCCGCTTCTGCTTCCGACTGGAGTTTCCCTTCTCCGACTGACTCGGCTTGTACTTGCCGCTTCGGAGTCGGTCTTCTTCCTCGCCGTTGGCGTACTTGGTATCAATCTCCATCATCCGACTCAGGGTCATGTCTCCGGTTCGACCAAATTTCAAACTCAATTCTCTGTTCTTGACGCCATCCTTGAAGGCGCAGACTGCCTGATGATCAGACACATTTTCCACAGTATGGTGCAAAGTGATCCACCTCTGAATATACTCTCTGAGAGTCTCATTGGTTTTCTGCACACAGACTTGCAGCTCTGTCAATCCAGCTGGTCGCTTGCAAGTTCCTTCAAATGTTCTGACGAACACTCGGGACAGATCTTCCCAAGTGTAAATACTGCTAGGAGGTAGCTGATTCAACCACGCTTTGGCTGAACCTTCCAACATGAGGGGCAAATGCTTCATGGCCACCTCGTCATTCCCACCACCAATCTGAACAGCCACTCGGTAATCTTCAAGCCAAGTTTTAGGCTTGGACTCACCAGTGAACTTGCTGACTCCTGTTGCCAACCTGAAATTGGGGGGAATCACAGCAGCTCTGATAGCTCTGCTAAAACATTCTGGACCAGAAACATGCACTCGACTGCTCGTGGGCGCATCTCTCTCGGGTCCGCCTCGATGGGCTCTGTTACGGTCGACCAAGCCTTGTACGATAATGGATCGCGCATCGAAGCCTGGTTCCATGGGGTCGACTGGAGCTCTTCGCCCCACACTGAGCTAACGCCTGTCATCCTGTCGCCAAGGAGCGTAAGACCCAACCCTCGGAGGGGAAGCGGGCACTCGACGCCTGTCATCTCGGTCGTGTCGGTCTCCATACTGGTCTCGCCGATTCTCGCGCCCTTCCCGCCGCGGAGGCGATCTGGGACTGTGAGCCGACTGAACCGTATTCGCAGCGACGGGTCGACTGTGAATTCTATTACGCGACTGCGACACGGCTGAATTCTGGTCCCCTGCTGCCCGGAGCAAATCCCTGATCTGCATCAAGCCTCTCCCAGCTTCCGACTGAGAGGGCTGGATGTACTCTGCTATACGGGTTGCAGCTGCTAAATTCTGGATTGGGGTTCGATATACCGAGTCGGCGGGAAGAGTTGGCGCCGATTGGCGTCGGGAACTCGTTGCGCGTCGCTTCGTCGAGTGCTCGCGTGAAGGTTTTTCAGCCGGCGCGTTCAGCCAGATTAAACGTGCCTCCTCCAAGCGCGAGCCTCGGGGTTTCTCTGCGATGGGAGTATGCAGGGCATCCATGTTCTGCGGTGAAGCTCTTCCCTCTGCGGAGAGTCGAGTGTCTCGGCTGGTACTCTTCGTGGTCTCGTCTGCGGGTCGCCCGCCGCCTGCCCGCCCTCATGGACGGCCAGAGGATCAGGGGTCCGTTGACCATCGAGTTTCCGCCGCGGATCATCGCTATCGCATTCGGATGCGATCTCTATGGAGCCACGGCGATCGAACAGTAGTAGAGAGATTCGTCGGGCTCGATTGCCACAACTTGGGCGATGGCCGTCTGGCGAGCCACCGCGTGCTTCACCCACCGCTGGAGCCTCGACCGACCAGAGCGCTTGCGCTGGTGGGAGACCGGATGGGTGGCCGATAGGGGAGTCGACCGATACGGGGTCGACGGTTGCCGCAGCAGAACGCCGCGGACACATGCGCGAAAATGCATCGCACCGCGGACGGGGAGCGCATCAACGTCGAGTGGAGCATCCTGGAGCCATGCGGAGTCGTCGGCGACAAAGGTGAGAGCGCTGAGACGGATCTCGCGCCCCTCGACCAAAACTCCAGCAGTCATCATGATGAAAGTACTCGGAAGTATCGCAACTTCTCCACAAAATCGCTAAAACACCCGCCCCACGGTGGGCGCCAACTGTCGTGGTTCTAAGTTTGACAGTAGAGTGGGGGTAGGTATGGAGAGGCAAGGTCCTAGCAATGGAGAGGTTGTAAACACAAGCGATGTACGAGTTCAGGCCCTTCTCGAAGGAAGTAAAAGCCCTACGTCTCGGAGCCCTGAGGCGGTCGAGTGGATTATGTGTATATGTGTTCTGAGGATGCGAACCCTTACACTGTGGAGGGGTGGCTTATATAGAGTCGCCAGACCCCTACCAGCCCACGTAATGGAGGGTTTAAAGTAACTTAAGTGCAGGCGTTCTTCGTAACGCCCACATAAAGTGTCTTAACTATCATAAAGTCTATTCAATTACAGGCCGTTGCAGTGCAGAGTGCCTCTTGACCTTCTGGTGGTCGAGTGAGTCTTCATGGTCGAGTCCTTCAAGTCAGTCGAGTGGGTTCCTCGTAGGTCGACTGGACGGTGATCTCTTCTAAGGGTGTCCTTGGGTAGGGTACTTAGATCAGGCCTATGACCCTACCCTAGGTACATGAATCCATCACCCCCCGCCCCCGTATATGAAGGAGCCAGGGGGAGGAGGTGGCCGGCCTAGAGGGTGCGCCAAGGGGGGGAGTCCTACTCCCACTGGGAGTAGGACTCCCCTTTTCCAAGTAGGAGTAGGAGAAGGGGGAAAGAGGAGGAAGAGGGGAAGGAAAGGGGGCGCCGCCCCCCTTCCCTTGTCCTATTTGGACTAGGAGGGGGAGGGGCGCGCGGCCCCCTCCTGGCTCCTTCCCTCTTCTCCCTCTTGGCCCATGTAGGCCCATTAACCCCCCGGGGTTTTCCGGTAACCTCCCGGTACTCCGATAAAATGCCGATTTCACCCGGAACCATTCCAATATCCAAATATAGGCTTCCAATATATCAATATTTATGTCTCGACTATTCTGAGACTCCTCGTCATGTCTGTGATCACATCCGGGACTCCGAACAAACTTCGGTACATCAAAACTTATAAACTCATAATAAAACTGTCATCGAAACGTTAAGCATGCGGACCCTACGGGTTCGAGAACTATGTAGACATGACCTAAAACCATTCTCGGTCAATAACCAATAGCGGGACCTGGATGCCCATATTGGTTCCTACATATTCTACGAAGATCTTTATCGGTCAAATCGCATAACAACATACTTTGTTCCCTTTGTCATTGGTATGTTACTTGCTCGAGATTTGATCGTTGGTATCCAATACCTAGTTCAATCTCGTTACCGGCAAGTCTCTTTACTCATTCCGTAATACATCATCTCATAACTAACTCATTAGTTACATGCTTGCAAGGCTTAGGTGATGAGTATTACCGACAGGGCCCAGAGATACCTCTCCGACAATCGGAGTGACAAAACCTAATCTCGAATTATGCCAACCCAACATGTACCTTCGAAACACACAGAGAGCACCTTTATAATCACCCGATTCGTTGTGACGTTTGGTAGCACACAAAGTGTTCTTCCGTATACGGAGTTGCACAATCTCATAGTTGCGGAACTTTGTATAAGTCATGGAGAAAGCAATAGCAAGTATACTAAGCGATCAAGTGCTAGGCTAACGGAATGGGTCATGTCAATCACATCATTCTCCTAATGATGTGATCCCACTAATCAAATGACAACACATGTCTATGGTTAGGAAACATAACCATCTTTGATTAATGAGCTAGTCAAGTAGAGGCATACTAGTGACTATAGTTTTGTCTATGTATTCACACATGTATCATGTTTCCGGTTAATACAATTCTAGCATGAATAATAAACATTTATCATGATGTGAGGAAATAAATAATAACTTTATTATTGCCTCTAGGGCATATTTCCTTCAAAAGCACGCTACAACTATAGTTTCAAGCTTTCAGCAGTAGCGCGTCTGCGCAGAAAAGCGCTACTACTATAATTCCCACGCTGTTGCCGGTAGGCTAGGAATAGTAGTAGCGGTTCTTCATAAAGCACGCTAATGCTAAATGCTTTGTAGAATCATGTTTCTGGTGTAGAGCGCTACTGCTAAGAAAAAGAAAATAAATAGAAAAATAAGTAGAAAAGTAAATGAAAATGAAAGAAATAGAAAAAGAAGAAATGAAAAAAGAAAATGTAAAGAAAAACAAAAGAAAAATAAAAATAAAACAGAAAGGCATAGCTGTAGCGCGTTTTGGTGGAAACCTCTATAGCTAACTTTGCTATAGCGTGTTTTGCCAACACACGCTACTGCTATTTTGACTTAACACCGGCCGCGCGGGCTCAAAATTTTGCGAAGTCCTTTCCCCCTCCCCCAGCCCCTGTCCCCCAACTCCTCCATCGCCACCGTCGATCGCCCTGCCGCCTCCCCTCTCCCCTACCCTCCTCTCTCTCTGCTAGGGCAATTCATATGTTGCTATTGTGTTGATGTTAATATGAACCCTAGGTTTTCATATGAACCCTAGATTTGTTTAGGGCAGTAGGCAATTTTTTAGCATTTAGGAAAAATGATTAGCAATTTTTTAGGATATTAGCTAGGGCAAAATTTAAGAAAATGCCTAAACAGGAATTCCATTTAGCTTTAAATTAATAGAGGTTATATAAATAATAGTAGCATTATATTTAAATTAGTAGAGGCTATAAACAAAAAACAGTTAGCTTTAAAAAATTATTTGGACTATGGGCCTGAATCTGTTCCAAATTTCATTCAAATGAAATTTGAATTATTTGGACTATGGACCTAAATATTTTTGAAGAAATTGGGTGTAGGTACTAAGGTCTTGCTGCAGAAATTTTGGTGAGGTCAGAAGGGTTAGAGAAAATGGAGTTCTTAGACTTCTAGCTTAAGACAAAAAACAAAAGTATTTAGCTATAAACAAAAAATAGTAGCTATGGCATTTAGCTATAAACAAAAAATAGAATTATTTTTCTTTTCAAAAACTTGGTTAAAGTAATTGTTGCTATGTAAACAAAAAACAAGATTGCTGTTATATGATATATGTCATTGATGTTCATTTGAATATTCCATTATTATTGATTATATCTTTTCATTGAAGTGGTCATGATATATGAAAATTCCTTGATTGTGCCCAAGTGGCCTTTTGTTGTTTCCAGGGAATGAAGCTGAGTGGCCTATGTTTTGCCGGAATGTTGATTCATTTCCATTTTGGTAAATTTCAAGTGCTCGATTTCTCCACTTTTTAGCAAAGGTCATGCCAAAATTTTCCGTGAATTTCGGGATGACTTGTGCTAGAAACTAGGACATATCGAGTGCCCGGGATTTGCCGCACCGGGAAGGAATCAATGTTCCTACAAAACATAGGTCTTTTTATGTCATTATTCATTTTATTAGGTCTAGAATTAATTGACTAGATTTAATCGTAGGAAACATGGCTAGCAACAATGAATGACAGGGTTCTGGTGATTGCGGTGATGTCTAACTGGCAGCAGACAAATATTTGAACCTTGCCAACGATCAATGGTTGTTGTTGCTGGGCCCACCTGTCACATCTGAGACCGACATCGATACCGGTGCCGACATTGGCGTTGAGACCAAGACCGGCACCGAGACTGGCAAAACCATCGAACCGAAACCGAAGAGGAGATGTCGATGCCCAAACCAGCTCCTCACTACTAGACAAGTGGTCACGGAGGTGGATGACAACAATTTTGAGCCAAAACTGCTTGTGGAAGCGCGCTCCTGCCACGACAATCAAATAGGCTGCATCATACGGGCATGCGCCACCTTCAATGATGAGAAACTAAAGAAGATACCAAATATGAAGCACTCCCTCCTAACCCTGTTGCACCAGATATTCTTGTTCCCGGGCCGGGATGAAATCCAATATCCGGATCCACAGAAAGACCCGACAATGAAGAAGATAAACAAACGTGACATAGCCAAGTTTAGCGATGCGTTGGCGGCCTGGAAAGTAAGGGTGAAAGCAAGGATCATCGACAAAAAGGAACCCGTTTCTGAGATTGTAAAGGATAATCCGACAATCACGGAAGAGCAGTTTCAAATATTCAAGGCGGCTTGCGATGTTGAAGATGCCAAAGAAAATTCAAAGTACATAAAGGGGCTTCAAAAGAGGAACATGGGGAGCCACCACCACGGAAGCTATGGTTACGCGGGGAAGAGGTCCATATGGGACAAGGAGGACGCGGAACGCGAAAGTCTGGGCATCCCAGACCCCTTGGCGGATTACAACGTCCCGCAGGAGCGTGACGTCCTCAGGGACCGGTACCGTTGGGACCCAATCAAGAATGTTTTCAAGATGGACCTGGTCATGAAGGAGTTCATGAGACTGTTGGTAATTTTAGTTTCTGATCAATTCGACTGCATGTTTAGTCATATTTGTAAACGATCCTTGTTCCTTTTGCAGAGAGAGCATCACAGGATTGCGGCCGAAAGTGACTCACCATCTGAGGCATTGGCCAGGCCCAAGTGGGACGACCCATTCAACCGGGCATTGAACATATTGAAACAACTCCCTGTGGACACTCAGCCATCGTATGGACGCGTGCACGATGTCGGAGACAACGCCATAGCTAAGTAGTACTATGGTGAGACCACGGAGGAGAGAAAGGAAAGACAGAGGTTAACTGAAGAAAGCATCGACAAGAAGGTTGAGATTGCAGTTGAGAAGAATTCAGCTAAGACAGTCGCAACAACGGTAGCTGCCGTAAAACGGGAGCTGATAGTCTTGGTTCCGGCTATCGTCGGTTGGAGCAGGCAAAATCCAGAAAAAGATGCAGTGGACTTTACCCTTGCCGAGTTCTTCGGGAGCAGCTCGACTAGCGTTGCACCAGCAACTGCACCATCACCTGCATCTGCACCAGCACCTGCTCCTGCACCGGCTCCCGCACCTACTCATAGCAGCCCGTCCTCCGTCTCGGACGTGCTCTTCAGTGCTTCATCTTTGGCTGAGCTCGACGCCCTCTTGGTACCTGAATTGCCGCCTCCGGAACCTGAACGTACTGTAGAAGACCTTGCACCAAAGAAGCATCTGAAGAGAGCGAGGAAAGGCAGCAATAAAGCTGCTGCTATGATCTAGCCGCCTTCGCAGCCTCAGGTTCAAGACCGTATACCTGTCCGCGGTGCGGTGAAATACCATATACCCAGTGAACCAATCCTACCTGAGGCATAGGTACAGGCCATGCACGGCGATCTAAGGAGACTCCATGACAATGTGATGCGGGGAGAGAAAAGCCTAATCGCCTAGGAAAATCCAGGATACCCACTCTACGTGGTTAACGTGCCGCAGAAAAGGTTGTGCGTTGACGCATTCCCCGCGGAGAAGTTCTTCCTTCGATTCGATTACATCTTCGACATGTTTCACTTGAAGAAGCTGGATTTCACATTTGTCTGCCTTTATGCATTGTACATGAATTACATCATCGGGATTGAGCAGATACCAATCAATCATTTGCACGATGGAGGCTAATTAATTTGAGGTGTACTTATTTTGTGCAGCCATGGGCGCACCATACTCATCATCCTTTACCCCTAATACTCACACGCTCTTTACTTGGACTCGTCGAAGAACATGAACAAAAAGGATTACACCCACATCAAGTCTGTTTTCGACAGTGTTATCTTTTTCTACGACGTACGAGGTGGAGAGATTGAGGACAAGAAGAAGAGGAGCGACAGGCCCGCCTTCAGCCATAAGACCGACTTCTGCTGCATCCAGCAACTGAGTGATACTCTTAGGATGGATTCTATGTCCTGCACTACATGTTGGAGTAAAGACGGGATCAACAGAACCTTCGCTTGTCACCTACATCCGGGGATGCCCATATTCTGCAATGGGCAAGGAACGTAGGAGATATCGAGGATCATCGGCTTCGAGCTGAGCTCTATCACATCCAGCGCGAACTTGCCCAAATCATCATGAAGGAGGTCCTTGAAAAAACAGGGTTGTTCTATGAGGAAGGGCAAATGTTGCGGGAAGACGTCCGAACACGCATAGCCGCTCAGCGTCTCGACCTGAAGCCTTTCACTAAGCTCGGGGACTATCTCCCTAACTTGGATGGATGGCACCACATGTTGTGATTGTCGATATATGACAATGTGTCCGTTTAGTCCATACTTTATGTATGACGAAACTTTGAGTTATGCACGACGAAACTTTATTTGTGATGTAATTAAACCGTCCTCCTCGAGTAGCAAAGATCACTCTACTTAGGGCATTTTAGGTATGATGAACTTTATTATTTATGCATATGATATGTTGCTTCTATTTTTGCCAAGTCTGTCTCTTTCTGTTGCTCAACTATGTATGTTGCATATCATCAATTCATGTGACAATGTAGGTGCATAGATCATCGATGGCGAAGAAGTGCTACGCCAAGAGTATACGAAGAGTGGCCGGAGTGTCAGGCCCAGGTGTACCGGTTTCCGGTATCCGAGCGACAGCCAGTAGTTAGTTTAGGTTCACGCTAGTGCGAGAGAGGGATACAAACTCATGTACTGCATAGTTCCGCTCTTAGTCATAGTGATAGATCTTCTCGCGTATATCATTGTTTAGATGGATGACGATGTAGTTGCAAGAACTTGTATCGCTATTTTCGAGATGATGACGAGAGAGCACTTTGTGTTCGATGATGATTATGATGATGACATGATTTGATGCTATTATTACATTTGTATGTGTATGATGCTAAAGATTATTGTATAAATCCTGTTCAAATACAAAACAAATATGCAGAAAAAAAACAAAAACTAATAAAACTAACAGTAGCGAGGGGAGTAGAGTTAGCAGCAGCGCGCCCTAAATTGAAGTGCTGCAGATATTAGCAGTAGCGCGTTGTCCAAAAGCCTGCTGCTGCTAGCCATTTATAGTAGTAGCATGGGTCAGCATGTGCTACTGATACATGTTAGTTGTAGCACCGTATCAGTAGCACGGTGCCCGCCGCTACTGATACACCTAATACGCGCGCTATTGCTAGGCTTTTCCCTAGTAGTGCTAATGCATAGTAACATATACTAGTATCATGTAGTACTTTATTTATTGCCATGCACGCCACATAGTAGTATAGCATTTATTATGATACGATATCATGATATGATACTCGACCCTCTCTTTCTTCATTTAATTCTATGACACCTCATCAAAATTGTCTACCTGGCATGCATGATACTAGCTATGATATACCATTACAACCAGCCTTAGACGCAACGTTCGGCTTTATCTGTCAAATTCCTATCAGTGTGCTCAACTGGCCGTCCCATTTGATCCGCTTGGCCACACTTTTTTTGCAAAATGAAAATACAAAAATAGAATTGGCAATAGTTCATGCCGATGATGGTGCTAGCGGCCGGCATACATGCCGGCGCACGCAGAAGAATAGGGCCTCTCTTGGTCGAAGTTCATGCCGGCATAGCAGCCAGTGGCCAACACACATGCTAGCACATAAAAAATACTCCTCTCTCGGCCATAGTTCATGCATCTCGGTCATAGATCATGTCGGCATACAGAAAATTCACGTCCCTACCATAGTTTATCCATCTATCTCCTGCCAAATTGTATAATATTTTTGTCATTGCAGATCTTCGGCTTCTACCTCCGAACCAAAGAGTTGAAGTGTTTCTGTATACTATGTTTGACTAGGAAACATTTAGTATTGTTGGAAACAAAGCAATCAGGCCATATTGCTCAAACAGACAAAATGTGTTTGGTGGAGTTATGTTATATTACTGTTTAACGTAAGAAATATCTTCCAAGAAAAATAGTTCCATTAAGGGTTCCTTTTCTTGGGTTGGGCTTGTATCTAAAGTATGGACATCCGCTTTTATGCATTTTTCCAGAAACATCCTGTTGAGTACATGTCGACCAAGTATTCCCTTAAGAACGCTAGCTTTCAGTTTCACCCGCCTGAGGTATAGAGCCGGATAACCCGGTTGTAACAATCGAGAGGGGCTCCCTTTACACCCTAGCCGAACAATCGGGAATGTAGGGTATAAGCACAGGAGTGAGGCAACCCAGCTTGGCAAAAACTTAAGTCATAGAGGTGCACATAATGGCATAAGCAACAGATAGTACGGACACAAGAATCTTCTAAGCTTTTCAATAAAATGCTTTGTTTGAAAGAAGCCCCCATGTATGGTGGGATGTATACATTTAAAGATGCGTATCCCCAACAATGTGGTTTATCCGAACATACAATATAAGGAGAGAAAGGTAAAAAAGGGGAGAAGGAAGGAGAAAATAGAAATAACCTAGTTTAAACTAGGACCTAAGCAGGCCGAATTATGCGTAAAATCTTTGGAGCCGGGCGGCTTTCCATAGGTTCGGCTCAATGCGATTATAATCCGTATTGCAAAGGCGGTAGGCTCCTCCAGTAAGGACTTCATCAATTATGAAGGGGCCCTCCCATTTGGATTTGAGCTTATCCTTGTCTTCTCCGGGAGGCGTAGAACAAGTTCTCCAACGTTGTATGTTTTAGCCCGCACTTCTCTACTTTGGTCACGCCTGGCCTGTTGTTGATATAATGCAGAACGGGCCTTGGCAACATCACGCTCCTCTTCAAGTCCATCCGGGTCATCCTGCCGATCTAGTTTGGCTTCTTTCTCTTCGTACATGCGCACTCTAGGTGAGTCATGAATAATATCACAGGGCAATACGGCTTCTGCACCGTACACCATAAAAAAAGGTGTGTATCCGGTCGTTTGATTGGCTGTGGTCGGGGTCCCTAGAGTATGGAATCGAGTTCCTCAACCCAGTGCTTATCTGATTCTTGTAAAGAGCGCACTACTCTGGGCTTAATACCACTCATATTCAGACCATTGGCCCGTTCGACTTGGCCGTTAGTTTGAGGGTGGTTTACAGATGCATAGTCGAGTTTAATGCCCAACTTAGCGCACCAAGTTTTCACGTCATCAGCTCTGAAGTTAGAGCCATTATCAGTGATGATACTATGCGGGACACCATAACGGTGGACTACGCCGGATATAAAGTCGATCACTGGTCCGGCCTCAACTGTTTTGACTGGTTTGGCTTCTATCCATTTAGTGAATTTATCCACCATGAGCAATAAGTATCTCTTTTTGTGGCTTCCCCCTTTAAGGGGTATGACCATGTCAAGCCCCCAGACTACAAAGGGCCAAGTAATGGGGATTCTTCTTAATGCGGTGGGAGGCGCCTGGCTCTGATTGGCGAAAAGTTGACAACCCACGCAATATTAGACAAGGTGTTGAGCGTCAGCTCGAGCCGTAGGCCAGAAAAAGCTTGTCCGGAACGCCTTGATTACAAGGGCAGGGGCTGCAGCGTGATGACCGCCAAGACCGGCATGTATTTCTACCAAGAGCTGCCTTCCCTCCTCTTCAGAGATACATCTTTGGAGGACTCTGGTTGTACTTCTCTTATATAATTCGCCTTGATGCTCTTTGAAGGCTTTGGAGCGCCAAACTATGCATCACGCCTCATTTTGATCATCGGGGAGCTCTTGCCTATTAAGGTAGGCCAAGTAAGGTTCGGTCCAAGGGGTGATAACCACCATGATCTCATGAGCAGAGGGTGTTATCTCGATATCCAAACCTCCGACGTTGTCCGCATTGTGTTTGGCGGTTGGGGGTGAGATCAGGTCTGCATTGCCTTCACCACTCTCACCCTGCCACACCACATATGGCTTGAAGAGCCGCTGCATGAAGGTGTTGTGTGGCACGGGGTCGCGTTTAGCGCCCACATGAGCAAGGATGTTGGCTGCCCGATTACTTTCTCGGGTGACATGGTGGAACTCGAGTCCATCGAATCAAGCTGATAGTTTTAATATGGCGTTTCGATATGCCATCATTTTTGGGTCTTTCGAATTAAACTCTCCATTGACCCGTGAAATTGCAAGGTTCAAATGACCGCGCACCTCCAAGCGTTGTATGCCCATGGAGATAGCCATACGAAGACCGTGCAGTAGCACCTCGTATTCGACTGCATTATTAGAGTCTATATACGTAATTTACAATATGTAGCATAGTGTGTTCCAACTGGGGGATGTGAGGATTACGCCAGCCCCCAGTCCGTCCAACATTTTGGAGCCATCGAAGTACATGATCAGTTAGAGTATGAGCTGCACTCTTTAGGGAGTTCGGATTCCGTCCATTCGGCTATAAAGTCGGCCAATACTTGGGATTTAATAGCCCGACGTGGCTTGTATATGATTTCGAACGGTAATATCTCGATGCCCATTTAGCTATGCAACCAGTGACATCCATGTTATTAATGATGTCATTTAGTGGCACCTCGGATGCCACTGTTACCGAACACTCTTGAAAGTAGTGCCAAAGTTTGCGAGACGCCATGAAGTCTGTGTAGGCTATCTTCTAATAGTGAGGGTATCAGGATTTGCAAGGTGTAAGGTCCTCCGTGTTGGAAATATGCCCTAGAGGCAATAATAAAAGTATTATTATATTTCCTTGTTCATGATAATTGTCTTTTATTCATGCTATAACTGTATTATCCGGAAATCGTAATACACGTGTGAATACATAGACCACAATATGTCCCTAGTGAGCCTCTAGTTGACTAGCTCGTTGTGATCAACAGATAGTCATGGTTTCCTCGCTATGGACATTGGATGTCGTTGATAACGGGATCACCTCATTAGGAGAATGATGTGATGGACAAGACCCAATCCTAAGCCTAGCACAGAGATCGTGTAGTTCGTATGCTAAAGCTTTTCTAATGTCAAGTATCTTTTCCTTAGACCATGAGATTGTGCAACTCCTGGATACCGTAGGAATGCTTTGGGTGTATCAAACGTCACAACGTAACTGGGTGGCTGTAAAGGTGCACTACAGGTATCTCCGAAAGTGTCTGTTGGGTTGGCACGAATCGAGACTGGGATTTGTCACTCCGTGTAAACCGAGAGGTATCTCTGGGCCCACTCGGTAGGACATCATCATAATGTGCACAATGTGACCAAGGGGTTGATCACAGGATGATGTGTTATGGAACGAGTAAAGAGACTTGCCGGTAACGAGATTGAACAATGTATCGGTATACCGACGATCGAATCTCGGGCAAGTGCAATACCGTTAGACAAAGGGAATTGTATACGGGATTAATTGAGTCCTTGACATCGTGATTCATACGATGAGATCATCGTGGAACATGTGGGAGCCAACATGGGTATCCAGATCCCGCTGTTGGTTATTGACCGGAGAACGTCTCGGTCATGTCTACATGTCTCCCGAACCCGTAGGGTCTACACACTTAAGGTTCGATGGCGCTAGGGTTATAAAGGAAGTTTGTATGTGGTTACGAATGTTGTTGAAGTCCGGATGAGATCTCGGACATCATGAGGAGTTCCGAATGGTCCGGAGGTAAAGATTTATATATGGGAAGTCCTATTTTGGCCACCGGAAAATGTTCGGGATTTTTCGGTATTGTACCGGGAAGGTTCTAGAAGGTTTTGGAGTGGGGCCCACCTGCATGGGGGGACCCACATGAACGTGGGTAGTGGGGGCAAGGCCCCACACCCCTGGTCAAGGCGCACCAAGATCCCCCCTTAGAAGGAATAAGATCATATCCCGAAGGGATAAGATCAAGATCCCTAAAAAGGGGGGATAACAATCGGTGGGGAAGGAAATGATGGGATTTCTTTCCTCCCACCTTGGCCAACGGCCCAATGGACTTGGAGGGAAAGAAACCAGCCCCTCCACCCCTATATATAGTGGGGAGGTGCATGGGAGCTTCACACGAAGTTCTGGCGCAGCCCTCCCCCTCTCCCAAATCCTCCTCCTCTCCCGCGGCGCTTGGCAAAGCCCTGCAGGATTGCCATGCTCCTCTACCACCACCACGCCGTCGTGCTGCTGCTGGATGGAGTCTTCCTCAACCTCTCCCTCTCTCCTTGCTGGATCAAGGCATGGGATACGTCACCGGGTTGTACGTGTGTTGAACGCGGAGGTGCCGTCCGTTCGGCACTAGGATCTCCGGTGATTTGGATCACGACGAGTACGACTCCTTCAACCCCGTTCTCTTGAACGCTTCCGCTTAGCGATCTACAAGAGTATGTAGATGCACTCTCCTTCCCCTCGTTGCTGGTTTCTCCATAGATAGATCTTGGTGACACGTAGGAAAATTTTGAATTTCTACTACGTTCCCCAACAGTGGCATCATGAGCTAGGTCTATTGCGTAGATTCTTTGCACGAGTAGAACACAAAGTAGTTGTGGGCGTTGATTTTGTTCAATATGCTTACCGTTACTAGTCCGATCTTGTTTCGACGGTATTGTGGGATGAAGCGGCCCGGACCGACCTTACACGTACTCTTACGTGAGACAGGTTCCACCGATTGACATGCACTTGGTGCATAAGGTGGCTAGCGGGTGCCAGTCTCTCCCACTTTAGTCGGAACGGATTCGATGAAAAGGGTCCTTATGAAGGGTAAATAGCAATTGACAAATCACGTTGTGGTTTTTGCGTTGGTAAGAAACGTTCTTGCTAGAAACCCATAGCAGCCACGTAAAACATGCACACAACAATTAGAGGACGTCTAACTTGTTTTTGCAGGGTATGCTATGTGATGTGATATGGCCAAGAAGAATGTGATGAATGATATGTGATGTATGAGATTGATCATGTTCTTGTAATAGGAATCACGACTTGCATGTCGATGAGTATGACAACCGGCAGGAGCCATAGGAGTTGTCTTTATTTATTGTATGACCTGCGTGTCATTGAACAACGCCATGTAATTACTTTACTTTATTGCTAACCGGTAGCCATAGTAGTAGAAGTAATAAGTTGGCAAGACAACTTCATGGAGACACGATGATGGAGATCATGATGATGGAGATCATGGTGTCATGCCGATGACGATGATGATCATGGAGCCCCGAAGATGGAGATCAAAAGGAGCAAAATGATATTGGCCATATCATGTCACTATTTGATTGCATGTGATGCTTATCATGTTTATGCATCTTGTTTACTTAGAACGACGGTAGTAAATAAGATGATCCCTTACAACAATTTCAAGAAGTGTTCTCCCCTAACTGTGCACCGTTGCTAAAGTTCGTCACTTCTAAGCACCACGTGATGATCGGGTGGGATGGATTCTTACGTTCACATACAACGGGTGTAAGACAGATTTACACACGCGAAACACTTAGGGTTAACTTAACGAGCCTAGCATGTACAGACATGGCCTCGGAACACAGAGACCGAAAGGTCGAGCATGAGTCGTATAGTAGATACGATCAACATGAAGATGCTCACCGATGATGACTAGTCCGTCTCACGTGATGATCAGACACGGCCTAGTTGACTCGGATCATGTAATCACTTAGATGACCAGAGGGATGTCTATCTGAGTGGGAGTTCATAAGATGAACTTAATTATCCTGAACATAGTCAAAAGATCTTTGCAAATTATGTCGTAAGCTCGCGCTTTAGTTCCACTGTTTAGATATGTTCCTAGAGAAAATATAGTTGAAAGTTGAAAGTAGCGATTATGCAGACAGAAGAAAGCTTGTGTCCTTAATGCACCGCTCAGTGTGCTAAACCCCAAACATCGTTTGTGGATGTTGCGAACATCGGACATACATGTTTTGATAACTACGTGATAGTTCAGTTAAACGGTTTAGAGTTGAGGCACCAAAGACGTTTTCGAAACGTCGCGGAACATATGAGATGTTTCAAGGGCTGAAACTGAGATTTTAGGCTCGTGCCCACGTCAAGAGGTATGAGACCTCCGACGATTTTCTTAGGAAGCAAACTAAGGGAGAAAAGCTCAATCGTTGAGCTTGTGCTTAGATTGTCTGAGTGCAACAATCACTTGAATCGAGTGGGAGTTAATCTTCCAGATGAGATAGTGATGTTTCTCCAAAGTCATTGCCACCAAGTTGCTAGAGCTTCGTGATGAACTATAACATATCAGGGATAGATATGATGATCCTTGAGGTATTCACGATGTTTGACACCGCGAAAGTAGAAATCAAGAAGAAGCATCAATTGTTGATGGTTGGTGAAACCACTAGTTTCAAGAAGGGCAAGGGCAAGTAGGGATACTTCATGAAACGACAAATCAGCTGCTGCTCTAGTGAAGAAACCCAAGGTTGAACCCAAACCCGAGACTAAGTGTACGTAATAAGGGGAACAACCATGGAGTGGAATTACCCTAGATACTTGGTAGATGAGAAGGTGGCAAGGTCGATAGAAGTATATTGGATATACATTATGTTAATGTGTACTTTACTAGTACTCCTAGTAGCACCGGGTATTAGATACGGTTCGGTTGCTAAGTGTTAGTAACTCGAAATAAAAGCTACGGAATAAACGGAGACTAGCTAAAGTTGAGCTGACGATATGTGTTGGAAGTGTTTCCAAGGTTGATGTGATCAAGCAACGCACGCTCCCTCTACCATCGAGATTTGGTGTTTGCGTTGAGCATAGACATGATTGGATTATGTCTATCGCAATACAGTTATTCATTTAAGGAGAATAATGGTTACTCTATTTATTTGAATAATACCTTCAACGGTCTTGCACCTAAAGGAATGGTTTATTGAATCTCGATCGTAGTGATACACATTTTCATGCCAAAAAGATATAAGATAGTAATGATAGTACCACTTACTTATGGCACTGCCATGTAAGTCATATTGGTGTATACGCATGAAGAAACTCCATGCAGATGGATCATTTGGACTCACTTGATTTTGAATCACTTGAGATATGCAAATCATACCACATGGGCAAGATGACTAAAAAGCCTCGTTTTTCAAAGAAATGGAACAAGATAGCAACTTTTGGAAGTAACACATTTTGATGTGTGCAGTCCAATGAGTCTTTGAGGCATGCAAATGAATATCGTTATGTTCTTACTTCACGAGATGATTCGAGTAGATGTAGAGTATATTTACTTGATGAAGCACAAGTCTGAATTATTGAATGGTTCAAGTAATTTGAGTGAAGTTGAAGATCATCGTGACAAGAGGATGAAATGTCTATGATATGATCATAGAGATGAGTATCTGAGTTATGAGCTTTGGCACGCAATTAAGACATTGTGGAAATTGTTTCACAATTAATACCGCCTGGAACACCATAGTTTGATGGTGTGTCCGAACATCATAGTTGCACCCTATTGGATATGGTGCATACCATGATGTCTCTTATCGAATTACCACTATCGTTTATGGGTTAGGCATTAGAGACAACCACATTCACTTTAAATAGGGCACCACGTAATTCCGTTGAGATGACACCGTATGAACTATGGTTTAGAGAAACCTAAGCTGTCATTTCTTAAAGGTTTGGGGCTGCGACGCTTATGTGAAAAAGTTTCAGGTTGATAAGCTCGAACCCAAAGCGGATAAAATGCATCTTCCTAGGAGACCCAAAATAGTTGGGTATACCTCCTAATTCAGATCCGAAAGCAATAGGGATTGTTTCTTGAATCGGGTCCTTTCTCGAGGAAAAGTTTGTCTCGGAAAATTGAGTGGGAGGATGGTGGAGACTTGATGAGGTTATTGAACCGTCACTTCAACAAGTATGTAGCAGGGCACAGGAAGTTGTTCCTGTGGCTCCTACACCAATTGAAGTAGAAGCTTATGATAGTGATCATGAAGTTTTGGGTCAAGTCACTACCGTACCTCGTAGGGTGACAAGGATGCGTACTGCTTCAGAGTGGTACAGTAATCCTGTCTTGAAGGTCATGTTGCTAGACAACAATGAACCTACAAGATATGGAGAAGCAATGGTGGGCCCAAATTCCGACAAATGGTTAGAAGCCATGAAATCCGAGATAGGATCCATGTATCAAAACAAAGCATGGACTTTGGTGGACTTGCCCGATGATCGGCAAGCCATTGAGATAAATGGATCTTTAAGAAGAAGACGGACGTGGATGGTAATGTCACCGTCTATGAAGCTCGACTTGTGGCAAAGAGTTTTTTCACAAGTTCAAGGAGTTGACTACAATGAGATTTTCTCATTCGTAGCGATGCTTAAGTCCGTCGGAATCATGTTAGCATTAGCTGCATTTATGAAATCTGGCAGATGGATGTCAAAACGAGTTTCCTTACCAGTTTTCGTAAGGAAAGGTTGTATGTGATACAATCCGAAAGTTTTTGTCGATCCTAAGGATGCTAAAAGGTATGCTGGCTCAAGTGATCCTTCTAAGGACTGGAGTAAGCATCTCGGAGTTGGAATATGTACTTTGATAAGATGATCAAAGATTTTGGGTTTATACAAATTTATGAGAAACTTGTATTTCCAAAGAAGTGAGTGGGAGCACTATAGAATTTCTGATGAGTATATGTTATTGACATATTGTTGATCAGAAATGATGTAGAATTTCTGGAAAGCATATAGGGTTATTTGAAAAGTGTTTTTCAATGGAAAACCTGGATTAGGCTAATTGAACAATAAGCATCAAGATCTATAAGATAGATCAAAATGCTTGATAGTACTTTCAAATGAGCACGCATTTTGACATGATCTTGAAGGTGTTCAAGATGGATCACCAAAGAAGGAGTTCTTGCCTCGAGATGTAAGGTATGAAGTTAAGACTTAAAAGCTCGACCACGGCAGAATAGAGAGAAAGGACGAAGGTCGTCCCTATACTTCAGACGTAGGCTCTATAGTATGCTATCTTTGTGTACCGCACTGAAGTGTGCCTTGCCATGAGTCACAAGGGTACAAGAATGATCCAGGAATGGATCATTGGACAGCGGTCAAAATTGTCCTTGGATTAAATAAGGACATGTTTCTCAATTATGGAGGTGATAAAGAGTTCAGCGTAAAGGGTTACGTCGATGCAAGCTTTAACACCTATCCGAGTGACTCGGATTAGCAAACCGGATACGTATAGTGGAGCAACCATTTGGAATAGATCCAAGTGGAGCGTGGAAGCTGCATTTACAATATGACCCAGAGATTTGCGAAGTACATACGGATCTGAAAGTTGCAGACCCGTTGACTAAAACCTCTCTTGCAAGCAAAACATGATCAAACCCGTAACTCATTGAGTCTTAATCACATGATGATGTGAACTAGTTTAGTGACACTAGTAAACTCTTTGGATGTTGGTCACATGGCGATGTGACCTGTGAGTGTTAATCACATGGCGATGTGAACTAGACTATTGACTCTAGTGCAAGTGGGAGACTGTTGGAAATATGCCCTAGAGGCAATAATAAAAGTATTATTATATTTCCTTGTTCATGATAATTGTCTTTTATTGATGCTATAACTGTATTATCCGGAAATCGTAATACACGTATGAATACATAGACCACAATATGTCCCTAGTGAGCCTCTAGTTGACTAGCTCGTTGTGATCAACAGATAGTCATGGTTTCCTGGCTATGGACATTGGATGTCGTTGATAACGGGATCACCTCATTAGGAGAATGATGTGATGGACAAGACCCAATCCTAAGCCTAGCACAGAGATCGTGTAGTTCGTATGCTAAAGCTTTTCTAATCTCAAGTATCTTTTCCTTAGACCATGAGATTGTGCAACTCCTGGATACCGTAGGAATGCTTTGGGTGTATCAAACGTCACAACGTAACTGGGTGGCTATAAAGGTGCACTACAGTATCTCCGAAAGTGTCTCATTGGGTTGGCACGAATCGAGGCTCGGATTTGTCACTCCGTGTAAACGGAGAGGTATCTCTGGGCCCACTCGGTAGGACATCATCATAATGTGCACAATGTGACCAAGGGGTTGATCACGGGATGATGTGTTACGGAACGAGTAAAGAGACTTGCCGGTAACGAGATTGAACAAGGTATCGGTATACCGACGATCGAATCTCGGGCAAGTGCAATTACGTTACACAAAGGGAATTGTATACGGGATTAATTGAGTCCTTGACATTGTGGTTTATCCGATGAGATCATGGTGGAACATGTGGGAGCCAACATGGGTATCCAGATCCCGCTGTTGGTTATTGACCGGAGAACGTCTCGGTCATGTCTACATGTCTCCCGAACCCGTAGGGTCTATACACTTAAGGTTCGATGACGCTAGGGTTATAAAGGAAGTTTGTATGTGGTTACCGAATGTTGTTCGGAGTCCCGGATGAGATCCCAGACGTCATGAGGAGTTCCGGAATGGTCCGGAGGTAAAGATTTATATATGGGAAGTCCTATTTTGGCCACCGGAAAATGTTCGGGATTTTTCGGTATTGTACCGGAAGGTTCTAGAAGGTTTGGAGTGGGGCCCACCTGCATGGGGGACCCACATGAACGTGGGTAGTGGGGCAAGGCCCCACACCCCTGGTCAAGCGCACCAAGATCCCCCTTAGAAGGAATAAGATCATATCCCAAGGATAAGATCAAGATCCCTAAAAAGGGGGGATAACAATCGGTGGGGAAGGAAATGATGGGATTTCTTTCCTCCCACCTTGGCCAACGCCCCAATGGACTTGGAGGGCAAGAAACCAGCCCCTCCACCCCTATATATAGTGGGGAGGCGCATGGGAGCTTCACACGAAGTTCTGGCGCAGCCCTCCCCCTCTCCCAAGTCCTCCTCCTCTCCCGCGGTGCTTGGCGAAGCCCTGCAGGATTGCCACGCTCCTCCACCACCACCACGCCATCGTGTTGCTGCTAGATGGAGTCTTCCTCAACCTCTCCCTCTCTCCTTGCTGGATCAAGGCATGGGATACGTCACCGGGCTGTACGTGTGTTGAACGCGGAGGTGCCGTCCGTTCGGCACTAGGATCTCCGGTGATTTGGATCACGACGAGTACGACTCCTTCAACCCCGTTCTCTTGAACGCTTCCGCTTAGCGATCTACAAGAGTATGTAGATGCACTCTCCTTCCCCTCGTTGCTGGTTTCTCCATAGATAGATCTTGGTGACACGTAGGAAAATTTTGAATTTCTGCTACGTTCCCCAACACTCCGATACATAGTAAACTAGTTTTTGGGTGGGGAATTTATGTCCCTCCTCCCCTCGCTCGACGATGAGGACGTCACTAACTACTTGGTTAGTTACGAAAATTTATAATAACATAGGCTCTCCAACGCGAGGTACGCCGAAGATTGGGTTGCTTGCGAGAAGGGCCTTGATTTCTTCCAATCCGGCTATGGCTGCGTTCGTCCATTTGAAGTTCTCTGTATGGCGCAGTAGCTTGTATAATGGCAATGCCTTTTCTCCTAATTTGGAGATAAATTGGCTTAAAGCTGCGACGCACCTAGGTAGTTTCTGGACCTGCTTTAGGTCTGTTGGCGTGGCCACTTGTGACAGAGCTCGGATTTGGCTGGGTTTGCCTCAATTCCTCTATGGGAAACAATGAACCCCAACAACTTTCCGGCCGGAATTCCGAAGACACATTTTTTCGGATTAAGCCGGATGTCGTATTTTCGGAGATTGTTGAAGGTGAGGCGCGGGTCATCCACCAGTGATCCGACATGTTTTGTCTTGATGACCACATCGTCCACGTATGCTTTGACTGTTTTTCCTATTTGCTTTTTCAGGCAGGTTTGAATCATGCACTGGTAGGTAGCCCCAGCATTTTTGAGTCTGAAGGGCATAGTTTTGAAGCAAAAGGGACCGTAAGGGGTGATGAACGTGGTTGTAGCCTGGTCCAATTCCTTCATCTTTATCTGATGGTATCCGGAGTAGGCGTCGAGGAAACACAAAGTATCGTATCCTGCGGTTGCGTTAATGATTTGGTCGATGCGGGGCAATGGGAAGGGGTCTTTAGGGAAAGCCTTGTTGAGGTCTTTGAAGTCGACACACAGGTGCGACGATTTGTCCTTTTTAGGTACCTTGACAAGGTTGGCTAACCAATCCGGATGTTTTATTTCCCTAATAAACCCAGCCTGTAATAACTTGGCTAGCTCTTCTCCCATGGCCTGACGCTTGGGTTCGGAGAATCGACATAGTGTCTGCTTCACGGGTTTAAATCCCTTGATTATATTGAGACTGTGTTTGGCCAGTCTGTGTGGGATGCCGAGCATGTCTGAAGGATGACAGGCGAAGATATCCCAATTCTCTCGCAAGAATGCACGTAGGGCGGCGTCCACTGCCCGATCCAGCTGTGCTCCGATAGATGATGTTTTATTAGGGTCCCTCGGGTGCACTTGGAATTTTACTATTTCCTCGGCTAGCTTGAAAGAGGTGGACTTGGATCTCTTATCAAGGATCACGTCGTCCCTATCCAACATAGCTAGTAGGGTGCTCAATTCGTCTGCCACTAGGGCCTCAGATACTGCCTCAAGGGCCAAGGATGCGGTTTTGTTTTCGGCGTGGAGAGATTTGTCCGGGTCTCTTGAGAATGTAATGATTCCATTGGGGCCAGGCATTTTGAGCTTCATGTACCCATAATGGGGTATAGCTTGAAAGCATGAGAAGGCGTCCCACCTAAGGATATTGTGATACCCACTATTAAAGGGGACCACGTGGAAGAGCAACTCTTCGGATCTATAGTTCTCAGGTGTGCCGAACACCACGTCCAGTTTGATTTTTCCTGAGCAGTGTGCCTCTCGACTAGGGATAATACCTCGAAAGGTGGTATTGCTTGGCTCAATGCATGACCTATCCATCTGCATCTTGTCGAGTGTATCCTCATAAATGAGGTTAAGTCCGCTACCGCCGTTCATGAGCACTTTAGTAAGACGGAAACCATCGACGATGGGGTTTAGTACAAAGGTGGCAGGTGCTCGGACTGATCGAGCCTTTGGTTCGTCTTCGGCCGTAATGGTTATCACGGTGTCGTTCCATGGGCTTAGGGCGGTAACTTGATGGACTTCGGCGAGGTCGCGTAGTGCCCGTTTACGCCGGTTATTAGAAGAGGAAGTCTGGAAGACTTTTAGGATGTTGAAGTTGTCCCTCTCCGGTGAGTATCCTTCTGGGGTTGTGGTGAGGATGGTCTCTCCACTTTTTGCTACCTGTCGGAGTACCCAGCATGCCCCGGAGGCAATGGCTTGGGACTATGTGCGGTGTAGTATGGATCGGGCAGGTTTTGTCCAATAGTTCGTCAAGAACGGACCTATGTCCCATGAAGGGCTTGTTCTTCCCGCCCGTAGCCCGATGGTTAGGTGACCCGTCAGGGTATATTCTTTTGGCCCGGGCCGCACTCCGCGTCTAGGTGGCGGGCTCCAATTGAGTCTTCTGGGCCCTCCATATGCTTTCCATTGCACAGTACTTTTGTACTACATGCGAAAATTTCGTGAAGCTCTGTATGTGGCAACGATCGAGGGCATCCAATATCCCTTCATCCATGCAGTTACGGTGGAAGACTGAAACTACGTCGTCGTCCGAGCAGCCTTGACCTTTTTTTTAACAAGCATGAATCTGGTTCAAATGTGGTGGACCATTTCTTGGGGCTGCTGCCGCACATTCATCAGGTCATATATATCCGGAGGGCCTGAGTTGCTTGGAGAGTATAGATTGTGGTGGGTGGGTGGATTAAATTTTAGATCTTGTCCCACGTCCGTGTTCGGAGCCGGTATGGCTTTTGAAGTAACTGGTTCGGGTCCGGTTAAGCGCGAAGGCTCTTGTAACCCTGCAGCTAAACTAGAGTCCAGCAGGGGTAAAGTCCCTTCCGAAGGGGAAGTATCCGTCTCAGGGGATTCGGGGACCCGAACATATTTAGTCCATAATATGGGGGGGGGTCGTCGGTGGCTTGTTCCTCGACGATCGCCACGAAGTGGGTGATTGGTGGGTGATTAATTTCCCTCTAGCCGGGCTTGAGACCGATCCGATCATAGTCTGTTGAGACTCCCAGGGCAGCGATGTGGTCTAGCAGTTCGTTTAAAGAGAAAACATCTATCGGATCCAATTTTTAAGAGTACTTGGGGGTGATACGTCTCCAACGTATCTATAATTTTTGATTGTTCTATGCTATTATATTACCCATTTTGGATGTTTATGGGCTTTAGTTTACACATATATCATTTTTGGGACTAACCTACTAACCGGAGGCCCAGCCCGTATTGCTGTTTTTTTTTGCCTATTTCAGTGTTTCAAAGAAAAGGAATATCAAACGGAGTCCAAATGCAATGAAAACTTCGCGGGCGATCTTTTTGGAACAAACGTGATCCAGAGGACTTGGAGTGGAAGTCAAGAAACAAGGGAGGCGGCCACGAGGGTGCCCGACGTGCCCCTACCCTCATGGGCCCCTCACGAGTCCACCGACCTACTTCTTCCTCCTATATATACCCATGTACCCCGAAAACATCAGAAGCGACCACGAAAAACTATTTCCACCGCCGTAACCTTCTGTATCCGCGAGATCCCATCTTGGAGCCTTCGTCGGTGCTCCGTCGGAGGGGGAATCGATCACGGAGGGCCTCTACATCATCTCCAAGGCTTCTCCAATAAGTTGTGAGTAGTTTACCACAGACCTTCGGGTCCATAGTTATTAGCTAGATGGCTTCTTCTCTCTTCTTTGAATCTCAATACCATGTTCTCCTTGATCTTCTTGGAGATCTATTCGATGTAACTCTTTTTGCGGTGTGTTTGTCGAGATCTGATGACATGTGGGTTTATGATCAAGTTTGTCTATGAGAAATATTTGAATCTCCTCTGAATTCTTTTATGTGTTATTAAGTTATCTTTGCAAGTCTCTTCGAATTATTAGTTTGGTTTGGCCTACTAGAGTGATCTTTCTTGCAATGGGAGAAGTGCTTAATTAGCTTTGGGTTCAATCTTGCGGTGTCCTTTCCCAGTGACAATAGGGGTAGCAAGGCACGTATTGTATTGTTGCCATCGAGGATAAAAAGATGGGGTTTATATCATATTGCATGAGTTTATCCCTCTACATCATGTCATCTTTCTTAATGCGTTACTCTGTTCTTTATGAACTTAATAACTGAGATGCATCTTTGGATAGCGGTTGATGTGTGGAGTAATAGTAGTAGATGCAGGCAGGAGTCGGTCTACTTGTCACGGACGTGATGCCTATATACATGATCATGCCTAGATAATCTCATAATTATTCGCTTTTCTATCAATTGCTTGACAGTAATTTGTTCACCCACCATAATATTTATGCTATCTTGAGAGAAGCCACTAGTGAAACCTATGGCCCCCGGGTCTATCCCTTTTTTTGCATCTTTACTTTTCCTATCTATATCATAAAATACCAAAAATATATTTATCTTATCATATTATCTCTATCAGATCTCACTTTCGCAAGTGGCCTTGAAGGGATTGACAACCCCTTTATTGCGTTGGTTGTGAGTTCTTGTTTTTTTGTGTAGGTGCGTGGCACTTTTGAGGAGCCTCCTACTGGATTGATACCTTGGTTCTCAAAAGCTGAGGGAAATACTTACGCTACTATTGCTGCATCACCCTTTCCTCTTCAAGGAGAACCAATGCAAGCTCAAGACGTAGCAAGAAGGATTTCTGGCACCGTTGCCGGGGAGGTCTTCACTCAAGTCAAGACATACCAAGTACCCATCAGAAACTCATCTCCCTCGCATTACATTATTTGCCATTTGCCTCTCATTTTCCTCTCCCCCACTTCACCCTTGACGTTTTATTTGCCTTCTTCTTCCGCCTCGCTTTTGTTTGCCATTATGTCTGAAATTGGGGAGATTATCGTCGATATGGACAATAATGATTACATGGAAAATTCTGATGCTCCTACTGAAGAACCCCCTATCTTGCATACTAAAATTTTTCGAATTGGTAGTGGTAATATTATTGGAAAATGGGTTATTCAAGATTTCTTTACTTGTGCCGGTGCTTTACCTTCTATGGGTGGTTCTATTCTTCATAGAACTAGTAGTCTTGTGGATGCTATCGCTTTGCTTGTAGTTGAGCTTGAAAGACAATTTATGCATATGCATCCTTGCATACAAAGAATTTTCTTGGAATTTTCTAATATTGAGCATTCTTCTGTTAAGCGCGCCGCTTCTATCTTTTTGGCACATGAGCTTAGATTTATAATAAAAGAGGCCAAAGAAATCTTTGCACACTATAGGGTGGATGCCGGTCGTCCTCCCATAGAGGCGACCCTCTTTGATCAAGAGGAAATTAGGCGTTTTCAACCTTTGGACTGTGTTGCTTTTAATGAAAACCTTAGAAGAAAGGTTCCTACCAGTGTCCTAGTTGATAGAATTTCTGAACTTAATAATGATTTTGCTCTTCGAAACAATGAGCTAGGATAATCTCTTAAGTATAGGCTCATGAAGTTCTGCCAAAAGAATGCTTATAATGATGAATTATTTGTGCAATATAACGGGCCAAAGGAGGAACCCATACCTCCTCAGATTGACTTGGGGACTTTTGTCCCATTAATTTTAGCCCTTTTGATTACTTCTGCTTGCCTCAAAGAAAACTTGCTACTGAACATAGAGAATATGAGATGAGTTGTCGTGATCTATCTTATTATTATGGCACTACTTAGATCTATCCTCGCTTTTATGCCTAGCTAGGGGCGTTAAACGATAGCGCTAGTTGGGAGGCAACCCAAGTTTATTTTTGTTTTCTTTGTTTTTGCTTTTGTTTAGTAATAAATTTTGCATCTACCTTCTGTTTAGATGTGTTTTTATGTTTCAATTAGTGTTTGTGCCAAGTAGAACCTACAGGATAACCTATGGTAACAGTTAATTTGATTCTGCTGAAAAACAGAAACTTTGCGCGCACGAAAATAATTTTAGTAATTCACAGAATGTGCTTTTGAGTTGATTCTTTTTGCTTTAGATCAATAGACAAATTGCCCATGACTTCCTATTTTTAGGGTTGCAGAAGTATTCGAGAGTTACAGATTGCTACAGACTATTCTGTTTTTGACAGATTCTGCTTTTCGTGTGTTGTTTGCTTATTTTGATGCATCTATGGCTAGTATGTAGGGTATGAACCATAGAGAACTTGGAATACAGTATGTTTAACACCAATATAAATAAAGAATGAGTTCATTACAGTACCTTATGTGGTGGTTTTTCTTTCTTGCACTAACGGAGCTTATGTAACGCCCTCGATGCGGCTATATCTCCCACGTGTCGAAGCACGACTTAGAGGCATAACCGCATTGAAAGCAATGTCGCAAGTGAGGTAATCTTCACACAACCCATGTAATACATAAGGGAAACAGATACATAGTTGGCTTACAATCGCCACTTCACACAATTACATGAATAAAGCATTACATCATACAGAGACAATCAAGGTCCGACTACGGAACCAAAATAAAGAAGAACCCCAAATGCGACAAAGGTCCCCGATCGACCCCAACTGGGCTCCACTACTGATCAACTAGAATGAAACAACACAAAGGGCAAGATCTTCATCGAGCTCCTCCTTGAGCTTGGTTGCGCCACCGCTTTCGGTAACATAGGCACCGCAAACTGGTTTTGAAGTATCCGTGAGTCACGAGGACTCAGCAATCTCGCACCCGCGAGATCAAGACTATTTAAGCTTGTGGGTAAGGTAAAGGCATGAGGTGGAGCTGCAGCAAGCGACTAGCATATATGGTGGCTAACATACGCAAATGAGAGCGAGAAGAGAAGGCAAAGCACGGTCGATAAAAGTATGATCAAGAAGTGATCCTATAGTAACCTCGCCAAGCATAACTCCAACACCGTGTTCACTTCCGGACTCACCAAAGAGACCATCACGGTTACACACACGGTTGATGTATTTTAATTAAGGTCAACTTCGGGTTTTCTACAACCGGACATTAACAAATTCCCATCTGCCACATAACCGCGGGCACGGCTCTCAAAAGTTTATACCCTGTAGGGGTGTCCCAACTTAGCCCATGACAAGCTCTCGCGATCAACGAAGGAATAGACCTTCTCCCAAGACACTCCGATCAGACTCGGTATCCCGGTACATCAAGACATTTCGACAATGGTAAAACAAGACCAGCAAAGCCGCCCGAATGTGCCGACAAATCCTGATAGGAGCTGCACATATCTCGTTCTCGTGGCACTCGGATTGTCCAAACTTCCGGTAGGCCAGCCCAGAGTTGCCCTCGGTATACCGGCGGTTGATTTGGTTTGGACCAACACTCACAACGAGCATTGGCCCGGGGTAATAAAGATGACCCTTGGGCTCCGGAAACCCAGGGAAAAAGGGCTAGGTGAGGCAAATGGTAAAACCAAGGTTGGGCCTTGCTGGACAAGTTTTATTCAAAGCGAACTGTCAGGGGGGTCCCATAAATCACCCGACCGCGTAAGGAACGCAAAATCTGGGAACATAACACCGGTATGATGGAAACTAGGGCGGCAAGAGTGGAACAAAAACACCAGGCATAAGGCCGAGCCTTCCACCCTTTACCAAATATATAGATGCATTAATTAAATAAGAGATATTGTGATATCCCAACAAAACCCTGTCCACCATGGAGAAATCTTCAACTTCACCTGCAGCTAGCAACGCTATAAGAGGGGCTGAGCAAAGCGGTAACATAGCCAAACAACGGTTTGCTAGGAATGGTGTCAAAGTTCAGAGGTTCATGGCAATTTCGGAGGCTGACAAGCAAATGGTAGGCATCGTAGCATTGGCATAGCAAAAGAGCGAGCAAACTAGCATAGCAAAGATAGTAGTGATTTCGAGGGTATGGTCATCTTGCCTAAAATCCCGCAAGGAAGAAGAACGAGTCCATGAACAAGACAAACAGACGAAGTCGAACGGATCCTCACAACTCCGGAACGAAACTGAAGCTAACGAGAGAAGCAAACCAGAAAGAAGCAAACAACATGGTAAACACACAAGCATAAACATGTCATGATGCACAACCAAGTATGATGCATGTCCGATTTAATGAAACATGGCATGGCAAAATGCACAAAACTATCTTACAAATTAAGTGGAGCTCAATATGCAACGGAGTGGCATATTGAAGAAAACACCACATGACTTATTTAGTTCTCTCTCGGTTAAGGCTAACCAACAATATTAAATGTTGTTAAGCATGGCAAGAGGTGAGGCATAATTAAACTAACAATTTAGGCAAGTTTAAATGAGGCCGGAAACAACAAACGATAATTCCGGAAAATCCTCATGTCATTTAGCAATTTAATGAACAACAAGTTTAAAACATTTTAATTGTTGTTATCATGATGCGGATGACATATGCAAGTTTTATGCAATTTTATGAAAATGTTGACATGAGCATGATAAGGAGCATTTGGTCACCATGGCGGAACGAAAAGGGTGCCACGGCGGCGAAACGAAAAGGGTGCCACGGCGGTGAAAAGGAAATGGTGCCACGGCAACATATCGGTTCCGATAACTCATGGAGGTACCGCTGCAAAAGGAAGTGTGACGTGAGCGAGTCATGCAAGATGGTGGGGTGATCCCGGATACCGGGTGTCCCACATGTCGGTGGCATGGCAAAAGAGGGGCATCGCAAGCGACAATTCGGACATGGTGCAAACACGGGCATCTCATCGTGGTCGTCTCGGGTTATACCTTCGAAGCGTGCAAACGGGACGGTTCGCGTTTCGTAGAGGGAAGTAGTTGTTCACGTGTCGTCGTGGGAAGTAGTCGTACACATGCCGTAGTGGAAGTAGTGGTTCACGGCAACGGTCGTAGTGGAAGTAGTGGTACACGTTCGTTCGGAGAGGTACTTGATGACTCCAACGTCTTCGAGGCGACGGTTGTGGTACACGTTTCGTAGTCGTTCCAAGGTACTTGACGCATCAACAGGTGTAGTCGTACGCGGGTCCTCGTCTTCATGGTTCTTGGCGTCCTCACGGCCTTGACAGTGAAGAAACGGAACGCGGCGACAAAACGAGCAGGGGATGGCCACAACGGGGGTGAGGCAGCAGAGGGCCACGGCTGCTGGTCAACGGAAGTAGCCGGAAGGGGAAGCAAACAAGGCGGCGCGATCTCTGGAGAATGGCAACGCGGCGGCCTGAGGGGTCACCAGCACAAGCGACATGGCAGCGGGCAACGCTGCTGTCGAGAGATGGAGGTCGGGGCCGGAGCTGAGCAACGCCAGCAGGGGCGGATGGGCGCGAGGAGGCCGGGAGGAGCAGCGCTCGGCACCGGTTGACGCGAAGCAGGGGAGGCGCGCCATGGGGTCGGGGACGATGGATCCGGGCGGCGGCCGCGGCTCGGGAGCCTCTCCCGATCAGGACGAGGACGGAGAAGGCCGAGCGAGTAGGCGGCGGCACGAGGGACGTTGACGACAAGGTCGCGCGCGAGGTGGCCCTTCGGTGGTTGGCGGCGCACGGGAGAAGAAGCAGGGCGCGGCGAGCTGCGGCCGGCCGGCGAGGAGGTGGAGGCGCGAGGCGGCGGGGTCGCGCGCGAGGTGGGTCGGGAGGAGCGGAGGAGGCGAGAGGCCACGGGCGAGGGGCAGGAGGGAGAGATGGGATCGAGCGAGGAAGGGTCTGGCGGCGCGCACGGGAACGAGAGGGAGAGGGTCGAGCAGAGCGAGGGGATCGAGCGCTGGCGACTAGGGTTAGAGGGGTCGGGTGGGCCTAGGCCTTGGGCCGGCGCGGGAGGCTGGGAGGCCCAGGCTGGGCTGGACTCTCTTTTCCCTCTCCCCTATTACCTTTACCAATTAAAACAAAACAGAAAAAGAGGAAGAAGAGAAAGAGAAGTTAGGGGTGGAATCTGGGCATGGGGATAATTTTCACGGACTCGTAAAAATGTGAGGAGTTTAAATAAAATGGCAAGAGGATTTTTGGAGAACAATAGATTTGCACATGTTGAATTTAATGCAACATGTTTGAATTTTGAAACCCACTCGAAAGGACTCTAAATGGGCTGAGATTTTTTAGAGGAGCCTTGATAAAATAGAGAGAAATATTGACAAGGTTTGGAGGTCAAACTCGAAGAGGAATAGACATGGAAAATGTTTTGCACGTGTGTTATGGGTGATTTCGAAATGGAATATTTGATATAGCTCCTTAAATATCGGGAGGGTATGTTATAAAGAGAAGTCATCCTTCCCTCGATTTAAATGGATCGAAGATCCATACGATTTATTTAGTTGAGATGCAAAAGATTTATGAGATGATGGCATGATGACATGATGCAATGCACATGATGCAATGATGAATGCATGACATGAACAAAAAGCAAAACGAAGACAAAACCCAACCACAAGGAAATAACATATCACATCTCCGAAAAAGGCAAGAGTTGGAGTTACGGATATGGAAACTTGCATCCGGGGCGTTACAACACTCCACCACTACGAGAGGATCTCGTCCCGAGATCTAGGATGGCACCGGAGAGAAAACGGAAGAGAAAGTGGAGAGGTAAAGCTAAGTTGCTTCTTTGACGAACGAGTGAAACCACGAACCTTGAGAGGTTGAACAAATTGAAGGAAAGAATACCAAGGAGATGAACGATATTGCAAACAATCCGTTAGAAAAGAGGAACAAGGAGTATTACGAGAACTTGAAGGTTGCAAAGACATGAATCAAGAGTTTAATGGACGAAAAGAATATGACCATCTCGGTACAATGAGATAGCCAAGGAACAAGAATGACAGAATTTGGACAGCACTCTGGTAGAAAAAGAGAAGAAAACTTGATAAGATGAAAAGAACTTGAAGAGATGACCCAACACTCTGGTTAAATGGTTAAGCAAGAAAAAGAACATGATCCTGACAAAACAAGATGATGATTGAAGAGCACAACATCACAATGCCTCCGGAACGAAAGAATAGAAGCTAGACCACTGGAATAAAGGGACGGAGAAGAAAATGACAACTTCTACCACCATTGAATTTGGAAGGCATCCCTGCAAGAAGGTTAGAATAGAGTTGTTGGAAGACCGACAACGAAAAGAATAAGTCTGTAGTGGGCTTATGGAAACATGTCAACATTATGAGGTGACAACCGGCCACTAACGGAAACAATTGCTTGCTTGAGATTAACGAAGAGATGAAAGCTTGTTCCATCAAGATGGAAAAGAGATAACTTGGGTCATTAATAAGCACCAAAATAGCAACATTCCTTAGGGAAGGCTTTAGGTGAAATCTATATCAAGATAACTCCAATGAATAGATTGATGGATTTAAATATCTCATTCTTGACAACATGAATAACCAAGGGAAATTGTCAAGAGTGACATAACACCATCTCAAAAGATAAGGTAGAAAAAATTGCACTTTGGAATGCTCGATAAAGAATGCTTGAACTCCTCAAAACAAAACATGCGTTGAGCACCATGTTTATTTTAGAGTAAAGCTTGGTGGGTCATAACTTCAAGAGAAATCTTGAAGAACAATTGAAGAATGAAAAAAATCCTTGACGAACCACCGTGTAGAAACTCCGGTATTAAAAGGATGGTGGAAAGAAGGAGAAGTTGAAAATACAAGGTGAAGCCTTGCGATGATTTAGATGGAGCTTCACGACGAGATAATGCGGAAAACTTAGAACTTCGGAAGAAAGATGAACAACAAGAAGCCAAGAATTTATTCCTCCTAAACAAACTCCGAAGGAAAGGATTAATCACTTGGATGAAACAAGAACAAGAATTATGTTATGCGTATCCTTTACCAATTTAAATTGATGACAATCAACGGATTTGGCATACTACTTATTCTCGTAGAAAGGATTAAGAGAGATATATCAAAACTTGAGAAGGTCTTCAATGAACCACCGGTAGGATTTGGAAAGAACGAATGAATTGATATTATAACAAAGAAAGAGAACTCTTGAACGAACCACCGTAAGAATTGAAAATGAAAGTAGCAAAGGCACAATTCACCGGGAAGAATTGAAAAAAGAATGAAGATACTTGAGGGTATTTAGATACAAATGAACGAATAGATCACGAGCTGATTAGAGAATACTTGAATGATGCACCGGTATGATTTGGAGAACGAGAGCTGAAAGCTTGAATGAATAATACTTATGATGGGCTCCGGATGACAAACTGAGAAGACACTTGAATATCTCCTGATGGGTGAAAAAGATTCTCACAATTGAAAACAATTATGAGAGGATGGCAACAAGCTAGCACCATGAATCTTGAAGAGAATAGAGCAAGATTAAAGAGAAACTCTTCTTCGGTCTTCAAATGATGAGAATGACAACAAGAAACACGACCAAGAATTATTGAGGCACACCGGAAGAATCAAAAGCGAAGAGGTGAGCCAACTATGAAAAGAATTTGCAAGATGTTGGAGAAAATCATTTGACTGATGATAACTCATTCTTACGTCAAACTTGGAGAAGAATTTAGGATAGCTCTGGGAAAATAGAAGAGTCAGGTAAGATCCTGGGAAAAGACCTGTGGGTTAGGGCCCACTCAAAAGAACACCGTTGAAAAGATTTAAAAGAGATGTTGCACCAGTTGAATTAAATGACTTGAATGAGATACCAATCTCGAGAGAGCTTGAACGAATGCAGAGTGGAAACACGAATCTTCGAGATATCTTGAGCACTCCGGAATAACAAATAGCGAGAAGTAGAATGATAGTGAGGTGCACCGGTATGAGAAGACATTGAAATGAGGAAAGGAATATGATGAATATCGAAAGCTTGAATTGGATCCACCGAAGAAGCAAAATAAAAACGGAGGATGATGAACTTGAAGCTCGTGAGCATCTTCACGAGGGATCACCGGATCAGAACATTGACGGAAAAGAATGGAGAGACTTCGCATGAATAAAAGGATACTTGATTAAGAAATCTGAGTCCTTGAAGAAAAGGGTGGGCGGGTGGGGAAAAACAAAGACAACTTGGGATGAACAAAACAAACACCGTTGAGAAAACTTAGAATTGATCTTGTGGATGTTGAAAATGATCGGATCCACTTGAAGAGAAGCACGCCGGTTGGAAAGGAGTTGACATGACAAAATCAATGATCAAAAGGATTAGTATTCACATAGCAATATGAGAACACCGTTTAGGAAAGGTATGGATTCAACATTTGACATCGAAGCAACACGAATACCACAAATAAAACAAAACAAAGGATTGGCTTGCAGAATAAGCCGGAACAAACATATGATAGAGATTTACCCAATCCCATATCATGCATCTGTCGAAAAGATATTCTAGGAGCTACTTGAATTCCCACCTATAAAACTCCCGAAACTTTCTGGTTATGCAATCTGGTGTTGGGGATACAGGGGAAGCAATATATCTCACCCAAACTAACAATACCTACATCCAAGCTGTATCCATCCGTCAACACATAACCAAGAAACCTTCAGAAATCGTCTACCTCAACCTTCGAAAAGCATCCGTTATACGAGTCATGGCAATAATCCCGTACTCACCTCAGTACTGGGTTATTGGGGTTATCTCACCAACAACTGCATAAAAGAGATTTTCGATGTCGGCGCATTAAACTCGTATTCTAGAACTGCAACGATAAAATTATGACGACAACACCTCGAGCTCAACTCCCGGGACACTTCCACTAAACCCCGACAGAGGCACCAAGACAATGTTCTCATCATAAAACCATCAGAACGATTCCAAGATACCCGCGTGATCCTAAAAAATTTTTTAGTGAAATTTGAGAAGAGAAGAGTCAAAACTCTACGTCAGGATGCCTTACCAGAGCGACGAAGGGACTGAGGAGTCAAAAGAATTCCTAACTCTCCGATATATATAATCCTAAATGACTCAAAACATTTTTCTAGACACAACTCGGCCGCTAAAAACGATCAAGCAGTGGGGGCTCCTAAGGTCGGGGAAGGCTCTGATTACCAACTTGTAACGCCCTCGATGCGGCTATATCTCCCACGTGTCGAAGCACGACTTAGAGGCATAACCGCATTGAAAGCAATGTCGCAAGTGAGGTAATCTTCACACAACCCATGTAATACATAAGGGAAAGAGATACATAGTTGGCTTACAATCGCCACTTCACACAATTACATGAATAAAGCATTACATCATACGATACAATCAAGGTCCGACTACGGAACCAAAATAAAGAAGAACCCCAAATGCATAAAGGTCCCCGATCGACCCCAACCGGGCTCCACTATCGATCAACTAGAATGAAACAACACAAAGGGCAAGATCTTCATCGAGCTCCTCCTTGAGCTTGGTTGCGCCACCGCCGGGTAACATAGGCACCGCAAACTGGTTTTGAAGTATCCGTGAGTCACGAGGACTCAAAGAATCTCGCACCCAGCGAGATCAAGACTATTTAAGCTTGTGGGTAAGGTAAAGGCATGAGGTGGAGCTGCAGCAAGCGACTAGCATATATGGTGGCTAACATACGCAAATGAGAGCGAGAAGAGAAGGCAAAGCACGGTCGATAAAAGTATGATCAAGAAGTGATCCTATAGTAACCTACGCAAGCATAACTCCAACATCAGTGTTCACTTCCGGACTCACGGAAAGAGACCATCACGGTTACACACACGGTTGATGTATTTTAATTAAGGTCAACTTCGGTTTTCTACAACCGACATTAACAAATTCCCATCTGCCACATAACCGCGGCACGGCTCTCGAAGTTTATACCTGCGCAGGGTGTCCCAACTTAGCCCATGACAAGCTCTCGCGATCAACGAAGGCATAGACCTTCTCCCAAGACACTCCGATCGACTCGGTATCCCGTACATCAAGACATTTCGACAATGGTAAAACAAGACCAGCAAAGCCGCCCGAATGTGCCGACAAATCCGATAGGAGCTGCACATATCTCGCTCTCGTGGCACACCGGATTGTCCAAACTTCCGGTAGGCCAGCCCAGAGTTGCCCTCGGTATACCGGCGGTTGACGGTTTGGACCAACACTCACAATGAGCACCGCCCGGGGTAATAAAGATGACCCTTGGGCTCCGAAACCCAAGGGAAAAAGGGCTAGGTGAGGCAAATGGTAAAACCAAGGTTGGGCCTTCTTTGGACAAGTTTTATTCAAAGCGAACTGTCGGGGGTCCCATAAATCACCCGACCGCAGTAAGGAACGCAAAATCCGGGAACATAACACCGTATGATGGAAACTAGGCGGCAAGAGTGGAACAAAACACCGGGCATAAGGCCAACCTTCCACCCTTTACCAAATATATAGATGCATTAATTAAATAAGAGATATTGTGATATCCCAACAAAACCCTGTCCACCATGGAGAAATCTTCAACTTCACCTGCAGCTAGCAACGCTATAAGAGGGGCTGAGCAAAGCGGTAACATAGCCAAACAACGGTTTGCTAGGAATGGTGTCAAAGGTCAGAGGTTCATGGCAATTTCGGAGGCTGACAAGCAAATGGTAGGCATCGTAGCATTGGCATTGCAAAAGAGCGAGCAAACTAGCATAGCAAAGATAGTAGTGATTTCGAGGGTATGGTCATCTTGCCTGAAATCCCGCAAGGAAGAAGAACGAGTCCATGAAGAAGACAAATAGACGAAGTCGAATGGATCCTCACAACTCTGGAACGAAACCGAAGCTAACGAGAGAAGCAAACCAGAAAGAAGCAAACAACATGGTAAACACACAAGCATAAACATGTCATGATGCACAACCAAGTATGATGCATGTCCGGTTTAATTGAAACATGGCATGGCAAAATGCACAAAACTATCTTACAAATTAAGTGGAGCTCAATATGCAATGGAGTGGCATATTGAAGAAAACACCACATGACTTATTTAGTTCTCTCTCGGTTAAGGCTAACCAACAATATTAAATGTTGTTAAGCATGGCAAGAGGTGAGGCATAATTAAACTAACAATTTAGGCAAGTTTAAATGAGGCCGGAAACAACAAACAATAATTCCGGAAAATCCTCATGTCATTTAGCAATTTAATGCAACAAGTTTAAAACATTTTAATTGTTGTTATCATGATGCGGATGACATATGCAAGTTTTATGCAATTTTATGAAAATGTTGACATGAGCATGATAAGGAGCATTTGGTCACCATGGCGGAACAAAAAGGGTGCCACGGCGGCGAAACAAAAAGGGTGCCACAGCGGCGAAAAGGAAATGGTGCCATGGCAACATATCGGTTCCGATAACTCATGGAGGTACGGTGCAAAAGGAAGTCTGACGTGAGCGAGTCATGCAAGATGGTGGGGTGATCCCGGATACCGGGTGTCCCACATGTCGGTGGCATGGCAAAAGAGGGGCATCGCAAGCGACAATTCGGACATGGTGCAAACACGGGCATCTCATCGTGGTCGTCTCGGGTTATACCTTCGAAGCGTGCAAACGGGACGGTTCGCGTTTCGTAGAGGGAAGTAGTTGTTCACGTGTCGTCGTGGGAAGTAGTCGTACACATGCCGTAGTGGAAGTAGTGGTTCACGGCGACGGTCGTAGTGGAAGTAGTGGTACACGTTCGTTCGGAGAGGTACTTGATGACTCCAACGTCTTCGGGGCGATGGTTGTGGTACACGTTTCGTAGTCGTTCCAAGGTACTTGACGCATCAACAGGTGTAGTCGTACATGGGTCCTCGTCTTCATGGTTCTTGGCGTCCTCACGGCCTTGACAGTGAAGAAACGGAACGCGGCGACAAAACGAGCAGGGGATGGCCAGAACGGGGGTGAGGCAGCAGAGGGCCACGGCTGCTGGTCAACGGAAGTAGCCGGAAGAGGAAGCAAACAAGGCGGCGCGATCTCTGGCGAATGGCAACGCGGCGGCCTGAGGGGTCACCAGCACAAGCGACATGGCAGCGGGCAACGCTGCTATCGAGAGATGGAGGTCGGGGCCGGAGCTGAGCAACGCCAGCACGGGCGGATGGGCGCGAGGAGGCCGGGAGGAGCAGCGCTCGGCACCGGTTGACGCGGAGCAGGGGAGGCGCGCCATGGGGTCGGGGACGATGGACCCGGGCGGCGGCCGCGGCTCGGGAAACTCTCCCGATCGGGACGAGGACGGAGAAGGCCGAGCGAGTAGGCGGCGGCACGAGGGACGCTAACAGCAAGGTCGCGCGCGAGGTGGCCCTTCGGTGGGTGGCGGCGCACGGGAGAAGAAGCAGGGCGCGGCGAGCTGCGGCCGGCCGGCGAGGAGGTGGAGGCACGAGGCGGTGGGGTTGCGCGCGAGGTGGGTCGGGAGGAGCGGAGGAGGCGAGAGGCCACGGGCGAGGGGCGGGAGGGAGAGATGGGATCAAGCGAGGAAGGGTCTGGCGGCGCGCACGGGAACGAGAGGGAGAGGGTCGAGCAGAGCGAGGGGATCGAGCGCTGGCGACTAGGGTTAGAGGGGTCGGCTGGGCCTAGGCCTTGGGCCGGCGCGGGAGGCTGGGAGGCCCAGGCTGGGCTAGACTCTCTTCTCCCTCTCCCCTATTACCTTTACCAATTAAAACAAAACAGAAAAAGAGGAAGAAGAGAAAGAGAAGTTAGGGGTGGAATCAAGATGGGGATAATTTTCACGGACTCGTAAAATGTGAGGAGTTTAAATAAAATGGCAAGAGGATTTTTGGAGAACAATAGATTTGCACATGTTGAATTTAATGCAACATGTTTGAATTTTGAAACCCACTCGAAAGGACTCTAAATGGGCTGAGATTTTTTAGAGGAGCCTTGATAAAATAGAGAGAAATATTGACAAGGTTTGGAGGTCAAACTCGAAGAGGAATAGACATGGAAAATGTTTTGCACGTGTGTTATGGGTGATTCCAAAATGGAATATTTAATATAGCTCCTTAAATATCGGGAGGGTATGTTATAAAGAGAAGTCATCCTTCCCTCGATTTAAATGGATCGAAGATCCATATGATTTATTTAGTTGAGATGCAAAAGATTTATGAGATGATGGCATGATGACATGATGCAATGCACATGATGCAATGATGAATGCATGACATGAACAAAAAGCAAAACGAAGACAAAACCCAACCACAAGGAAATAACATATCACATCTCCGGAAAAGGCAAGAGTTGGAGTTACGGATATGGAAAGTTGCATCCGGGGCGTTACAGCTTATGAGATTTCCTGTTGAGTTTTGTGTTGTGAAGTTTTCAAGTTTGGGTAAACATTTGATGGATTATGGAATAAGGAGTGGAAAGAGCCTAAGCTTGGGGATGCCCAAGGCACCCCAATATATTCAAGAATAGCCAAAAGCCTAAACTTGGGGATGCCCCGGAAGGCATCCCCTCTTTCGTCTTCGTCTATCGGTAACTTTACTTGGAGCTATATTTTTATTCGCCACATGGTATGTGTTTTGCTTGGAGCGTCTTGTATGATATTAGTCTTTGCTTTTTAGTTTACCACAATCAACCTTTCTGTACACACCTTTTGGGAGAAACCCACTTGATTGGAATTTATTACAATACTCTATGTGCTTCACTTATATCTTTTGAGCTTGATAGTTTTTGCTCTAGTGCTTCACTTACATATTTTAGAGCACGTCGGTGGCTTAATTTTGTAGAAATTGTTGATCTCTCATGCTTCACTTATATTATTTTGAGAGTCTCTTAGAACGGCATGGTATTTTCTATAGTTCTAAAATTGGTCCTAGAATGATGGGCATCCAAGTTGGGTATAATAAAAACTATCATAGGAAGTGAATTGGATGCTATGATCAATTTGATACTTGATAATTGTTTTGAGATATGGAGGTAGTGATATTAGAGTCATTCTAGTTGGGTGATTATGAATTTAATGAATGCTTGTGTTGAAGTTAGCAAGTCCCGTAGCATGCACGTATGGTAAAAGTTGTGTAACAAATTTGAAACATGAGGTGTTCTTAGATTGTGCATCCTTATGAGTGGCGGCCGGGGACGAGCGATGGTCTTTTCCTACCAATCATCCCCCTAGGAGCATGCACGTAGTGCTTGGTTTTTGATGACTTTTAGATTTTTGCAATAAGTATATGAGTTCTTTATGACTAATGTTGAGTCCATGGATTATACGCACTCTCACCCTTCCATTATTGCTAGCCTCTTCGGTACCGTGCATTGCCCTTTCTCACCTTGAGAGTTGGTGCAAACTTCGCCGGTGCATCCAAACCCCGTGATACGATACGCTCTATCACACATAAACCTCCTTATATCTTCCTCAAAACAGCCACCATACCTACCTATTATGGCATTTCCATAGCCATTCCGAGATATATTGCCATGCAACTTTTCCACCGTTCCGTTCATCATCATGACACACATTATCGTTGTCATATTGCCTTGCATGATCATGTAGTTGACATCGTATTTGTGGCAAAGCCACCATGCATAATTTTTCATACATGTCACTCTTGATTCATTGCCCATCCCGGTACACCGCCGAAGGCATTCATATAGAGTCATATCTTGTTCTAGTTTTGAGTTGTAATTCATGAGTTGTAAATAAATAGAAGTGTGATGATCACCATTATTAGAGCATTGTCCCCAAATAAAAAAAAGAAAGGCCAAAAAAAAAAGAAAGGCCAAAGAAAAAAAGAAGAAAAAAAAGAAAAAAAAAAGAAAAAAAAAAGAAAGGCCCAAAGAAAAAAAAGGGCAATGTTACTATCTTTTTCCACACTTGTGCTTCAAATTAGCACCATGTTCTTCATATAGAAAGTCTTTTATGTTGTCACTTTCATATACTAGTGGAAAATTTTCATTATATAACTTGGCTTGTATATTCCTACGATGGGCTTCCTCAAAATGCCCTAGGTCTTCGTGAGCAAGCAAGTTGGATGCACACCCACTAGTTTCTTTTGTTGAGCTTTCATACATTTATAGCTCTAGTGCATCTGTTGCATGGCAATCCCTACTCCTCATGTTGACATCAATTGATGGGCATCTCCATAGCCCGTTGATTATCCTCGTCAATGTGAGACTTTCTCCTTTTCTGTCTTCTCCACACAATCTCCCTCATCATATTCTATTCCACCCATAGTGCTATATCCATCGCTCACGCTCATGTATTGCGTGAAAGTTGAAAAAGTTTGAGATTACTTAAGTATGAAACAATTGCTTGGCTTGTCATCGGGGGTGTGCAAGTTGGGAGCATTTTTGTGTGACGGAAATGACGCATAGCCTAACTATATGATTTTGTAGGGATGAACTTTCTTTAGCCATGTTATTTTGAGAAGACATGATTGCTTTGATTATGCTAGGTAGCATTCCACATCAAGAATTCTGTTTTTATCATTTACCTACTCGAGGACGAGTAGGAATTAAGCTGGGGGATGCTGGGGCCAATGCGAGGACGGTGTTCGCCAGCCCTGAGAGGAGTTGCAGGATAGATGGCCATGCGGGCCCTCATGGTAAAACTGTCGAACCGGAGGGTCTGCCCCGAAGCCAGGCACCCTCCGGAAGCGATATTGTCGTTGATGACAAGGCAAGCCATGGATCGCTTTCTGCAGACAGCACAGCGGAGCTCTCAATGAAAGCACCAATGTCGGTGTCAAAACTGGCAGATCTCAGGTAGGGGGGCCCAAGCTGTGCATCTAGAGATCGATAGTAACAGGGAGTCAGGGGACACAATGTTTACCCAGGTTCGGGCCCTCTTAATGGAGGTAAACCCTACTCCTGGTCGATTATATTTGATGAGTATGATGATTACAAGAGTTGATCTACCTCGAGATCGTAATAGGTAACTCTAGAGGACTGGCTTATGAAGATTCTGATGATGAGTCGCCCTCTACAAGCTAACCCCTCCAGTTTATATACACACCGGAGGGGGTCTAGGGTTAGTACAAGGTCGGTTTATCAGGGAAGGAAACCTCTGGACTCTATTCTTGCCGTCCACATATCGAGAAGTCCCATTTGGACATGGTTGATGATCTTCAGCTTGATCATGTACGACTCAGGTAACCCGGCCCACACTCCTAGGCCGGACACCTGAGGACCCCCGAATCCAGGACTCCCTCAACAGGAGGCCGATTCGGGCAATGTCAAAGTCGATGAGCTTGGTGCGGTAGTTGTCGCAGGTGCCAAAGGTGACGGGGAGGCGGATCTGCCCTAGGGGGCAGGTGGAGCCATCGACGACTGCATAGAAAGGCTTGGTGGGGCGGAGCCGGCCATGTGCGCAGATGAAGCAAGCCAAATGCCTCCACAGAGAGCACGTTGAGGCCGGCTCCACCGTTGATGAGGGTCTTGATGACTGCCACGTTGCAGATGGTGGGGGTGCAGAGTAGCAGGAATGCGCCTACACCTGTCGTGGTAGTGGGGTGATCCCCTAAGTTGAAGGTGAGGTTGGCCTTGGGCGCAGCCGAGCCCGGGGGAGTCCCCTGCCGCACATAGGTGGCACCCACTTGGCAGAAGAATTGCTTGACGTGGCGGTCCGAGGGCGGCGCCCGCAAACCATCGAGGAGGGTTGCGACGATGGGGGGCGCCGGTATCGTTAAGCGCGTGATGAAGAGACCGCGCAGCTCCTCCTAGGAGGCCATTGACGACCCTGGGAAGTTTAGAAGCAAGGCATGTGGTGCCCCCAAGAGGGCCATGGGGAGACGGTTGGCCATGACCTTGACGTCGCCGCCGGCTGCCCAAACTCCCTCCTCGTATGCTTGGAGGAAGTCTGCCGGATCTGCAGCGCCGTCGTAGCGGGGCGGCAACTCTGGCCTGAACTTTGGTGGCCACTGCACCCGCCGTAGGGCGGGGGTGAAAGCTCGGAGGCCCTTGGCTCCTTAGAAGGTGCGCGTTGATTCGTTCAGTGGAGGAGCGTTCGCCATGAGAGCCGACAGTGGAGCGCAGCGGACGGAGCGGCGGATCTTCGATGCACCCCTACCTGGCGCGCAAAATGTCGGATTACGGGTTCCGCAAACCCTTGAGAGGTTCGAACTCTGGGGTGCGTGCGGAGATCTCAACCTCCAAGTCTGCCTACTCGCCAATATCACAACCTAGCTCGACGAACTCAAAGGACAGGGGACACAACAATTTACTGATACGTCTCCAATGTATCTACTTTTCCAAACACTTTGGCCCTTGTTTAGGACTCTAACTTGCATGATTTGAATGGCACTAACCCGGACTGACGCTGTTTTCAGCAAAATTGCCATGGTGTTATTTTTGTGCAGAAATAAAGTTCTCGGAATGACCTGAAAATCCACGGAGGCACATTTTGGAATTAATAAAAAAATATTGGCGAAAGAATCAACGTCAAGGGGCCCACACCCTGTCCACGAGGGTGCAAGGCGCGCCCCCCTACCTCGTGGCCCTCCTGGGACTCCACCTACCTCAACCCCAACTCCATATATCCACCTTTGGGGAGAAAAAAAATGAGAGAGAAGGATTCATCGCGTTTTACGATACGGAGCCGCCGCCAAGCCCTAATCTTCCTTGCGAGGGCTGATCTAGAGTCCGTTCGGGGCTCCAGAGAGGGGACTCCATCGCCATCGTCATCATCAATCATCCTCCATCACCAATTTCATGATGCTCACCGTCGTGCGTGAGTAATCCCATCATAGGCTTGCTGGACAGTGATGGGTTGGATGAGATTTACCATGTAATCGAGTTAGTTTTGTTAGGCTTTGATCCCTAGTATCCATTATGTTCTAAGATTGATGTTTCTATGACTTATCCATGCTTAATGCTTGTCACTAGGGCCCGATTGCCATGATTTCAGATCTGAACCTATTATGTTTTCATGAATATATGTGAGTTCTTGATCCTTTCTTGCAAGTCAATAGTCACCTACTATGCGTTATGATCCAGCAACCCCGAAGTGACAATATATCGGGACCACTCCCGGTGATGACCGTAGTTTCAGGAGTTCATGTATTCACTAAGTGTTAATGCTTTGGTCCGGTACTCTATTAAAAGGAGGCCTTAATATCCCTTAGTTTCCAATAGGACTCCGCTGCCACGGGAGGGTAGGACAAAATATGTCATGCAAGTTCTTTTTCATAAGCACGTATGACAATATTCAGAATACATGCCTACATTACATTGATGAACTGGAGCTATTTCTGTGTCACCCTATGTTATAACTGTTGCATGTTGAATTACATCCGGCATAATTATTCATCACTGATCCATTTCCTATGAGCTTTTCAAATATTGATCTTTGCTAAGTTACTTCTCCATTGCCACTGTTACGATTACTACAAAACTGCTACTGTTACTTTCGCCATCGTTACCGTTATTTCCATACTACTTTGCTACTAAATACTTTGCTGTAGATATTAAGTCTTCAGGTGTGGTTGAATTGACAACTCAACTGCTAATAGTTGAGAATATTCTTTGTCTCCCCTTGTGTCGAATCAATAAATTTGGGTTGAATACTCCCCCTTGAAAACTGTTGTGATCCCCTATACTTGTGGGTTATAAAGACTATTTTCTGGCGCCGTTGCCGGGGAGCATAGCTCTATTCTTTGAGCCACTTGGGATTTATATCTGCTGATCACTATGAGGAACTTGAAAGATGAAAGAACAAAGATTTTTCCCTCAACTACGAGGGGAGGTAAGGAACTGCCATCTAGCTCTGCACTTGATTCACCATCTGTTTTGAGTAAACTTGCGACACCTGCACCTGCTATTGATTCTGATATGTCACATGTTATTGATGATGCCATTTCTACTATGCATGATGCTTATGATGATACTACTTCTATTCTTGATAATATTGTGCCATTAGGTGAATTTCTTGATCAACAACTTGCTAGGGTTAGGAAGAATGAAATTATTAAAACTGATAATATTGCTGAAAGTGATGATGACGATTCTCCCCCTAGATAAGAATTGCCTGATGTACCTGAGGGTTATGTTATGGATGAAGAAACTGCTAGAGGCCTTTTTGCTTGCAAAGATAGATATGATGTTAAGAAACTTTTAGCTAACCTGGAAGAAAAGTCTCTGAATGCTAGAATAAAATATGACCCTGCTTTTGCTACTTCACCTATCTGTATTTCTGATAAGGATTATGATTTCTCTGTCGATCCTGAATTAATTACTTTGGTTGAACCTGATCCTTTTTATGGCTATGAATCTGATACTGTTGTGGCACATCTTACTAAATCGAATGATATAGCCACCCTATTTACTCATGAGGAAAAAATTCATTATTACTATATCCTTAAATTGTTTCCTTTCTCATTAAAGGGTGATGCTAAAATATGGTTTAATTCTCTTGCTCCTGGTTGTGTGCGTAGTCCTAGGATATGATTTACTACTCTGCTAAATATTTCCCCACTCATAAGAAACAAGCTGCCTTAAGGGAAATATATAATTTTGTGCAAATTGAAGAAGAGAGTCTCCCAGAAGCTTGGGGAGGCTTCTCCAATTACTTAATGCTTTGCCTGATCATCCTCTCAAGAAAAATGAAATACTTGATATCTTTTATAATGGACTAAACGATGCTTCTAGAGACCACCTAGATAGTTGTGTTGGTCGTGTTTTCATGGAAAGAACTGTTGAACAAGCTGAATTGCTATTGAATAATATAAGCAATTATAATGATTGGATACTTCCTGAACCAACTCCTAAGCCAACTCCGAAGAAAAGGGGTATTCTATTTCTCAGTCCTGAAGATATGCAAGAGGCAAAGAAATTTATGAAAGAAAAAGGTATTAAAGATGAAGCTGTTAAGAATTTACCGCTTATTGAACAAATACATGGTCTTGATAACCCGACACAGGTAGTAAATGTAAATTCTCTCTATAGATATGATGAAGGTGATATCCCTTGTTATAAGTCTGCCAGCCAATGCTTGGATGAGTTCGATAATTTTATTGTTAAACAAGAAAACTTCAATGCTTATGTTGGTAGACAATCGAAACGTAATGCTTATATGATTCAACACTTGAGTGATTATATGTCTAGAGTTAAAGGTGACCTTAAGCTTATTAGTAAACATGCATCTATGGTTACCACTCAGGTAGAACAAGTACTTAAGGCACAAGATGATTTGCTCAATGAGTTAAATAATAAGAAAAATGATAATGTTGTTAGAGTTATGACTAGAGGTGGTAGAATGACTCAGGAACCTTTGTATCCTGAGGGCCATCCTAAGAGAGTTGAGCAAGATTCTCAGAGAACTAATGTTGATGCACCTCGTCCTTCTAAGAAGAAGAAAAATAAAAATGATAGGACTTTGCATGCTTCTAGTGAACCTGTTATTGACACACCTAAGAAGCCCAATGATATTTCTATTTCTGATGCTGAAACACAATCTGGTAATGAGCATGAACCTAGTGATAATGTTAATGATGATGTTCATGTTGATGCTCAAACTAGCAATAACAATGATGTAGAGATTGAACCGGCTGTTGATCTTGATAACCCACAATCAAAGAATCAACGTTATGATAAGAGAGACTTCGTTGCTAAGAAGCATAGTAAAGAAAGAGAACCATGGGTTCAGAAACCCATGCCTTTTCCTCCTAAGCAATCCAAGAAAAAGGATGATGAGGATTTTGAGCACTTTGCTGAAATGATTAGACCTATATTTTGCGTATGTGTTTGACTGATATGCTTAAAATGAATTCTTATGCTAAGTATATGGAAAATATTGTTACAAATAAAAGAAAGATACCAGAAGCTGAAATTTCCACCATGCTTGCTAATTATACTTTTAAAGGTGGAATACCAACGAAACTTGGAGATCCAGGAGTACCAACTATGCCATGCTCCATTAAAAGAAACTATGCTAAAACTACTTTATGTGATCTTGGAGCTGGTGTTAGTGTTATGCCTCTCTCTTTATATCATAGACTTGATTTGAATAAGTTGATACCTACATAAATCTCTTTGCAAATGGCCGACAAATCAACAGCTATACCTGTCGGTATTTGTGTGTATGTGCCCGTTGTGTTATGCCTCTCTCTTTATATCGTAGTCTTGTTTGAATAAGTTGATACCTACTGGAATCTCTTTGCAAATGGCCGACAAATCAACAGCTATACCTGTCGGTATTTGTGTGGATGTTCCTGTTGTGGTTGCAAACGTTACTTTTTAACGAACTTTGTTATTCTTGATATTCCTGAGGACGACATTATGTCGATCATCCTTGCTAGAACCTTTTTGAATACTGCAGGGGCTGTTATTGACTACAACAAAGGCAATGTCACTTTTCATGTTAATGGTAATGAGCATTCGATACACTTTCCGAGGAAACAACCTCTAGTTCATAACATAAATTCTATTGGAAAATTTTCAACGATTATTATTGGAGGTTTTTAATTCCCTCTTGTTGTTGTTGTTGGGGACATGCATATCCCCATTGAGGTAACCTAGTGTTATTCAAAAATTCTCCGGTTTTATGTTATTTGGAAGAAGTTTGTTAACAAGACTTGATCAACCTTGTTAGTTGATTCCTTTTGATGAGCATGAGATGGATGAAGTTAGAAAGCACAACCCTCTTTACCCTCCTTTTACTTTCTGCTATTTAGATTAAATAAAGCAAAAATGGTATTTTCTGTCTGTTTTCTGAGTTATCCATGCAATAAAAAATACCCTGAAAATAAAAGTTCTCCAAATTCCCTGAAAATGAAGTATGATTTTTGTAGAATATTTAAGAATTTCTGGCACTGAGAACACACCAGGGCCCCCCACCATTTGGCCACGAGGGCACAGGGCGTGCCCACCCCCTTGGGGCACTCCCCTGCCTCATGGGCCCTACATCGACCCCCTCCACTTATTCCATCACCCACACACTTTGTCTTCCTCCAGAAAAATCATCCCGTAGCTCAAACCCGTGTTCTAGCTGGTTTTGCTGCCATTTTCGATCTCCTTGCTCAAAGCTCTATTCACAAAACTATTTTGGGGGATTGTTCTTCGGTATGTGACTCCTCCAATGGTCCAATTAGTTTTTGTTCTAGTGCTTTATTTGTTACAAATTTTTGCTGCTAAGGTGACCCTGTTCTTGAGATTGCATGTCAAATTTATTTGGTCAAAAGTAGTTCTAATGCATGATATAGCCTCTAGGAACTTGTGGGAGTAGTTGCTATCAATCTTGTTGAGTTTGGTTCACTTTTATTTTGAGTCATTAAAAATTTTAGAAAATTTTCAGGAAAAGAAAAATGCATAGGAAAAATGTACCAAGGTGGTTCTTCAAGGAAACAAGAACCAAGGCTTGCGACACGTGAGCCGGACGATGAACCACCGAGGGAAGCTCAAGTGTGGCCTTGTGAATGGCCGTCAGAGGAGTTTATGGTCCAAGCATGCATCAAGGACGAATTTGACGCGTATGTGCGGAACACTGACCTTGAGGGCTTCGTGTCCGATAAGTGTCATCAGTACCACTACCTCACTGATTCCTTTGTGAGGAGGTTTAAATTTTCATCCTCGCGTAATTCTCACACTGTTTAATTTGATCTTTATGACAAATCATATACCATGGACCTAGAAGATTTTAATACTGCTTGTAAACTCCCGAAGTGGGGCAATGTTAGTGAACCTCGCAAATCTGAATATAAAGACTTTCTTGCTAGTATCACTGTGGGGGAATCTAGAGAAATTGCACAAGCTACCTTAGGGAGCATTCATTTCCCTTCCATACATTATTTTGCTCTCTTTATAAGTAGATGCATTAACGTTAAAGATGAGGCATGTCACATGTGTGTTCCAGATCTTAGTGTCCTCAAGAGTGCAGTATTAGGTGATAAACAATATAATTAACTTGGGGGCCATTCTTGCACAAAGGTTGCATCTTAATGGTACATGCGGAGATCTGTTTGGTGGAATTTATGCAACTCGTATAGCTAATTATCTTGGTGTACCTATACACGGCAATGATATGGAGTTGCCACCTGCTTATCTAGACTATAGTGCTATGGTTCGCCATCAGTTTCTTGAGAGGAACGAACAGTTCCTCCAATATCGACTAATCTTTGACAGATGGCATACTGTCCATGTTGCTCTCCCTGCTCCCACTTTCTTTAACTTTCAGGCAAAAAGGAGATACTTTATAACCAGGGAGGAGGCGAACGAATATGAGAGGAGGATGGAGGCAGCTCGCCTCCAAGCTGCATCTCTTCAGGCAGTAGCTGCTGCATCTCAGTACAACTCCAACTACAACTTTGGATATCCGCCAGGCCAGCAGTGGCCATAGACCAACTTAGGCCAAAATCCTAAGCTTGGGGGAGTACGTATTTCTCACCGACATTACATTCATGTTCACACACTCATCCTAGTTGTCGGTGCTCATACTTTTTCATTGTACTATCCATGCTAGTTTATTTTCTTTTCTTGCTTTCTTGTGTGTTTGAAAAACCTTAAGAAAAACCAAAAACATTTAGTTGTATCTTTTAGATAGTTTACTTTCCATGCCTGTAGTAGTAGTAATTAAAAGAAAACCCCAAAAGATTTCTCGTTCTTTTTTGCTTATTGGGAGCTTTCCCGTGTAAATAGTTTTGTTTCTTTTCTTTATTTGGGGGTCAAGAGGAGAAGACCACGATGAAAATGTTGAGTAGCTCTCATATGCTTTATTGTTGATCTAACCAAGTGCCCATATTACCTTGTCTTCTCCTTTGAATTAAATGCTTGCAGATTCTAGCTTAGTCCAATGCACGCGCACTATTATTATTATCCACACCGTTCGGTCGTTCAAGCGAAAGGCAATAATGACGATATATGATGGACTGGTTGAGATGAGAGAAGCTGGTATGAACTCGACCTATCTTGTTTTTGTAAATATGATTAGTCCACCGTTCCTTATTCAGCCTATTATGGATGAAACATGTTTGCAATGACAATTAGAGATTATAGTTGCTCATGCCATGCTTAATTATCTAGGATTTTATAATGGTTTACCTTGCGTGCCAACATGCTACTAAAATGATTGTGATGTGGTATGATAGGGTTGTATCCTCCTTTGAATGATTCAAGTGGCTTGACTTGTCACATGTTCACGCATATAGTTGAAACAAAATTAACATAGCCTCCACGATATTTATGTTCATGGTGATTTATATCCTACTCATGCTTGCACCCATTGTTGATTAATCTTAATGCATGTTCATGAATGTTATCGCTCTCTAGTTGGTCGCTTCTTATATCTTTCTAGCCTTCACTTCTACTAAGCAGGAATACTGCTTGTGCATCCACTTCCATAAACCTCAAGGTTATTCCATATGAGTCCACCATACCTTCCTATATGCGGTATATACTTGCCATTCCAAGTCAATTTGTATGTGCGAAACTCTAAACCTTCAAATGAAATTCTGTTTTGCATGCTCGAATAGCTCATGTATCAACTGGGGATATCTATATCTTCCATGCTAGGCGGGTTGTTCTCATGATGACTGGACTCCGCTCATCACTAACGAGAAAATGGTCGGTAACCGGGATGCCCACTCCCATGCTTAAATCAAATCAAAATTCTTGCAAACAAAACTCCCCTAGGATTGTTGTTAGTTGGATGGCACCCGTTGTTTCGGACAAGCCATGGATAGATGTTTGTTGGTGGTGGGGGAGTATAAACTTTACCATTCTATTTGGGAAGCGCCAATAATGTGTGTATCATGGAAGATATCGATATCTCTTGGTTGTTATGTTGACAAGGAAAGTATACCACTCAAAAAATTATTTATCTCTGTTTCAAAAACTCAAGCTCTGGCACCTCTACAAATCCCTACATCCCTCCGCGAAGGGCCTATCTATTTACTTTTATGTTGAGTCATCATCCTCTTATTGAAAAGCACCAGTTGGAGAGCACCGCTGTCATTTGCATGCATTGCTATTAATTTACATTGAGTATGACTGTGACTGGATCTCTTTTACCATGAATTACAGTGTCCAATCAGTCCTTGATCTTTAGGGTGCTTTGCATTTATGTTTTGCGGTCTCAGAAAGGGCTAGCGAGATACCATCTTGTTATATCATATTATGATTGTTTTGGGAAGTGTTGTCATTTGAGATTTATTATTATTGCTCGCTAGTTGATTATGTCATTGATATGAGTAAACATGAGACCTAAATGTTATTGTGAATATGGTTAGTTCATAATCTTTGCTGAAAACTTGAATGCTGGCTTTACATATTTGCAACAACAAGATCAAACAGAGTTTGTAAAAGCTTTTCTTTATCACTTTCAGTTTGTCAACTGAATTGCTTCATGACAAGCAAAGGTTTAATGTTGGGGGTGTTGATACGTCTCCAACGTATCTACTTTTCCAAACACTTTTGCCCTTGTTTTGGACTCTAACTTGCATGATTGAATGGAACTAACCCGGACTGACGTTGTCTTCAGCAGAATTGCCATGGTGTTATTTTTGTGCAGAAATAAAAGTTCTCGGAATGACCTGAAAGTCCACGGAGACACGTTTTGGAATTAATAAAAAAATATTACTGAAAGAATCGACGTCAGGGGCCCCACACCCTGTCCACGAGCATGTAGGGCGCCCCCTAGGGTGCGCCCCCTGCCTCGTGGGCCCCTTGGGACTCCACCGACCTCAACCCCAACTCCATATATTCACTTTTGGGGAGACAAAAATGAGAGAGAACAACTCATCGCGTTTGAGGACACGGAGCCGCCGCCAAGCCCTAGTGTTCCTCGGGAGGGCTGATCTGGAGTCCGTTCGGGGCTCCAGAGAGGGAAATCCGTCGTCATCATCATCATCAATCATCCTCCATCACCAATTTCATGTTCCTCAACACCGTGCGTGAGTAACCCCATCATAGGCTTGCTAGACGGTGAGGGGTTGGATGAGATTTACCATGTAATCAAGTTACTTTTGTTAGGGTATGATCCCTAGTATCCATTATGTTCTTAGATTAATGTTGCTATGACTTTGCCATTCTTAATGCTTGTCACTAGGGCCCGAGTGCCATGATTTCAGATCTGAACCTATTATGTTTTCATGAATATATGTGAGTTCTTGATCCTATCTTGCAACTCAATAGTCACCTAATATGTGTTATGATCCGGCAACCCCGAAGTGACAATAATCGGGACCACTACTGGTGATGACCGTAGTTTGAGGAGTTCATGTATTTAATTAGTGTTAATGCTTTGGTCTGGTACTCTATTAAAGGGAGGCCTTAATATCCCTTAGTTTCCAATAGGACCCCGTTGCCACGGAAGGGTAGGACAAAGATGTCATGCAAGTTCTTTTTCATAAGAACGTATGACTATATTCGAAATACATGCCTACATTACATTGATGAACTGGAGCTAGTTCTGTGTCACCCTATGTTATAACTGTTGCATGATGAATTACATCAGACATAATCATCCATCACTGATCCATTTCCTACGAGCTTTTCACATATTGATCTTTGCTAAGTTACTTCTCCATTGCCACTATTACGATTACTACAAAACTGCTACTGTTACTTTCGCCACCGTTACCGTTACTTCCATACAACTTTGATACTAAATACTTTGCTGCAGATATTAAGTCTTTCAGCTGTGGTTGAATTGACAACTTAACTGCTAATACTTGAGAATATTCTTTGGCTCCCCTTTTGTCGAATCCATAAATTTGGGTTGAATACTCTACCCTCAAAAACTATTGCAATCCCCTATACTTGTGGGTTATCATTTACCCAGGTTTGGGCCACCTTGCGGTGTAAAACCCTACTCCTGCATTTTGGTGGATTGGTGCTACCTCTTGAGCACTGCGTTGGTTTTCCCTTGAAGAGGAAAGGGTGATGCAGCAAAGTATCATAAGTATTTCCCTTAGTTTTGAGAACCAAGGTATCAATCTAGTAGGAGGCTACATGCAAATCCCCCGTACCTACACAAACAAATAAGAACGTTGCAACCAACACGACAAAGGGGTTGTCAATCCCTTCACGGCCACTTGCAAAAGTGAGATCTGATAGAGATAATAATAAGATAAATATTTTTGGTTTTTTTATGATATAGATTGGAAGGTAAAGATTGCAAAATAAAGTAGATCAGAAACTTATATGATGGAAAATAGACCTGGGGGCCATAGGTTTCACTAGTGGCTTCTCTCAAGATAGCATAAGTATTACGGTGGGTGAACAAATTACTGTCGAGCAATTGATGGAAAAGTGCCTAATTATGAGAATATCTAGGCATGATCATGTATATAGGCATCACGTCCGCGACAAGTAGATCGGGACGATTCTGCATCTACCACTATTGCTCCACACATTGACCGCTATCCAGCATGCATCTAGAGTATTAAGTTCATAAGAACAGATTAATGTATTAGGCAAGATGACATGATGTAGAGGGATAACATGCCTTGCTGCCCCTGCTGTCACTTGGAAAGGACACCGCAAGATTGAACCCAAAGCTAAGCACTTCTTCTATTGCAAGAAAGATCAATCTAGTAGGCTAAACCAAACTGATAATTCGAAAAGACTTGCAAAGATAACCAATCATACAAAAAAGAATTTAGAGGAGATTAAAATATTGTTCATAGATAATCTTGATCATAAACCCACAATTCATCGAATCTTGACAAACACACCGCAAAAAGAGCTACATCGAATAGATCTCCAAGAAGATCAAGGAGAACTTTGTATTCAGAATCAAAGAGAGAGAAGAAGACATCTAGCTAATAACTATGGACCCGAAGGTCTATGGTAAACTAGTCACACTTCATCAGAGACGCTATGGCGTTGATGTAGAAGCCCTCCGTGATCGATTCCCCCTCCGGTGGAGTGCCGAAAAAGGCCCCCAGATGGGATCTCACGAGTACACAAGGTTGCAGCGGTGGAAATAGGGTTTCGTTGTGCTCCTGGATGTTTTCAGGGTATATGGATATATATAGGCGAAGGAAGTCGGTCAGGGGAGCCACGAGGGGCCCACGAGGGTGGGGGTGCGCCTACCCCCTAGGCGCGCCCTCCTATCTCGTGGCTGCCTTGTTTGTTGCTTGACGTCCACTCCAATTCTCCTGGATTGCGTTTGATCCAAAAATAACTCTTTCGAAGGTTTCATTCCGTTTGGACTCCGTTTGATATTCCTTTTTTGTGAAACATTGAAATAGGCAAAAAATAGCAATTTGGGTTGGGCCTCTGGTTAATAGGTTAGTCCCAAAAATAATATAAAAGTGTATAGTAAAGCCCATTAAACATCCAAAACGGGTAATGTAATAGCATGGAACAATCAGAAATTATAGATACGTTGGAGACATATCAAGCATCCCCAAGCTTAATTCCTTCTCGTCCTCGAGTAGGTAAATGATAAAAACGGAATTTTTGATGTCGAATGCTACCTAGCATATTTCTCAATGTAATTTTGTTTATTGTGGCATGAATGTTCAGATCCAAATGATTCAAGACAAAAGTTTAATATTGACATAAAAATAGTAATACTTCAAGCATACTAACAAAGTAATCATGTCTTATGAAAATAACATAGACAAAGAAAGCTTATCCCTACAAAATCATATACTTAGCCCATGCATCATGTTCGTCACACAAAATACTCCCATCATGCCAACCCCGGTTTCAGCCAAGCAATTGGTTCATACTTTTTTAACGCGCTTCAGTTTTTTTAACCCTCATGCAATACATGAATGTAAGCCATGGATATAGCACTATGGGTGGAGAAGAGTATGATGACAGGGATTGTGTGAGAAGACAAAAAAGGAGAAAGTCTCATATTGACGCGTCTAATCAACGGGCTATGGAGATGCCCATCAATTGATGTCAATGCGAGGAGTAGGGATTGCCATGCAACGGATGCACTAGAGCTATAAATGTATGAAAGCTCAAAAAGAAACTAAGTGGGCGTGCATCCAACTCGCTTACTCACGAAGACCTAGGGCATTTTGAGGAAGCTCATCATTGGAATATACAAGACTAGTTCTATAATGAAAAATTCCCACTAGTATATGAAAATGAAAACATAGGAGACTCTCTATCATGAAGATCATGGTGCTACTTTGAAGCACAAGTGTGGAAAAAGGATAGTAACATTGCCCCTTCTCTCTTTTTCTCTCATTTTTTCCTTTTTTTTTATTTTGGTGGGCTTCTTTGGCCTCTTTTTTTATTTGGGCTTCTTTGTCCTCTTTTATTTTTTCATAAAGTCCAGAGTCTCATCCCGACTTATGGGGGAATCATGGTCTCCATCCTCCTTTCCTCACATGGGACAATGCGCTAATAATGAATATCATTGCACTTCTATTTATTTACAACTCAAGAATTACAACTCAATACTTAGAACAAAATATGACTATGTGAATGCCTCTGGCGGTGTACCGGGATATGCAATGAATTAAGAGCGACATGTATGAAAGAATTATAAAGGTGGCCTTGCCACAAATACGATGTCAACCACATGATCATGCAAAACCAATATGACAATGATGGAGCGTGTCATAACGGAACGGTGGAAAGTTGCATGGCAATATATCTCGGAATGGCTGTGGAAATGCCATAATAGGTAGGTATGGTGGCTGCTTTGAGGAATATATAAGGAGGTTTATGTGTGATAGAGCGCATCGTATCACACGGTTTGGATGCACCGGCAAAGTTTGCACCAACTCTCAAGGTGAGAAAGGGCAATGCACGGTACCGTAGAGGCTAGCAATGATGGAAGGGTAAGAGTGCGTATAATCCATGGACTCACATTACTCATAAAGAACTCATATACTTATTCCAAAGTTTATTAGCCCTCGAAGCAAAGTACTACTATGCATGCTCCTAGGGGAAGGGTTGGTAGGAGTTAACCATCGCGCGATCCTGACCTCCACTCATAAGGAAGGCAATCAAAGAACACCCCATGCTTCCAAATTTGTCACACAACGCTCACCATACGTGCATGCTACGAGACTTGCCAACTTCAACACAAGTATTTATCAATTTCATAATTACCCAACTAGCATGACTCTGACATTACCACCTTTATATCTCAAAACAATTATCAAGTATCAAATTTCTCATAGTAGTCAATGCACATCATATTAGGACTAATTTTATAACCAAAGAAAATACCATGATGTTCTAAAATACTCTCAAAATAATATAAGTGAAGCATGAGAGATCAATAATTTATAAAAAATAAAACCACCGCTGTGCTCTAAAAAGATATAAGTGAAGCACTAGAGAAAAATTGTCTAGCTCAAAAGATATAAGTGAAGTACATAGACTATTCTAATAAATTGCGATTCATGTGTGTCTCTCCCAAACTGTGTGTACACTGTACAGCAAGGATGATTGTGGTAAACTAAAAAGGGTGAAATCATACAAGACGCTCCAAACAAAACACATATCATGTGGTGAATAAAAACATAGCCTCAAGTAAAGTTACTAATGAATGAAGATGAAAGAGGGGATGCCTTCCGGGGCATCCCCCAGCTTAGGCTTTTGGTTGTACTTGAATTTTACCTTGGGGTGCCTTGGGCATCCCCAAGCTTAGGCTCTTGCCACTCCTTATTCCACAATCCATCAAATCTTTACCCAAAACTTGAAAACTTCACAACACAAAACTCAACAGAGAACTCGTAAGCTCCGTTAGTGCAAGAAAGCAAACCACCACTTTAACATACTGTAGTTAACTCATTATTTATTTATATTGGTGTTAAACCTACTGTATTCCAACTTATCTATGGTTCATACCCCCCTCGATACTAGCCATAGATTCATCAAAATAAGCAACACACGAAAAATAGAATCTGTCAAAAACAGAACAGTCTGTAGTAATCTGTAACTTTAGAATACTTCTGGAACCCCAAAATTCCTACCAAAATAGAAAGTCCTAGGCAATTTGTATATTAATCTTCTGCAAAACTAATAAACTAAAAAGCACGTTTGTGTGATTTATTAAAATTATTCTATTGTGCACAAAAGTTTCAGTTTTTCAGCAAGATCAAATTAACTATCACCCAAGATGATCCTATAGGTTCTACTTGGCACAAACACTAATTAAAACATAAAACCACACCTAACCAGAGGCTAGATGGATTATTTTATACTAAAGAGGAGCAAAAAGTATGGAACAACAATAAAATTGGGTTGCCTCCCAACAAGCGCTATTGTTTAACGCCCCTAGCTAGGCATAAAAGCGAGAATAGATCTAAGTATTGCCATCTTTGGTATTCAATTCATAGGTGGCTCTCATAATAGATTCATAAGTTAATTTATTTTCTTCCTAGGAAAGTGTTCCATGGCTTTCCTTAATGGAAATTGGAATCTAATATTTCCTTCTTTCATATCAATAATTGCACCAATTGTTCTAAGGAAAGGTCTACCAAGAATAATAGGACATGAAAGATTGCAATCTATATCAAGAACAATAAAATCTATGGGAACATAATTCCTATTTGCAACAATAAGAACATCATTAATCCTTCGCATAGGTTTCTTAATGGTGGAATCCGCAAGGTGCAATTTTAAAGAGCAATCATCAAATTCATGGAAACCTAACACATCACACAAAATTTTTGGAATCGTGGAAACACTAGCACCCAAATCACACAAAGCATAGCATTCATGATCTTTAATTTTAATTTTAATAGTAGGTTACCACTCATCATAAAGTTTTCTAGGGATAGAAACTTCTAATTCAAGTTTTCTTCATAAGATTGCATTAAAGCATCAACGATATGTTTAGTAAAAGCTTTATTTTGATTATAAGCATGAGGAGAATTTAACACGGATTGCAACAAGGAAATACAGTCTATTAAAGAACAATTATCATAATTAAATTCCCTGAAATCCAAAATAGCGGGTTCATTTCTATGTAAAGTTTTGACCTCTTCAATCCCACTTTTACCAATTTTTGTATCAAGATATAAAAACTCTGAATCATTGGGACGCCTTTTAACTAAAGTTGACTCATCTCCAGTCCCATCATTATCAAGATTCATATTTCAAAACAAAGATTTAATAGGGGACACATCAATTACTTTTAGATCTTCATCCCTATTGTCATGAAAACTAGAAGAACACACTTTTACAAAGCAATCTTTCTTAGCACGCGTCCTAGCGGTTCTTTCTTTGCACTCATCAATGGAAATTCTCATGGCTTTGAGAGACTCATTGATATCATGCTTAGGTGGAATAGATCTAAGTTTCAAAGAATCAACATCAATAGAAATTCTATCCATGTTCCTAGCCAATTCATCAACCTTAACAATTTTTCTTCAAGCAAAGCATTGAAATTCTTTTGGGAAATCATAAATTCTTTAACACTAATCTCAAAATCAGAGGGCATCTTATTAAAATTTCAATAAGAGTTGTTGTAGGAATTACCATAATTATTAGAGGAATTACTAGGGAATGGCCTAGGATTAAAGTTTCCTCTATAAGCGTTGTTACCAAAATTGTTCCTACCAAGAAAATTCACATCCATAGATTCATTATTATTCTCAATCAAAGTAGACAAAGGCATATCATTAGGATCAATAGGGGCACTCTTATTAGCAAACAATTTCATAAGTTCATGCATCTTTCCACTCAAAATATTAATCTCTCCTATCGCATGAACCTTTTTACTAGTAGATCTTTCGGTGTGCCATTGAGAATGATTAACCATAATATTATCTAGGAGTTTGGTAGCTTCTCCTAAAGTGATTTCCATAAAAGTGCCTCCCGTGGCCGAATCTAAAAGATTTCTAGAAGCAAAATTCAATCCGGCATAAATTTTTTGTATGATCATCAATAAATTTAATCCATGTGTAGGGCAATTGCGAATCATTAATTTCATCCTCTCCCAAGATTGTGCAACATGCTCATGATCAAGTTGCCTAAAATTCATAATATCGTTGCTAAGAGAGATGATCTTAGCGGGAGGAAAATACTTAGAGATGAAAGCATCTTTGCACTTATTCCATGAATCAATACTATTTTTAGGCAAAGAGAAAAACCAAGTTTTAGCACGATCTCTAAGCGAAAACAGAAATATCTTCAATTTAGCAATATCATTATCCATATATTTCTTCTTTTGCATATCACACAAATCAACAAAGTTGTTTACATGAGTAGCGGCATCTTCACTAGGAAGGCCAGAGAATTGAGCTTTCATGACAAGATTCAACAAAGCAGCATTAATTTCACAAGATTCAGCATCGGTAAGTGGAGCAATCGGAGTACTAAGGAAATCATTGTTGTTGGTATTCGAGAAATCACACAATTTAGTATTATCTTGAGCCATCGTGACACACAATCCAACACACAAGCACACAAGAGGCAAGCGAAAAAGAGGCGAACGAGAAAAAGAGGGTGAATAAAAAGACAAGCGTGAAGTCGGGGAGAGGAAAACGAGAGGCAAATGGCAAATAATGCAATGCGAGGGAGAAGAGTTTGTGATGGGTACTTGGTATGTCTTGACTTGTGTGTAGACTCCCCGGTAACGGCGCTAGAAATCCTTCTTGCTACCTCTTGAGCACTGCCTTGGTTTTCCCTTGAAGAGGAAAGGGTGATGCAGCAAAGTAGCATAAGTATTTCCCTCGGTTTTAAGAACCAAGGTATCAATCCAGTAGGAGGCTACACGCAAATCCCTCGTACCTACACAAACAAATAAGAACCTCGCAACCAACGCGATAAAGGGGTTGTCAATCCCTTCACGGTCACTTGCAAAGGTGAGATCTGATAGAGATAATAATAAGATAAATACTTTTGGTATTTTTATGATATAGATTGGAAGGTAAAGATTGCAAAATAAAGTAGATCGGAAACTTATATGATGGAAAATAGACCCGGGGTCCATAGGTTTCACTAGTGGCTTCTCTCAAGATGGCATAAGTATTACGGTGGGTGAACAAATTACTGTCGAGCAATTGATAGAAAAGTGCATAATTATGAGAATTTCTAGGCATGATCATGTATATAGGCATCACGTCCGCGACAAGTAGATCGAAACAATTCTGCATCTACTACTATTACTCCACACATCGACCGCTATCCAAAGATGCATCCGAGTATTAAGTTCATAAGAATAGAGTAACACATTAGGCAAGATGACATGATGTAGAGGGATAAACTCAAGCAATATGATATAAACCCAATCTTTTTATCCTCGATGGCAACAATACAATACGTGCCTTGCTGCCCCTGCTATCACTGGGAAAGGACACCGCAAGATTGAACCCAAAGCTAAGCACTTCTCCCGTTGCGAGAAAGATCAATCTAGTAGGCCAAACCAAACTGATAATTCGAAGAGACTTGCAAAGATAACCAATCATACATAAAAGAATTCAAAGGAGATTCAAATATTATTCTTAGATAATCTTGATCATAAACCCACAATTCATCGGATCTCAACAAAAATACCGCAAAAAGAGTTACATCGAATAGATCTCCAAGAAGATCAAGGAGAACTTTGTATTGAGAATCAAAGAGAGAGAGAAGAAGCCACCTAGCTAATAACTATGGACCCAAAGTTCTGTGGTAAACTACTCACACTTCATCGGAGAGGCTATGGCATTGATGTAGAAGCCCTCCGTGATCGATTCCCCCTCCGGCAGAGCGCCGGAAAAGGCTCCAAGATGGGATCTCACGGGTACAGAAGGTAGCGGCGGTGGAAATAGGGTTTCGTGGTGCTCCTGTATGTTTTCAGTGTATATGGATATATATAGGTGAAGGAAGCCGATCAGGGGAGCCACGAGGGGCCCATGAGGGTGGGGGCGCGCCTACCCCCGTGGGCGCGCCCTCCTACCTCGTGGCCACCTCGTTTGTTGCTTGACGTCCACTCCAAGTCTCCAGGATTGCGTTTGTTCCAAAAATAACTCTGCCGAAGGTTTCTTTCCGTTTGGACTCCATTTGATATTCCTTTTCTGCGAAACACTGACATAGGCAAAAAAACAGCAATTTGGGCTGGGCCTCCGGTTAATAGGAGAGTCCCAAAAATAATGTAAAAGTGTATAGTAAAGCCCATTAAACATCCAAAACAGGTAATATAATAGCATGGAACAATAAAAAATTATAGATACGTTGGAGACGTATCAATTGGCCTCGAGGGGTTGAGGATGAACTAGTAGAGTGGAGAACAACCTCAGGAGGTGTGTTCTTGAGCTCAAGTGAGCCGATGAGGGTGAGGGTGGAATGGATTCGATCCCCTCCTATGGTGGTGGCTAGGTCCTATTTATAGTGGGCTTGGTCCTCTTCCCCAATGAAGGCGGGAAGGGATCCCACAACGGCCAAATTTGAAGGAAGACAACTAGTACATCTTGTCCTGACGAAAGTAGTCTTCTCATGCAAAAGCCTATGACCATGACGTTGTGGTGGGCTCGGTGATGACATCCGTCCTACCGTCCTGGTGGTCATGGTCTTGTTGCAAGAGAACGGAAACCTTTAGCTGATCCCTCGGGACTCCGCGCCTGCGCTTGCCTCCTTAGCACCAAAGAGGAAACTGGTAAACTGCACCCGCTGGCGCCCGCCTGGCCTTGGTCATCATGGCTTACATCACCCGAGCCTTGTGAGGTGAGCCTTGCATGAAAATCTCCGCTCCTCGGGAGCCAGCTTGAGGAGGCTGCTCCTTTGGAGGTCTTGGTGTCGTCCGCCTTGCGAGGCTCGGCCCCTCGCGAGGGTCTTGAGTTGTCGATGTCGAAGCTGGATCGTACAAGGCCGTTGATGGAGCCATGCCGTGTCCCGCAGGTAGGCAGGTATGGGTACCCCGCTCCTAGAACACCGACAAATAATATCTTAGTACATGCATAATTAAACAAGTCTGCCTTAAGAAGGCTAGCACAAATGATACCAACGATCGAAAAGGCAAGTCCTCCTGCCTGGGAGCCTCCTAACTGCTCCTACTCGTCAACGGCCTACACGTAGTAGTAGGCTCCCTCGGGGTACTAGTAGTAGTCATCGGTGGTAGCATCTAGCTCCTGGAATCTGTCATCTGATTGCAGCAATCGGGTATAGGGGGAAAGAAGTGGCAAAGCAACCGTGAGTACTCATCCAGAGCACTCGTAAGACCTACATCAGATCTACACTAAGTATGCATCAATTTCAAAGGAATGGGGCTATATCTTTGGACTAAACTGCATAAATGACAGAAGAGAAGAGAAAGCCTAGCCTATCGAAGACTAGCATCTTGAAGCATCTTGTAGCATTAGAAGAGTGTAGATTAGCACAATATAAGTAGTAGTAAGTTGTATTAAACACGCCCAGAGAACCTTCCTCGACTCCGTGCGAGAAAGTAATCTCGGAGCAATCATAACCATTTCATGCCTCAGCATCCAGTTATAGTTGTATCGATCGGGATACAACTCCGAGTGTTCGTTACCGTGGACATGGCTATTCAAATAAATTAACTTCCCTGCAGGGGTGCACAAACTTACTCAACATGCTTGATTAACTTTGGCCGGGCACACCATCAGATCATACCCGGCTTCGGTTGATCGACATGACGTAGTCCTACCTAGGCTCAACAGAGAGGCCAGCACGCCAGTCTACATCCTAAGCGCGCGGGGGTCTTGGGCCCATCGCCCTTTGCACTCTTGCACGTAGCATACGCGACCAATGAGCAGACCTAGCCTCCTTACAAGCGCAGGCTTAACCAGTCCAACCCGACGCGCGCCGCTCCATCGCTTATGTCCGAAGAGCTTTCAGCTGATACATACAATGAGAGTGCCCATACTTATTCCCGCGTGGTCATTTGTGCAAAAAAGCAAGAGGCCTACTTGGATCACTGTCGGGGGGATGGACTCCGGGCAGGCAACGGAACCCAGGTCCCTTTCAAAAACATCAAGGCTGGCAACACCCCTTTATTCGGCTTGCCCCTGGCCGGCTTCCTAGCGCAAACTGGCCAAGCTGGCTGGTGCATGCCGGCGGGTTCTTGTAAGACCAACCTTCATCGACAAGCAAGCATGGCTACAGTGCACTCCCCTTTACGCCAGCCCTGGGGGGCGCGGCTGCCGTGCCGACCAAGCCCCCGCCTGGAGCGAGCGGCATCTCGGAGGCACAACATTGTAGCAAGACGGTGCAACTGTCCCAAGACGACCAATATGATGTGCCTACAAGATCGAAAGCAACCGTCTGCACCGCGCCGAGGGTCCGACACGACCAAGACCGATGGACCCGCGAGACCAAGATCCGACCGACCAAGCACACCCGGTGCCCTAGCGGCCCCCACTGCCGGCTCCTAGACATTGATGATCGGCCCCGCGCCCATGTAACTTTACCATTGTAACCAAGGGGGAAGCCAATAAGACCCTCCGGTGCCCCTCCATGCAAAGAGCTGAGAACTCGTAGAATACACACACCCACGGAGAAGCAGCATGCACTGGCATGTCTTCTTTACAACCCAAAACAGGTCATGGAGCAAGCTAGTACCATCCACATATAAACCATACACGGTAGGACTAGGGGGGTTATCTCTCCGGAGAGCCCCGAACCTGGGTATGTCTTGCGTCTCCTACTCACTCCTACCAACCTCGCCTTTGGAGCCCACCAGTTGCCTCTTGCCTATCCCTCTCTTTAGACACCCCGTGGCATCTGTCGTGCGCCCACCATGACAGTTGGCGCCCACCATGGGGCAGCTTGAGGTGCAGGCCGAAGACATGTTCCAGACAGGGCCCTTCATCTACTTAGGTGAGCTCTAAATGCACGGCCTGGTCCCGGCGCCCGGCGCGGCGCCGGCCGGCTTCGCTGCCTCATTCGATGCTCCCTTCGGTGCACCTCAATGTCACCGACTCACACGTTCCCCTCGGTGACGACATCTCCACCGAGGTGGCGGATCTCTATGTCCGGGCGGAGGTGCTTACCACTGACTCTGGCTCCACTTTTTCCTGCACCGTGAAGAAGGCCGCTGCCGCCAGGGCCGTAGCGGAGCGTGCCAGCATGGCCGACCTGCTGCACGCCATGTTGCAAAACCTCAGCATCCCCATCACCACCAACATCAACACCACCAACGCCGCCTAGGATTGGGCCCAGCTTGAGAAGGAGCACAAGCGCTTGCTAGACGAGGCCGCGACGCTTGCTGCTACACAACGCCGCGACGCTTGCTGCTACCCAACGCCGGTTGGAGTCTATCCAGTGGGAGCGCGACACCGCGTACGGCCTTACGCCGGCCGCGGCCGAGCCCAGCCAAGTTGCTGAGGTGCGGACCCGTGGCGCCGCCATCGGCCGCATGCTGGGCGTGGTCTCGCCCGTCTATGACACCCCCGTCAAGAACACACGCGCCGCACCGGCAGCTGCTGTTGGCTTGTAGCAGTTGTAGGGTGAGGAGCTGCAGGAGTGCCTGCAGCACATGACCGAGCTTCTCAGCGCCGCGAACGCGCACCAGGAGCGCCTCGACTGTCCTGCGGGATCCGTCTCGCGCCACATTAAAGACCCGACAAGCCGAACGCAGCGTCTTCCCTGCCGCCCGGCGATGCTCATTTCGGGAGGACCTGGACCCGGCGGAACCGCGCCCTGACGGCTAGAGACAACCTAGGCAACGAGCCCGGCACAGGAGACCGGCGCCGGCAAGACCCTCCTCTGCAATCTGGCCAGCATGCCCATCTGGCTTTGGCCGACCTGGCTCCCCGAGACCCCTTCACAAGCAGGCTGGGCCCGCGCGCTATCAACGACACTGATGCTCGTCACCACATTGAGCACCTCGCCCTCTCCCTCGAGTTGGAGGAGGACAATGCGGTCGGTCCGGATTGTTTAGGCCCCCACATCTGGGACAATCTCTTCCAAAAAGGGTTCACGCTCCCCCACACACCCCAAGTACGACGGGACCATCAAGACGGAGGACTGGTTCACGACTACACCACCACCATCGGCATCGCGAGCGGCAACCGGCACCTCGCTGTATGCTACACACCGTTCATGCTCCAGGGCTCGGCCCGGATATGGCTGAACAGTCTACCGGCTGGCAGCGTCAACTCGTGGGTTTACTTCGTGCAGGCATTCGTGCGCAACTTCACCGACACCTATAAGTGTCCCGACCGTCCCAGTCAGCTCGCCATGTGTGTGCAAGGGTCAAATGAAACCAGCCGCGAGTACCTGGCACGCTGGACCGGGCTCCGGAACAACTACGATGGGGTCCATGAAGTCCAAGGTATCCAGTACTTTGTCAAAGGTTGCCGAGATGGCAACCTCCTCAATCACAAGCTCATGCGTTCGAGCCGACCACCATGGCCGCGCTCATGGTCATGGTGGACAAGTACGCCATGGCTAACTCCGCCATGAAGATCCAAGTAGTGCTGGACGAAGCCCACAAACCATTGCTGGCATCACCCGCCAAGCCGGCTAGCGAGGGCAACCGCTAGCAGAACAACCAACAAAACAACAAGAGCAAGGCCGAGTTGCAGGACCCCCACTACGACAATCATCTCGTCACGGTCACCGACCAGGCACCCACGGCCGAGCCGGTCGGCAAGTGCCCGTGAATCGGCAAGACTGCATGGCACCCCGCCATGAGCTTCGGGGGGATGCTTGACGCCCCATGCAAGCACCACGACGGCGCAAGGCCGTCCACGCACGCACTCCGACAGTGCACCATCACCAAGCGCATCATGAGGGGCGACATCCTGCCGCCTCCGGCTCCTCCCCCGCCCCCGGCAAATGGCGCGATGCGTGACAAAGTCTACACTGACCAAAATGCAAGCTACGTCATCTTCACCAGCTTTGGTGATGACAAGCGTAGCGAGCGCCAGCGCCGGCAGGAGGTGAACACAGTCATCCTGACCGTGTCACAATACATGCATTGGTCGGAGTGTCCGGTGAGCTGGACCCCAGAGGACCACCCAGACGTCGTGCCAAACCCGGGTGGCTATGCCCTCGTCCTTGATCCCACCATAGTCGCTGCCAAACGCACCTACAAGTTCTCGCAAGTCCTCATTGATGGCAGCAACAACATCAACATCCTCTACCGCGACACCATGACCAAGCTCGGCATCGAGGCCAAGCATCTGGAGCCATCCCGGACGGCATTCCACGGCATTGTGTTGGGCCTCTCTTGCTATCCCATCGCCCAGATCCTTCTTGAAGTCCTCTCCGGCACGAGCGACCATTTCTGGCACGAGCCTATCTGGTTCGAGGTGGTGGACCTGTCCAGCGTGTCCCACACGTGGCTGGGCCGGCCTGTGCTCTCCGAATTCATGGCGGTCCCCCATTACGCCTACCTGAAGATGAATATGCCGGGTCCCAATTACCTCACCACTATCGTCAGCGACTACAGAAAGTCCCTGGTGTGCGAGCCGGCACCAAGTTGGCTGAATTGCTGGTCATAGCCAAGGAGCGGTGCCAGCTCGACCAGATCATTGCACTAGCCAGCCGTGCCGGCTTCGGCCAAGGAGTCGACTTGCGAGGCCTCATTCTAGCCACCCAAGGAGACTAAGAAGATCAAGCTGAACCCAAAAGACCCCAGCTACAACAAGCACGTTGTTGTGGGTGCTCACCTCAGCAGCAAATAGGAAGGCGAGCTCGTCGACTTCCTTAGTGAGAATCGGGATATCTTTGCATGGTCCCCTAAGGACATGCCAGGAGTTCCGGGGAAGTACGCCGAGCACAAACTACATGTCCGCAAGGACACCAAGCCTGTCCGTCAACCCTTACATCGCTTTCAGACGAGAAGAGAAGAACCATTGGTGAATAAGTTGCCTGACTTCTTGCAGCCGGCTTCATCATGGAAGTGTTTCACCCCGAGTGGCTGGCCAATCCGATCCTTGTCCTAAAGAAAAACAACACCTGGCACATGTGCATAGACAACACTAGCCTAAACAAGTCCTGCCCCAAGGATCCTTTTGCTCTTCCGCAGATAGATCAAGTGATCGACTCCACGACCAACTGTGAGCTCATGTCCTTCTTGGATGATAACTCTGGCTATCATTAGATCAAGTTGGACCCGAATGATGCCCTGAAGACGTCCTTGATCACACCCTTTGGGGCATACTGCTACATCACCATGTCATTAGGCTTGAAGAATGTCGGTGCCACGTTCTAGCGCTGCATGAAGAAATGCTTGCTGACGCAACTCGACAGTAACATCCACGTCTATGTCGATGACATCATGGTGAAGACCAAGAAGTACCTCACACTCCTTGACAACCTAAAGGAAACTTTCACCAATCTGTGCCAATACCAGATGAAGCTCAACCCGAAGAAGTGTGCATTCGGCATAACGGTCGCAAAGCTACTCGTCTTCCTCGTCTCGGAGCGTGGCATTGAGGCAAACCTGGAGAAGATCGAGGCCATCGAGCGCATGTGCAAGCCAACTCGGCTTCATGATGTCCAAATATTTACCGGCTGCTTGGCCTTGGTCAGCCAGTTTCTCAGCCGGCTGGGCAAGGGGGCCTTTCCCTTCTACCAGCTGAAGAAGAAGACGTTGTCGTTCGAGTGGAATGACCAGGCAGATGAAGCGTTCCGGATCTCAAGTGCATGCTCTCCACCGCACTCGTCCTGGCCGCACTGACCGAAAAGGAGCAGCTGTTGCTATACATCGCCGCCACCTCGCAGTCGCTCAGCACGGTGTTGGTGGTCGAGCGATTAGAGAAGGGCAAGATCCAGTCTGTCTAGCACTCGGTCTACTATTTAAGTGAGGTGCTTTCCACCTCCAAACAGAATTACCCACACTACCAGAGGAAGTTCTATGGCGTGTACCTCACCACCAAGAAGTTAAAGTGGTACTTTCAAGAACATGTCATCACCGTGGCCAGCACGGCCCCCATCAGCGAGATCATGGGCTGCCGGGATGCCTCTGGCCGGGTTGCGAAGTGGGCCATCGAGTTAGCCAGTCACACCATCCTCTACGAGCCCTGCACTACGATCAAGTCCCATGCACTGGTCGACTTCCTCGTCGACTAGACGGAGACCTAGTACCTACCGCCACCACCGGATTCGAGGCACTGGCGCATGCACTTTGATGGCTCAAAGGTGCGCTCCGGCTTGGGATCTGGCATCGTGCTATCTTCCCCGAAGGGCGACCGGCTGTGGCACGCGCTCTAGATCCACTTCGCCACCTCCAACAACATCGACGAATAAGGAAGCCCTTGTGCACGGCCTCCGACTTGCCAAGGAATTCGGCGTCTAGCGCATCCTATGCTATGGCGACTCGGATTTTGTGGTGCAACAGTGTTCCGGCGAGTGTGACTCCAGGATGCCTACATGGTCAACTACCGTTTCTTGGTCCAGCAGTGCTCCGACAACTTCGACAGCTGCGAGTTCCTCTATGTCCCACACGCGGAGAACGAAGCCACCGACATGCTAGCCAATATTGGCTCCTCCCGGCCAGCCATCACATCAGGCGTATCCCTCAAGCACTTGTGCAAGCCATCTGTCAAGCCGTCTCCAGATCCCGTGTAACGCCCCGGATTCGATGCGCCAGGTGTCTTCCAGTTTTTCACCGTCATTGCCATGTCATTTGCTTGCGTGTTGCATTTTGCCATGTCATCATGTGCATCTCATTTTGCATACGTGTTTGTCTCATGCATCCGAGCATTTTCCCGGTTGTCCGTTTTGCAATCCGGCCCTCCTATGTCCTCCGGCGTCCCCCTTTTGTCTCTTGTCGTGAGCGGGTGTTAAACATTCTCGGAATGGACCGTCATTTGCCAAGCGGCCTTGGTACACAACCGGTAGACCGCCTATCAAGTTTCGTTCCATTTGGAGGTCGTTTGATACTCCAACGGTTAACCGGGGAACCGTAAAGGCCCCTTTTGTGTGCAGCCCAACACCCCTCCAAAACAGCCCACTAACCCAACAAACTCCCTTCTATGCTCTCGGTCGTTCGATCATGATCGTGTGGGCGAAAACCGCACCTCATTTGGACTCTCCTAGCTCCCTCTACCTATTTATAGGCCATCCCCTTCCATTTTTCGCGCAGATCAAACCCTAGTCCTCTTCCTCCTAGCGTCGCCGGACGCGTCCGCCGATGGCCGGACATGTCCACTTCCGCCGCCACGTCGCCCGGCCAATCCCGGGGCGACACGTCACCTCTGCCCCACCCCTACAGCCAATCCGCCGCCACCAAGTGGCGCTCCCGCCGCCGTCATTCCCCTCCACCACGCGGACCATGGGGCTCAGATCCGGCCCAAGGGGCCCGAGCCGCCGCTCCCGCCGCCGCGCGCAGCATTAGCGCCGTCGTCACCCTCTAGCGCCGCCCGCCGCCGCTGGGTGCGCGCAGCCCGACTCCGCCGCCGCTGGGTGCCCGGTCGCCGCCCTCCGCCGCCGCCCCTCGCCTCGGACTCACCTCTCCGTCTTCCGCCGCCCTCGCTGTCCGGTCGTTGCTGCCCGCGGCGCCCATCCGCCACCCTGTCGCTCCTCTGCCCCGTCCACCGCCGATCCGGCACGCCGCCCGGCTGCTTCCCGCCTCCGGCCACCGGAGCTTCCCGGAGGAGCCCCCGCCCCTTCTCCGGCCTCCTCCAGTCGCGCCATGGCCGGATCCGGCCTTCCCCCTCGACTCCGGCGACCTCCCCTCCAAGACCGGTGAGATCCCGGTGAACCTCGTAATCCACGCCAACCTGGACCAGATCCACCCGTTCGGCGAACCAAACGCGCCCGCGCCCATCCCGGATCGCCTCGTCCCGCATCTCCCCGTCCATTTCTCGGAGTGGTATATTTTTCACTAAGTCCCTGTTTTCTAACATTCTGGTGCTACATTTGACATGCCTTAACTCCATGTGTGCTGCTCCGTTTCATGCATATAATATAACAAATTGTTCGCTCTGAGATGCTCTACATTTCATTCCATTGTGCCATGCTTGTTTGAGTCGATCTTGATGCCCTAATCGTCGTTGCAAGAGTGCTATATGATGTTAACCTGCTGAAACCGTTATAACTTGCTATTTTATCGTTTTCATTGCATTTTGTGTGTGCATCCTATGAGCTAGATGTCTACATGTGTTTTGAGCTAAATCATGCCATCTTTACAGTGGTGCAATCCAAGTATTTTTGTGAGTCTTGTAGTGAGTGCGTCGAGCTCCTGAAGTAGGGTACTTGCTGTTGCTGTTTTGCTAGGCTGATCTGCTACATTATGATGCTATGTAAACCTGCCGCTACAAGTCATTATATGCATAATCTGGAGATGTTCACTAAGGATGTTTTGTTCTAAATGTCATGGTAGATCCATTAATTCACCTGGTTGCTTTTATAGCCTGCTCTAACTTGTTGTAATCATGCTCTCAAATTGCTAAACAATGTTGTTGTCATCCTGTTAACATTAAGTTCAGTTTTGCCATGAGCTTTGTTAGTGATCCTTACACCCTATGAACTTGTTCTTGCCATGCTTAGCTTTTCAAACATGTCTTCTTACTGTTGGTTGCCTTTTCATGCCATGTATTGCTCTGTGGTAAGTGGTTCAAGCTCACCAACATGCCTACTTATTGTTGTTCCTGCCATGTATGAATCTGTCATATCATTTGCCATGTTTGCATGGATGATACCATGTTTTATGTTGATCTTTGGAGATAGTTCAGTAAGGGAGTTTTGTTCTTTGTCTTTAGTACTAGAATGTCATGCCTTTGTTTGACATGTTAAGTTCCTATAACATGTTATTTGATAGCTCTAAACATTGCAAACCGATGTTATTTCTGCTAAGTCTGAAACTGTTATTATTTGCAATCTTGCCATGTCCTTTTGAGCATGTTATATTTATTTATGGAGATAGCTCGGTGTTCATGTTTTGTCATGCTTTACCTGTACTTCATGCCCATGTCTTTTGTTTTCACGTTGAGATGCTGTAGCATATTGTTTTGATGCTTGCTAGATGCCTAGTTGTTGTTTTGGACAGCTTGTCCTTTAAATTTGTAGTGTATGTGTTGAACCGTTGCTCCGTCTTGAGTGTGCTGTATATGAAACTTGCTTGATTCTACATGAAGTTTCATATTATCATGTTGCATCCATGTTTTTAGAGTGTTTTCTTGATGTTTGTATGCATTTTGCATCAATGCCATGTTTAACTTGTTTTGCTCATATCTTCTAGGCCATAGCTCCGAACTAAATGAACTTTATATGTAACTTGACTAGAATTTCATGTAGATCATCTTGGTGCATCTTAACTTGCTGTTCAACAACTTGAACATAAGGTTTATTCAGATCTGGACCAACTTCAAAATTTGCAGACGAGGACTTACCGAATTTATTATATGTTGTTTCCGGCCTCATTTAAACTTGCCTTGATGTGTTGCTCTTGTTTGCATCATCTCTTGCCATGAGTAGCTTCATGTAGTCTTGTCTTTCATCATACTTGCTTGAGGATCATGTCATGTATATGTGTGGTGTGTTTACCATGTTGTGTGCTTCTTCTCGATAGTTCCTGTTTCGTTGCGATCGTGAGGATTCGTTCGTCTACGCTTGGTTAGGCTTCATCCTTCTTCATGGACTCGGTCTTCTTCCTAGCGGGATTTCATGCAAGATGACCGTCACCTTGGATCCCACTACTATCATTGCTATGCTAGTTGCTTCGTTCTATCGCTTTGCTGCGCTACCTATCACTTATTCTTCAAGCCTCCCAATTTGCCATGTCAGCCTCTAACCTTTTTCAACCTTCCTAGCAAACCGTTGTTTGGCTATGTTACCGCTTTAGTCGGCCCCTCTTATAGCGTTGTTAGTTGCAGGTGAAGTTGAAGATTGCTCCATGGTGGACAGGATTATGTTGGGATATCACAATATCTCTTATTTAATTAATGCATCTATACACTTGGTAAATGGTGGAAGGCTCGGCCTTATGCCTGGTGTTTTGTTCCACTCTTGCCACCCTAGTTTCTATCATATCGGTGTTATGTTCCCGGATTTTGCTTTCCTTACGCGGTTGGGTGATTTATGGGACCCCCTTGACAGTTCGCTTTGAATAAAACTCCTCCAGCAAGGCCCAACCTTGGTTTTACCATTTGCCTCACCACCACCTATACCCTTCCCTTGGGTCGGCCAACCCGAGGGTCATCTTTATTTTAGCCTCCCCGGGCCAGTGCTTGTCTAAGTGCTGGTCCGAACCGAGTAGATCATGGGCCCCTCGGGAAACTCGAGGTCCGGTTTTACTCGTAGGATGTCTCATACGGTGTTGCCCTGAGGACGAGATATGTGCAGCTCCTATCGGGATTGTCGGCGCATCAGGAGGCTTTGCTGGTCTTGTTTTACCATTGTCGAAATGTCTTGTAAACTGGGATTCCGAGACTGATCGGGTCTTCCTGGGAGAAGGAATATCCTTCGTTGACCGTGAGAGCTTGTGACGGGCTATGTTGGGACACCCCTGCAGGGTTTGAACTTTCGAAAGCCGTGCCCGCGGTTATGTTGCAGATGGGAATTTGTTAATGTCCGGTTGTAGATAACTTGACACCAGATCCGAATTAAACGTATCTACCGCGTATGTAGCCGTGATGGTCTCTTCTCGGCGGAGTCTGGGAAGTGAACACGGTTTTGGGTTATGTTTGACGTAAGTAGGAGTTCAGGATCACCTCTTGATCATTGCTAGCTTCACGACCGTTCCGCTTGCTTCTCTTCTCCCTCTCTTTTGCGTATGTTAGCCACCATATATGATTAGTCGCTGCTGCAACCTCACCACTTTACCCTTTCCTTTCCCATTAAGCTTTGCTAGTCTTGATACCCATGGTAATGGGATTGCTTAGTCCTCATGGCTCACAAATTACTACAACAATAGTTGCAGGTATAGGTTATGCGATGATCATGACGCGAGAGCGGTGTTTGCTTGTTTTGGAGTTCTTCTTTTGCTTCTTCAATCAGGGGATAGGTTCTAGGTCGGCAACCTGGGCTAGCAGGGTGGATGTCGTTTGAGTTTCTGTTTGTGTTTCATCCGTAGTCGGATGGTGCTCTTATGTAAGATGATGTTGTATTCGTGTGGCATTGTATGCCTTTTGTATGTATCCCCATCTATTATGTAATGTTGATGTAATGATATCCACCTTGCAAAAGCGTTTCAATATGCGGTTCTATCCTTGGTGGGACCTTCGAGTCTCTTTGGGATAGTATCGCATATTAGGCGTGACAAGTTGGTATCAGAGCCTCGACCGACCTTAGGAGCCCCCTTGATTGATCGTGCAGTTTAGCCATTGCCGAGTCTAGAAGAAAACTGTTTTCGGAGTCTAGTTATATCGGAGAGTAGGAATTCTTTTTACTCCTCAGTCCCTTCGTTGCTCTGGTGAGGAATCTTGACGTAGGTGTTTTGACTTACTGCTCTTCCCCTTCAAAATTTTCTTTAGGATCACGTAGTTGGTTTTTTTCCGATCGTTGGTTCTCAGCTCTTTTATCCGGTGTATTTATCGTCAAGTTGACTCGAGCCTCTTCATCGTTGTCAAGTTCAATCCTTAGTTGTTTTCTTTTTCCCACCCGCCCACCACTTTTTCTTCTTGGAGCCGGAGCCTGTAATCGACTATCCATCCTACTCGTGCGAAGTATTTGCTTTCTTTCCTCAATGATTTCAACCGGTGTTTTCTCTTCAAGATATTCGCTTTCCCCTTCCAAGTTGCCTTTGTTTTCCGCCTCCCACCCTCTTCTTCCCGGAGCTCGAGTCTGCTTCGACCATCAATTTCATTCGTGCGGAGCCTTTTCAGCCTTCCCTCAATCATTTCAACCGGTGAATTCTCGTCTCAGTTGACATTCTTCATCTCTTTTTCTTTCCGGTGGATTCAATTCAAGTTTTTCGGGTTGATCACATTCTTTCCCTCGGCTCAAGTGTTCTCCTTGTTCGTTCGCCTCTCACCAGTTTATCCTTCTGGAGTGCTCAAGACATCTCAGGAGATTCGTCTGTGTTTGAATTAATTCGAGGTTGTCACCTCATTCGAATATTTTAATTGTTCCGGTGCATCATCTATCTCTTCAACAATCCTTTCCAACGGTGTTTTCTTTTAGTAGGCCCTAACCCACAGGTATTTTCCCAGGATCTTACCTGACTCTTCTAATTATCCCGAAGATATTGTCAAATTCTTTTCAAGTGTGACGTAAGAATGGATCCCATCAGTCACATGACTTCTCCAAGATCGCTTTCATATTATTTTTTCATTGTTGGCTCAACCTCTTTGTTTTTTCATTCTCCCGGAGTATCTCAAAAATTCATGGTGGTGTTTCTCGTCGTCATTCTCGGATTTTGAAGACCGAAGAAGAGTTTTTTCTTTACATCTTGTCCGGTCTCTCGAAGTTTCGTGGTTCTAGCTTCATGTTATCCTCGCGAATTATTCCATTTGTCAGATATTCCTTTTCTTACCCATCCGGAGTATGTCAGGAGTTGTTTTCCCATTTCTTTTCACCAGAGGCCATCATTCCAGAAGAATTATTCGTCCTCACATTTCAGCTACCATTATCCAATTATTCCGGCGCATCTGTCAAGTGTTCTTTAATCAGCTCACGATCTCTTTGTTCTTTTGCATCTAAATCCCCTCTAGCATATTTGTTCTTCTAATTCTTCTCGGTGATTCATTCTCTTCCATCAGTCATTTTCGAATTATTACGGTGGTTCATTCAAGATTCCTTTTCCTTTATTTATCATATCAATTCATTCGTTCTTTTCAATCCTACCGGTGGTTCATGAAGACTTTCTCAAATTTTGTGCTATGTTCCCTTTAATCCTTTTCAACAAGAATAAGTAGTATGCAAATCCATGGCTTCTCATCAATTTAATTGGTGGAGGACAAGCATAACATAATTCTTATTCTTCTTTCAGCAAGTTGATTAACCTCTTCCTTTTAGAGTTTGTTCATCATCTCAAATTCTCGGTTCGGAGTGTTTTCATCTTTTCTTTTCCGGAGTTCAATTTGCTCGGCCATTTCGTCGTAACCTCCATCTAAGTCACCGCAAGCTTTAATCTTATTCTTTCATCCTTCATTTTATCTCATCATATTTTTGTCACCGGAGTTCTTCACGGTGGTTCTTCATGATTTAATTCATTCCTCAAGTGTTCATCAAGATTCTTATCGAAGGAGCTCAAGTATCTTCCCTTCTCGCGTTTCGAAGTGCAATTAAATCTCCGTATTCTTTTGAAGTCGAGTTTTGCATTTCTTCATTCTTCTCAGCAATTCAATCTTTTCCGTTTGTGTTCGGTTGTCACCTCACAATTTTCAGATGTTTTCCTTAAGTCCACAACAAGCTTATTCTTTTCTTTGTTGATTTTCTCAACAACTCCGTCTAAACCTTCCTTCTAAAGATGCTTTCAATTTCATTCGTGGCACAAGTTGTCATTTTCTTCTCCGTTCTTTCATTCAACTCTTTCAATTCTTTCCGGAGGTTTTGTGTCGTGTCTTCATCACGTATCATTCCATCCTCTCAAGCTCGTGTTCTTTTCCTCCATGTTTCAGCTGGATTGCTGCCTAAATCCTTTCAGTCTTATTCGTTTCTTATCTCGTTCTAACCGGAGTGGTTTCATAGTCTATCTGATTCCGTGAGCTTTCGATTCTCGTCATTCTCGTCGTTCCTCTCTTCTTCTCGAGTGCTCTCGATTCTTTGCTTCTTCTCTTGAGTTCTTGTTTCACCTCATCCCTTTTCCCTTCCATCTCGGTCCTAAGATCTGGGGACGAGATCTCTTGTTAGTAGAGGAGAGTTGTAACGCCTCGGATTCGATGCGCCAGGTTTCTTCCAGTTTTTCGCCGACATTGCCATGTCATCTGCTTGCGTGTTGCATTTTGCCATGTCATCATGTGCATCTCATTTTGCATACGTGTTTGTCTCATGCATCCAAGCATTTTCCCCGTTGTCCGTTTTGCAATCCGGCACTCCTATGTCCTCCGACGTCCCCCTTTTGTCTCTTGTTGTGAGCGGGTGTTAAACATTCTCAGAATGGACCATAATTTGCCAAGCGGCCTTGGTACACCACCGGTAGACCATCTGTCAAGTTTCGTTCCATTTGGAGGTCGTTTGATACTCCAACGGTTAACCGGGGAGCCGTAAAGGCCTCTTTTGTGTGCAGCCCAACACCCCTCCAAAACAGCCCACTAACCCAACAAACTCCCTTCTATGCTCTCGGTCGTCCGATCACGATCGTGTGGGTGAAAACCGCACCTCATTTGGACTCTCCTAGCTCCCTCTACCTATTTATAGGCCATCCCCTTCCATTTCTCGCGCAGATCAAACCCTAGTCCTCTTCCTCCTAGCGCCGCCGGACGCGTCCGCCGACGGCCGGACATGTCCACTTCCGCCGCCACATCGCCCGGCCAATCCCGGGTCAACACGTCACCTTCGCTCCGCCCCTGCAGCCAATCCGCCACCGCCAAGTGGCGCTCCCGCCGCCGCCGCCGCTCCCTCCACCACGTGGGCCGGGGGCCTAGATCCGGCCCAAGGCCCGAGCCGCCGCTCCCGCCCTCGCCGCCCTCCAGCGCTGCCGCCGCCGCTGGTGCGCTGCGCAGTCGACCAGCTGCCGCTGGGTGCCGGGTCGCCGCCCTCGCCGCCGGCCCTCGCCTCGGACCTCGCCGCGCCGTCTTCCGCCGCCCTCGCGTCGTCGGTCACCGTCACCCCGCCGCGGAGCGCCGTCGGCGCCCATCCACCGCCCTGCCGCTCCTCCGCCCCGTCCACCAACGATCCGGCGTGCCGCCCGGCTGCTTCCCGCCTCCGGTCGCCGGAGCTTCTCGGAGGAGCCCCGCGCCCCGTCTCCACCCTCCTCCAGCTGCGCCATGGCCGGATCCGACCTTCCCCCTCAACTCCGGCTACCTCCCCTCCAAGACCAGCGAGATCCCGGCGATCCTCGTAATCCACGCCAACCTGGACAATATCCACCTGTTTGGCGAACCAAACGCGCCCACGCCCGTCCCGGATCGCCTCGTCCCGCATCTCCCCGTCCATTTCTCGGAGTGGTATATTTTTCACTGTCCCTGTTTTCGAACATTCTGGTGCTATATTTGACATGCCATCACTCCGTGTGTGCTGCTCCGTTTCATGAATATAATATATCAAATTGTTCGTTGTGAGATGCTCTACATTTCATTCCATTCTGCCATGCTTTGTTGAGTCCATCTTGATGCCCTAATCATCGTTGCAAGAGTTCTATATGATGTTAACCTGCTGAAACTGTTATAACTCGCTGTTTTTTCTTTTTCATTGCATTTTGTGCATGCATCCTATGAGCTAGATGTCTACATGTGTTTTGAGCTACGTCATGCCATCTTTATAGTGGTACAATCCGTGTATTTTTGTGAGTCTTGTAGTGAGTGCACCCAGCTCGTGAAGTAGGGTACATGTTGTTGCTATTTTGCTAGGCTGATCTGCTACATTATGATGCTATGTAAACCTGCTGCTACAAGTCATTCTATGCATAATCTAGAGATGTTCACTAAGGATGTTTTGTTCTACATGTCATGCTATATCCGTTCACGCCCCTGGTTGCATTTATAGCCTGCGCTAGCTTGTACTAATTTTGCTCTCAAATTGCTAAACAATGTTGCTGTTAGCCTGTTAACATTAAGTTCAGTTTTGCCATGAGCTTTGTTAGTGATCCTTACACCCTATGAACTTGTTATTGCCATGCTTAGCTTCTCAAACATTTCTTCTTACTGTTGTTTGCCTTTTCATGCCATGTATTGATCTGTGTTGAGTGGTTCAAGCTCACCAACATGCCTACTTATTGTTGTTCCTGCCATGTATGAATCTGTCATATCATTTGCCATGTTTGCATGGATGATACCATGTTCTATGTTGATCTTTGGAATTAGTTCAGTAAAGGAGTTTTGTTCTTTGTCTCTAGTAATAGCATGCCATGCCTTTGTTTGCCATTTTAAGTTCCTGTAACATGTTTTTTGATAGCTCTAAACATTGCAAACTGATGTTATTTCTGCTAAGTCTGAAACTGTTATTATTTGCAATCTTGCCATGTCATTTTGAGCATGTTGTAGTGATTTATGGAGATAGCTCAGTGTTCATGTTTTGTCATGATTTACCTGTACTTCACGCCCATATCTTTTGTTTTCACGTTGAGATGCTGTAGCATATTGTTTTGATGCATGCTAGATGCCTAGTTGCTGTTTTGGACAGCTTGTCCTTTAAATTTGTATAGAGCGTATGTGTTGAACCGTTGCTCCGTTTTGAGTGTGCTCTATATGAAACTTGCTTGATTTTGCATGAAGTTTCATATTAGCATGTTGCATCCATGTTTTGGGAGTGTTTGCTTGTTGTTTGTATGCATTTTGCATCAATGCCATGTTTAAATTGTTTTGCTCATATCTTCTAGGCCGTAGCTCCGAACTAAATGAACTTTATATGTAACTTGACTAGAATTTTGTGTAGATCATCTTGGTGCATCTTAACTTGTTGTTTAGCAACTTGAACATAAGGTTTATTCAGATCTGGACCAACTTCGAAATTTGCATACGAGGACTTACCGGATTTATTATATGTTGTTTCCGGCCTCATTTAAACTTGCCTTGATGTGTTGCTCTTGTTTGCATCATCTCTTGCCATGAGTAGCTTCGTGTAGTCTTGTCTTGCATCATACTTGGTTGAGCATCATGTCATGTATATGTGTGGTGTGTTTACCATGTTGTGTGCTTCTTCTCGATAGTTCCTGTTTCGTTGCGATCGTGAGGATTCGTTCGTCTACGCTTGGTTCGGCTTCATCCGTTCGTCTTCTTCATGAACTCGGTCTTCTTCCTAGCAGGATTTCAGGCAAGATGACCGTCACCTTGGAACTCACTACTATTAATTCTATGCTAGTTGCTTCGTTCTATCGCTTTGCTGCGCTACCTATCACTTGTTCTTCAAGCCTCCCAATTTGCCATGTCAGCCTCTAACCTTTTACACCCTTCCTAGCAAACCGTTGTTTGGCTATGTTACCACTTTGGTCAGCCCCTCTTAAAGCGTTGTTAGTTGCAGGTGAAGTTGAAGATTGCTCCATGGTGGACAGGATTATGTTGGGATATCACAATATCTCTTATTTAATTAATGCATCTATACACTTGGTAAAGGGTGGAAGGCTCGGCCTTATGCCTGGTGTTTTGTTCCACTCTTGCCGCCCTAGTTTCCGTCATACCGGTGTTATGTTCTCGGATTTTGTGTTCCTTACGCGGTTGGGTGATTTATGGGACCCCCTTGACAGTTCGCTTTGAATAAAACTCCTCCAGCAAGGCCCAACCTTGGTTTTACCATTTGCCTCACCACCACCTATACCCTTCCCTTGAGTCGGCCAACCCGAGGGTCATCTTTATTTTAGCCCCCCCGGGCCAGTGCCTGTCTAAGTGCTGGTCCGAATCGAGTAGACTGCGGGGCCCCTCGGGGAAACTCGACGTCTGGTTTTACTCGTACGATGTATCATCCGGTGTTTCCCTGAGAACGAGATATGTGCAACTCCTATCGAGATTGTCGGCGCATCGGGCGGCTTTGCTGGTCTTGTTTTACCATTGTTGAAATGTCCTGTAAATTGGGATTCCGAGACTGATCGGGTCTTCCTGGGAGAAGGAATATCCTTCGTTGACCGTGAGAGCTTGTGATGGACTAAGTTGGGACACCCCTGCAGGGTTTGAACTTTCGAAAGCCGTGCCCGCGGTTATGTGGTAGATGGGAATTTGTTAATGTCCGGTTGTAGATAACTTGACACCAGATCCAAATTAAACGCATCAACCGCGCGTGTAGCCGTGATGGTCTCTTCTCGGCGGAGTCCGGGAAGTGAACACGGTTTTGGGTTATGTTTGACGTAAGTAGGAGTTCAGGATCACCTCTTGATCATTGCTAGCTTCATGACCGTTCCGCTTGCTTCTCTTCCCGCTCTCTTTTGCGTATGTTAGCCACCATATATGCTTAGTCGCTGCTGCAACCTCACCACTTTACCCTTTCCATTCCCATTAAGCTTTGCTAGTCTTGATACCCATGGTAATGGGATTGCTGAGTCCTCGTGGCTCACAAATTACTACAACAACAGTTGCAGGTACAGGTTATGCGATGATCATGACGTGAGAGTGATGTTTGCTTGCTTTGGAGTTCTTCTTCTGCTTCTTCGATCAGGGGATAGGTTCCAGGTCAGCAGCCTGGGCTAGTAGGGTGGATGTCGTTTGAGTTTCTATTTGTGTTTCATCCATAGTCGGATGGTGCTCTTATGTAAGATGATGTTGTATTCGTGTGGCATTGTATGCCTTTTGTATGTATCCCCATCTATTATGTAATGTTGATGTAATGATATCCACCTTGCAAAGGCGTTTCAATATGCGGTTCTATCCTTGGTGGGACCTTCGAGTCTCTTTTGGATAGTATCGCATATTGGGCGTGACATTCTGAGTCCACCTTCCTTCCGTACGACCCTGTAGCGCCCCTCCCCATCCCGGACCCGGGGGCTGCTGGTCCCAACCCGAGGGCTGCCGTCCCCAACCCAGTCCCGTGGGCAGCTGATCCCGATCTGGGGACTACCAATCCCAGCCCAATGGCTGCCATCTCCAACCCGGCGAACACCCACCCCGCCCTGGGGGCTGCTGAACTCGGCTTGGGGGCTACTGCGCTCAACCCGGTCGCCGCCGTCCCTAACCCTAGGGCTGCCGGCTCTGGCTCGGGGGCTGCTTCCCCAGAACCCTCCGTGGTGGCCGTCTTCACCGTGGTGACGGCCCCGTCATGGGACCAACCAATCTTGGCCTTCCTGGAGAGCGGAGCACTCCCCATGGACGAGAATGAAGCGCAGCAAGTGCAGCGTTGGGTGTCCACCTATAGCATCATCAACAACGAGCTCGTCAAGTGCAGTGCAACATGCGTGTTCCAGCACTGGGTCGAGCAAGACAAGGGCATAGAGATCCTTCTCGACATACATCAGGGTGAGTGTGGGCACCACACCGCCTCCAGGTCCCTGGTGGCCAAGGCTTTCTGCCAAGGTTTCTACTGGCCCACGGCCCTCAAAGACGCCGAGTCCTCGTCCTCAAGTGCGAGGGTTGCCAACGCTTCAGCAAGCGCAGCCACCAGCCAGTTTTAGCCCTCCAGACCATCCCGATCACCTGTCCTTTTGCTGTCCGGGGGCTGGACATGGTGGGGCCCTTTAAGACCGCTCGAGGCGACATGACGCACTTGCTGGTGGATCATGGTGTGGCCGATCAAGAAGCTGGACGGGCAGACGACCAACCGGTTCATCAAAGACATCATGGTGCGCTATGGCATCCCGCACAACATCAACACGGATAACGACACCAGCTTCGCCAAGGGCGCTCTGGCGCAATACTGCTCCGTCTCCGGCATCAGGCTTGACTTAGCCTCGGTCGCTTCTGACGCCCGGATAATTATGCTATCGTAATCCCCTACTAATGATCGCTTTTACTGTTGCTAGATCCGACTTAGATTCAACCCGGTTCAAATTCAAATTCAAATGCTAAGTGAAACCCAAAAGTTCACAAACATGAAAACTAAAATGTTGATCATGTGACAAATATTCACTTCTTAATACTGGTGGTGAACCAACTTTTTATAAAGTGGCTTAGTGCCCTAAAATAAAATAAAACAGGGGCAATAAAATGAAAACATGTAAAGGCTATAGCAAAAGAAAGAAAAAGCCCTTGCACCCCACTGGGCCTCGGCCCACCCAACTCAGAGTGTCCCAGCTCACCTCCCCTCATCTCCCTCCCCTCGCTACAGGAGATGTGGGAGGGCATGGCGGCCATCCGGACCATCATGGTCACCGTGTTGGCCAACCCCCGGCTACCCTAGGGCTGAAGACCGCACCCCCTTTCTTCCCTGAACCCTAGATCGATCTCCCCCCTTTCCCCACCTCTCGTCGCTCTCTCTCCCCCACCATCCTGAGCGTCTCAGTCGCTGTTTGTCGCAGTCCGCCGTGGCGACCCGTCGGCCTCGCACCCTTCCGCCGTGTCCAGGAGGATCATCCCCGACCACTTCGTCACCTGCATCGACCCATCGGAGCTCCCCGCCTCTGCATCGGCCGCGACAACCTCTTCTTCTTCCTCGGGCACCCGAGAGCACCACTATCGATTCATCATCACCTGAGCTTCGACGAGCATGCTGAGTCTATAAGAATGAAAGGAGATGATGTGAAGCGTATGCCTCCTGGCAGGGACGTCTGCGTGTTATATAGTCAACAAGGATTACAAGATGCGGCGGCAGGTGGTTGAGTCTTGACCCCTAGTGCAAGCTATACATGGATATCTACTAGCACCGATCCTCTCTAACCACCTGCCTTGATACACAAGTTGATACACACGCACGCACACCTACAACCATGACAATGTCACGTTACAATGCAAGTCCATCATCTAACATCCTCCCTCAATCTAAACATGTCAAGGTTGAGATTGTTCTTGAAGACTTGCAATTGTCGAGCTTGTAAGGGCTTGGTGAATCCATCACCACTTGATCTCCGGCTTGGTATAAACCTGATGTCCAAAGAATCTCTTGGCAACTCTTTCTCTAACAAAATGAAAGTCAATCTCTATGTGTTTTGTCCTTGCATGAAACACAGGATTGGCAGACAAATATGTTGCTCCAAGATTGTCACACCATAGACAAGAAACATGTGTTCTTTCAACACCTAGTTCATCAAGTAGGCTTTCTACCCACATTACCTCAGCAGTAGCATTTGCTAGTGATTTGTATTCAGCCTCTGTGCTAGACCTGGAGACAATTGCTTGTTTCTTTGCATTCCATGAAATGAGATTAGAACCAAGAAAAACAGCAAACCCACCAGTAGACCTCCTATCATCGTGACATCCCGCCCGACCAAGATCGTAAAAGGCACTTACAGAGTTGATGATGACTTACATATTTTAGTCCTATCCCAAAGACTTCCTTGACATAACGCAATATCCTCTTAACAGCTGTCCAATGCACAGTAGTAGGAGCATGCAAAAATTGACAAACCTTATTAACAGAGAAAGATATATCAGGTCTTGTCAATGTCAAATATTGAAGTGCACTAACAACACTTCTGTACTTAGTCCCTTCTTCTGGGTTTAATAGTTCCACTTCATGTAAGGACAACTTTTCTCGTAGTAGACAAAGGAGTGCTACAAGGTTTACATCCTTTCATGCCTACACGCTTTGAGAATATCAAGAGCATACTTTTCTTGTGTCAACAAAATCCCATCGATATCTTTTTACTTCAATGCCTAGGAAGTAATGTAACTCTCCCAAGTCCTTGAGTGCAAAATCACTCTTCAAATTTTTAACAATGCCGAGGTGGCCTCGATGAGGAACTAGCAACAATTATGTCATCTACATAAATGAGCATGTAGATAATCACCTTCCTTTCCTAAGAAGAACAAGGAGGTATCACCTTTGGAGGACCGAATCCAAGTTGTCTGTAATTTCATGCTCAATCTCGAATACCAAGCCCTAGGTGCCTGCTTTTAGACCATATAGAGCTTTATCCAACTTACAAACATGTTGAGGTTTAGTCTTCTCGACAAAACCAGGTGGTTGCTTCATATACACCTCTTCCTCGAGAACGCCATGTAAGAACGATTCTAACATCCAGCTTGACGAAGACTCCATCCCCTGGTGACAGCAATAGACAAAACAAGTCTAATGGTGGCAGCTTTAACAACTGGACTAAACGTGTCCTCATAATCAATGCCGTAGCGTTGCTTAAAACCTTTAGCAACTAGCCTAGCTTTATATCTATCTAGAGTACCATCAGAGTGTCGTTTAATTTTGTACACCCATTTACAATCAATAATATTTCTTCCTGACTTGGGAGGAACCAAGTGCCAAGTTTGATTTTTCATAAGAGCATTGTACTCCGTTTCCATGGCACATTGCCAATTCTTATCTCCTAGAGCTTCTGCCATGTTTCTAGGCTCTTGAGTGACAGCAAGATTTGCAAACTTAAAATTTTTAGCATACCTGACTGTCCCATCTTGAGGAACCAAAGGCTTGAAAATACCTCTCGAGCGCTGCGTGAGGGCGTCAGAGCAGAATCCACAGAGGATCCGGGCGCCACAACAGATCCAGCTGGGCTGGCAGCGTCCAGGGATCCAGTAGAATCCCCCTCGTCTGCCGTGAGATCGGGCATGGGATCGCGCGCCGGCCCAGACGACAGAGGGGGCGAATCAGCCTCGGGTTCGGCGCGGTCGGGTGTTGGATGGTGTGCACGCACGGGCGACCGGGCGGGAGTCACACGCCTGTGGGCCCCGCCGCCAGCCTCATCATTGCACGGAGATGCGCCCGCGCTTGACGACGCGCCCGCGCCGGACCCACCAGGACACGTGGTATCCGCTGAGACGCCGCGAGAGGGAACCGCGCCGGCTGACAGAGAATCTGCGCCTGCCGCTGCAGGCGCGCGGGATCCTGCGCCGCCGGATCTCTCGGGATCGGGAGCTGCAGCAGAATCGCCCTCGTGTTCTGCGCCGGTCGGCCTTGGACTTATATGCTGCATAAAATCACATGTAGTATCGTTTTGTGCCAAAAAAATTTCACTGTTTCCTGCAGCATTGTGATCCGGATTAGTAGCTCCATTAACCATATGATCAACACTATTATCCCCCTGATCAGTAGGATTCAACAGATCTGGTGACAACAAAAGAATTTCGCTCAGAGTGCACCAAAGATTAGGATGCAATGTGGAGAATGGAAAAATGTTTTCATCGAATACTACATCTCTGGAAATATAGACTCTTCCCGTAGATATGTCGAGACACTTGTATCCTTTGTGGAGGTTACTATAACCAAGAAAGGCACATTGTTTTGATCGAAATTGAAGTTTATGTGTGTTACAGGGCCTTAAATTTGGCCAACACGCACAACCAAAGATACGAAGGGAAGAGTAATTAGGTGTGTCACCAAATAAACGAGTGAGAGGAGTTTCAAAGTTTATGACTTTGCTTGGCATCCTATTGATTAGGTAGGTGGCAGCAAGAAAGGCCTCATCCCAAAATTTTAAGGGCATGCAGGCTTGAGCAAGTAGAGATAGCCCAACTTCAACTATATGACGATGTTTTCGCTTCACCGACCCATTTTGTTGATGAGCATGAGGACAGGACACATGATGAGAAATTCCTATTTTGGTAAAAAAGGAATTCAACTTTTCATACTCCCCTCCCCAATCTGTTTGGAGAGCTAGTATTTTTCGATCAAATTGTCTTTCAACAAGTTTTTGAAAGTCATGAAACTTTTGGAAAACTTCAGACTTATACTTAATGAGGTAGATCCATGTGAATTTGCTGAAATCATCTATAAAACTCACATAGTATTTCTTTCTACCTACAGTTTCAACGGCAGGGCCCCAAACATCAGAAAAGATAAGTGCCAAAGGAAATTTTGATTCACTCATAGACTGAGGATATGGTAGTTGGTGACTTTTGCCTTTTTGGCATGCGTCACATACAAACTTATTCTCATTATTTCTAACACATGGGAGTTTATTCTCACTAACGATCTTCCTAACAACAATGGAAGATGGGTGGCCTAAACGTCGGTGCCACAAGTCTGAAGATGGCTTGGTGGCACTTAGCACATGCTTTGTGACGTTTCCCCCGATGTGTTTGAGAGGATAGAGCCCTCTCCTACCCTTGCCGTGAAGTAGAACCCTCTTCGTTTCCAGATCCTTGACAAGAAAAAAATGAGGATGAATTTCAACGAAGGTGTCATTATCAAGAGCAAGTTTACTTGCAGAGATTAAACTTTTGGTGGCCTCCGGAACATGAAGAACATTATTTAGATGAAGGTCACGATCTGGGGTATAAATATTTGTATGACCAATATGATTAATCGCCATACCTGAACCATTTGCAGTGTGAATCTGCTCATTGCCGGTGTACCTCTCCCGAACCGTGAGCTTCTCTAGATCACCGGTGATATGATCGATTGCACCACCGTCCATATACCAGCTTTGTGTCGACGCCAGATTGCGAGCAAGAATGTTCGCCGAGCTCTTCACCTCCCCGGTAAGCGGAATCGCACTGCTTCCAAAGACTTCCAGCAACATGTCCAACTTTGCCACAGATCCGCACGTTGGTTTGGCAGCGGGTTGTTGGTGAAGCCGCCACCGCTTCTCCCTGAGTTGCCACGGCCACCCCCACCGTTGGGCTTGCTGAAGTTCCGCCATGGTCACCACCGCCCGGCTTGCTTGTTGTTGAAGGCGCGATCATGTCACCACCGCCGCCGCTGCCGTTCGCTTGTTGGAGTTGGTGAAGCGCCAGCGTGATGCAGCGTTGGCGGAGGATTGAGAGGCTCCCGCGAAGGTTCATGCGCTGCCTCGAAGCTCGGTTGCGAGTACAGCTCGGGGCGATACTGAGTTCGACCCGTGAGCACATGGCGAAACCACGGATCGAATTCTTCCTCCAAATCGCAAGGATGTGTGAAACCACATCTTCTTCGCTCACCTTCTTTCACGAAGCCATCAATTCATCACAGAGGGTTCGATCTTACCAACGTACTTTCGGTGATAGTGGAGTTGCCCTTCGAAGATTCGCCAGGCGATCCTCGACGTTGACGGACCGTGCTCGGGTATGCGAGGTGAGCATCCCTTGCACGGTGTTGCACAGCTCGCGGCGGTGTGGCAGGTTGCCACCGGATGGCCATCTCACGAGGTAACGAGTCAGCAGATAGGAGAACACCGCTGATCACGAGCGCATTGTGCCGAACTCGGGGTTGGCGGCCTTCGCCTTGGTCTTGCCGTCGCTGCTGGTCACCTCGATCGTCGTGGAGGTACTTCTTGCTCCAGATCGAGGAAGCCCGCCATCTGCGCCCCCCTGATGGCAGAGAGGACGGTGACGCGCCAGAGGGCTTCGTTCCCCTTCGATAGCTTCTCTGTGGCGATGTGTGCAAAGGGAAATGAGGGGAACGTATTTGTGGATGAGCTCGCCATGGATGAATCCGAGGTAGGCTCGATTACTATATAAGAATGAAAGGAGATGATGTGAAGCGATGCCTCTGGCGGGACGTCTCGTGTTATATAGTCAACAAGGATTACAAGATGCGGCGGCAGGTGGTTGAGTCTTGACCCCTAGTGCAAGCTATACATGGATATCTACTAGCACCGATCCTCTCTAACCACCTGCCTTGATACACAAGTTGATACACACGCACGCACACCTACAACCGTGACAATGTCACGTTACAATGCAAGTCCATCATCTAACAGAGTCGACCGACAACTTCACTGTGAGCCTCCGCTTCTTTTCCTCCTTTTCCCCTGTTGGATTCGGTTTCTTAGCGCGTCCACTCATAACCGTAGCCACCATCCGCCATGGTCGGAGCCTTACTCTGTGAGCGCTCGCCTGCGTCCGCCCATGTCCATGCTGCACCCCGTCGCGCCCTTTGCTGCACGTGCGCACACCCTCCTGCCCAGGCCGCGCCCCTGCGTGCCTATACGCTCGTTGTCCACTTGTCCTGCTCCTACTCTTCTGCCGGCTTTTGCCGCTGCTCGCCACTTTCCCTGCTTGCCGTCACGCCCGCCGCCCTGCGCCTCCGCTGCCACTGCTCGCCCGGCCATGCTTAACTAGGCCGGCCCGCACCCGCCGAAGGCCGCCACACCCCCACGCGCCCGCCTCGGGCCTCTTCGGCACCTGCTGCTGCTGCTGCAGCTCGCCACAGATGCCTCGCTGCTCCCGACCCCATTGCACATTGTCGGCCGATCACTGCTACTACACAGGCGCCCGTTCTTCGCCACCTCCCACTCATGGCCATCTCCCCTCCGCCCGCCGCCCGATTCCGACCGAGCCCGTGCCCGACCCCCCTGCCGTCGCTCGGGTGGGCTGCGCCCGCTCCCAGAGCTCCGCCCCGCTTAGTCGTTCGCCCGCTATGACCCTGGGCCACTAGCTTATGGGCCCACACCCCTGTTGTAAAACAAAAGCAAAAAAAGGATTTAAAAAGTAATAAATAAATAATAAACAAATTAGTTAATTAAAAAGCTAATTAACTTAATTAACTAGGGATTAATTAGCCTAATCACTAGATTAGTTGAAACTAAGAATTAATTAACTAGACCTAGTGTATGATAGGGGGCCCCACCCCCAATTTACCAGCCAAACGTTGACTAGTCAACTGGGACCCCTGGCCCACCTGTCAGTCACTGTCTACACTTTGTGTACCCTGTGCTAGGTGCCCCTAGCATTTTAGCATTTATTTCGAAATAAAATAATTTCAGAATATTACTAAAACTTTGAAAACCATATAAAATAATCCGTAACTCGGATGAAAATGTTTTGTACATGAAAGTTGCTCACAAAAAGTGACGAATCCGAAGACGTGGTCCGTTCATGAACCAGACATCCCTAGCATGGCGAACATGCAACCGTCCCCCTCCAATTCATCTGTCCGAAAATGCCAAACTTCGGGAAAACTTTCCCGGATGTTATCCCTCTTCGCCGGTATCGTGTAGCACTGCGTTAGAATACCCCTAGCACCTCTTAATGTTATGTCAGGCAGGTATGTGTTTTGTATTTACTGTTTCTTCCCCCTCTTCTTCTCCGGTAAACCCGAGACCGCTGCTGATGTCCCTGTGATCGACTACGTCATCGACAACCCTTCTTCCCTTTAAGCGGAGCTTCCAGGCAAGCCCCCCTTTGATCATACCGATATCGCCTATTCCATTCTCCCTCTTGCTTGCATTAGATTTGGCTACTATTATTGATTGCTCCTATTCTGATGCATAGCCTACTTTTGTACCTGCTATTGTTACCTACCTGCTTATCCTAAACTACTTAGTATAGATTGGTTGGTGATCCATCAGCGACCCCCACCTTGTCCTTGTTGCCCCTTCTTCATCATCTACGACTCGATAAACGTGATCGACGACCAGAACTAACACCTCACATCACATCCCTTTTGTTGCTCGACTCTGCAGAGCTACTATTGAGTGACGAGGGTGATACCTCATAACGCCCTCCTGATGATTACTCTGTAGTGTAGCTATTCGGTCACAGTCATCAGGGGTGATTCCTCTTTCACCACTCCTGATACGACTCTATCATGCAACACCTCAAGTGTAAACCTTGAGGGTGATTCCTTATAAGTTTAGCTTGACTATTACATCAAGTGGAATCCCTTGAGGGTGATTCCTCGTGTTTTCCCCCTTGCTATTTTGGACACACGGTTACCTGGACTTTACTTGAGACCTTTGTCAAACTCAGGTTGGCCCTGAGGGGTACCCGCGAGTTGATGTGAAAGTTGGGCGGGCTCGGAGAGTAACCGCGAGCTAATTACGTGACACGGCCGGGCATTCTGGGCCCTTGCCTTAACTCCATGAGACGGGGCGACGGGGATCACATCGATCGTGAGTCTCTACTCGTCTTCACGAGCTCCCAACGCACTAATGGTTTGGGTATTTGTTCTGAGTTGGCCTCTGGTCTTTACGCACTAACCACCACACGGGAATAGTTATGGGCCTCGGCGTCATGGTATCAGCCGAAACTTTGTCAGACGTCCAGTTCTGCATTGTGGCCGGGTCGGATCGCGCCATCCAGGCAGAGGTGGTGCTAGTATCCCCTTGCAAAAAATGACCCGGAGTGCAACGGGCAATGGGCCCAAGACTCAGGCGTGCTTAGGATGTAGAGCGACGAGGACCTCTCTTTTGAGCTTAGGTAGGGATGCGACGTGTTGATCTTCCGAGGCCAGGCATTTACTCAGAAAAGTGTGTTCGTCCAGAGTAATCAAGCCTGTTGGGTAATGTGGTGCACCCCTATAAGGAAGATTATCTATTAATAGTCGTGTCCATGATAACGAACGTTCACACTTGCATCCTGATCTTATATAACTAGAAATGGATACCTGATACTTGTGATGGATATGTGGCTCCGTGATTGCTTTCTCGCAGGGAGTCGAGAAAGGATCTCTAGGCATTAGTGCTACATCATGCTTGTTAATTAAAATGCTATTTTGTACTCTTCTGAATGCTGCAGATGCTTGGAGCTACTTGAAGATGCTAGTCTTTGATAGGCTAGGCCTTCGCCCCTATTCTGGCATTCTGCAGTTCAGTCCACATATACAACCCTTCCATTTGATACCAATGCATACTTTGTATAGATCTAATGCTTGCGAGTACTTTTGATGAGTACTCACAGTTGCTTTGCTACCCATTTCCCCCCTTCTTTCCAATTTCCGATTGCTGCAACCAGTTGGTGGATCCCAGGAGCTAGACGCCAGCGCCCATCGACTACTACTACTACCCCAATGGAGCCTACTGCTAGTGGAGACCACCGACGACCATGAGTTAGGAGGTCCCAGGCATGAGGCCTTGCCTCATCGACTGTTGTTGTTTTTGTGCTTGCCTGCCTTGTTTAACTTATGTCTGTACTCAGATATTGTTGCTTCCGCCGACTCTTGTGTCTCGAGCTTTTGTATTCGAGCCCTCGTGGCCCATGGCTTGTAATATAAAGCTTGTATTATTTTTTATTTGTGTCTAGAATTGTGTTGTGATATCTTCCTGTGAGTCCCGGATCTTTATCGTACACATTTTGCGTGTATGATTAGTGTACGATTCAATCGGGGGCGTCACAAGTTGGTATCAGAGCCGACTGGCTGTAGGAATCCCCTTTCCAACTCCTTGGACGAAGTTGAGTCTAGTCTTTTAAAATCTATTTTACTAACATGGCTATGTGGCTTACGAGCCCACATCACCATTGGGTGGTATTACGATCTTTTTACTCCTCGATCTTTACTCCGGGACTCTAATCTCTCTTCTATTCGGGTTAAATGACTTTACTAAATCTAATATTAGGATCTCGTTATCACATCCACCCGGAGGTTTGTGTTACCCCTTTCTTGAATTGGGAGCTAAGTTCTGCTTCACAATATTCAACAACTGCAGGATCCTCTTAACGGGGGCACCCTACATCGTCACTTGCAGATCCCTTGCTCTAATGGTTTTCTCCGATGTTGATGCAGCCTTTGCTATGTCCCGTTGTGATATCCCTCCATCACGTGCATGCGTGCCACCTAGTATGTCTAGGATGATTCTCTTGTCCGAACCCATACTATCAACATGTAATTGGCTCTGTATATGTATCGGTATGTCTTTAATGACTACTGCTTTGTACATACTGCACATTTGCTCATAATTCAAGCTACATCTTGAATGACTCCATACACCTGCTCCACCCCCTGTTAAACTGATTCCTGGTGTTTTTATCAGGATGGTTGACGATCCTCCACCTCCACCCTATATTGCTTCAATGATGCAGTAGTTTGAGCTGAATCGTCAATTTATAACTAGAGTAATGGCTCAGTTTCCAAACCAGAATGCTGATCAACAACATGCACCAATAACATTGCCAGAATTTGTGCACCTCAACCCATCAATTTTCTGCAATTCCACCAATCCTATGGATGCTGATGATTGGCTTCGTGACATCCTGTTTGAGATGGAGTCAGCTAATGTTGCCCCTGCCAGTAACAACACCTTTGTGACATTCCACTTGAAGGGTCCAGCTGCTCAATGGTGGGAAAGCCACAAGGGTATGTTGCCTGCAGAGAATGCAACCACTTGGCAAGAATTTCAGTTAGCCTTCCGTGCACGACATATACCTCAAGGTCTGATGGACCAGAAGAAGGAGTTCCGCAAACTCTCATAGGGCACAATGAATGTGGATGTATATCAGAGGAAATTCCTTGAATTATCCTGCTATGATGTGAATGACGTCTGCACTGACGCTCGCAAGCAGGAGAAATTTCGTGAAGGACTGCGTCCCATTATAAAGCTCGCACTTGTTGCTCATGATTGTGAAGACTTTATGATGCTTGTCAGCCAAGCTTTCTAAACTGAAACTATTCTAACCGAGTACCAGGAGTCGCTCAAGCATACTCACGATGTTGACCCATCCTCGAGTCAGCCTGCTCAGAAACGTCGAGTTTATATCCCACACAATGTTCATCACCGACCTACTCCAACACCAAGGCCGTCTTATGTTGCACCTCATCTGCCTCCGCCGACAGCTAACGATTTAGGGTGGATAGTCCAATGTTGTAGCTCCTCCCCATAATGATGGATTTTGCCACAAGTGTGGACAACCAAGACACCTGGCTCTCAACTGTCGCTAGAATCAGCCTAAAAATGCATCGCGTTCTACTATGGGTCTTAAGAAGAGCCATCGAAGCTATCGTCCCAAAAATAGTAATACCCAACCGTCCATTGTTGCACTTGGCTAGGCCAACCACGTCGATGTTGATAAGGCTCAGAAGGAACCAACTGTCGTGATGGGAACCCTCCTTGTTAATTCAGTGCCAGTGTCTGTTGTTTTTGATTCAGGAGCGTTGCATTCCTTCATATCTGAGAAGTTTGCATGCGAGCAAGACTTACCATTTGAAAATATCTACCCTTCGCTGGTGGTTAGCTCTCCAGGATCCAGGTGGGATACCTCGATGGTTGCCCACAAGAACCACACTGTAATTGGAGGGTTAGTGTTCAATGCTTCACTCATGGCCCTCAAGGTTTCTACCATAAATGTTATTCTCGGTATGGCTTGGCTGAAATAACATAATGCTTTCCTCGACTGTGCCACTAAGAGAGTCCAACTTACACTGATTTCGAAGATGTCTTTCCAGAAGAACTTCCAGGAATACCACCTACTTGATCTATTGAATTCATCACTTGCAGCTGGGCACTACTCCTATTTCCAAGCGGCCATACTAGATGCCGCCACATGAACTCGTTGAGCTTAAGGAGGAAATTGACAAATCTCTTGGCAAGGGTTTCATTCGTCCTAGTTCATCTGCTTGGGGAGTACCTTCTCTCTTTGTCAAGAAGAAGGATGGTGCAAATCGTTTGGTCCAAGATTACCGACTTATCAACCAGGCAACAACTCAGAACAAGTATCCGCTTCCTAGAATCAACGATCTGTATGATCAACATGCTGGTTCCTTAGTATTCTCTAAACTTGATTTGAGGTTGGGTTACCACCAGATTCGGGTTTGTGAAGAGGATATTCCCAAGACTACATTCGTGACTCGCTATGGTTCATACGAGTACACCGTCATGTCATTCAGCTTAACCAATGCTCCAGCAACATTCTTGTCGGATTTCGGGTTCCGCAAACCCTTGATAGGTTCGAACTCTAGGGTGCGTGCGAAGATCTCAACCCACCCAACCTGCCTACTCGTGATCCTCACAGCCTAGCACGTCGAGCTCAAAGGGACAGAGAGACACATCAGTTTATCCTGGTTCGGGCCACCTTGCGGTGTAATACCCTACTCCCGCTTTGTGGTGGATTTCCTCGGGGGGCCGAGGATGAATAGCCTCTAGAGGCAAGGTGTTCTTGAGCTCAAGAGAGCTGGTGAAGGAGAAATGGCTTCGCTCCGTTTGGATCTCCCTCTCTATGGTGGTGGCTAAGTCCTATTTATAGTGGCCTTGGTCCTCTTCCCAAACGTTGGCGGGAAGGGATCCCACAACGGCCAGATTTGAAGGAGGACAAGAAGTACATCCTATCCTGACTAAAGTGGTCTTCGCCTGCAAAAGCCTCTGGTTGTGATGCTGTGGTGGTCTCGGCGGTGACCTACGTCCTGCCGTCGTGGCGTTCTTGGTCTTGTTGCACCATAATGGAAACCTTTGGCTTATTCCTCGGGACTCTGTGCCTGCATCTTGCCTCCTTTGCACCAAACAGGAAATTGGTACTCTGCGCGCTGGCGCTCGCCTGGCCTTGATCGTCATGGCTCACGTCAGCTGAGCCTCATGAGGTGCACCTTGCATAGAAGTCCCCGCTCCTCGAGAGCCAGCCTGAGGGGGCCGACCCCCTTCGAGGTCTTGGCATCGTCCGCCTCACGAGGCTTGGCCCCTCGCAAGGGTCTTGAGTTGTCGATGCTGAAGCTAGGCCATACCAGGCCGTTGATGGAGCCACGCAGTGGGCCGCAGGGAGGCAAGTCTGGGTACCCCCGTATCCAGAATGCCAACAGTTCTCCTGATTGATGAACTATATATTCATGGAATACCTCGACAAGTTTGTCGTGGTTTATCTGGGTGATATCCTGGTATATTCGAAGAATAAAGAATAACATGCTTAGCACCTTTTACTTGTTCTAGAAAAGCTTCGAGAACATCAACTATAGTCCAAGTATTCTAAGTAAGAATTCTAGCTACCCAAAGTGACCTATCTTTGGCATGTCATCTCCAAGGATGGTATAGCCATCAACCCGGAGCGAGTTCAGGCTATTCTTGATTGGACTCCTCCGAAGAATGTCAAACAAGTCAGAAGTTTTCTTGGACTCGCTAGCTATTGTTGTTGATTTGTCGAGAACTTCTCCAAGATTGCCAAGCCCCTGACTGGTCTGCTTGCTCCACCTGATACTAAGAAGGACTACGACATTTACTGATACGCTTCATGTCAAGGATTAGGCGGTGTCCTAATGCAAGAGTGCAGAGTGATTGCTTATGCCTCTCGTCAATTGCGCCCTCACGAAGAGAAATACCCAGTTCATGACATCTAGCTTGCTGTTGTCATATATGCACTCAAATAGTGGCGACATTACCTTCTTCGTAATTGTTGCGAGATCTTCAACGGCCACCAAAGTCTAAAGTACCTGTTTACTCAGCCAGATTTGAATCTCCTTCAGCAGAGATGGATGGAGACTGTAGATGACATTGATTTAGGTATTTCCTATACCCCTGGCAAGGCTAATGTAATGGCTGATGCTTTGAGCCGCAAGTCATATTGCAAGCATCTTGAGGTTCACAAAGTTTAGCCCTCACTTGTTGAAGAATTCAGAAAGCTGAACCTCCATATTGCTCCTCCGGGTGCACTCTCTCACCCTCCTAAGGAGTTCCGCAAGATGAACCTCCGTGTTGTTCCATAGAGTTCCCTCAATACCCTGGTTGTCAAGCCAGATCTCATGGAGATCATCAAGAGACTGTAGAAGTATGACTCTCAAGTTGAGAAGATTAAGCGCTACCTCGCAGAAGGAAGGCCCTCGTTCTTCACTGTTGAAGATGATGGCACCTTGTTCTTTAAATGTCGCCTCGTGGTTCCTTAGAAAGACAACCTGGATATTTCAGGAAGTTATGAAAGAGGCTCATGATACGCCCCTGTCTATTTATCCGGGTCGCACCAAGATATACCAAGACATTCGTCAAAGATTCTGGTGGTCAAACTTCATGCAAGACATTGCCCGCTATGTTGCTGAATGTGACATTTGCCATCGTATCAAAGCAGAAGATCAAAGGCCTACTGGAACTCTGCAACCTATATCTGTTCCTGAATGGAAATGGGACCATGTTGAAATGGACTTTGTCACCGGATTTCCCAAATCAAAGAAGGGTAATGATGCTATACTTGTCATCATTGACCGGCTTTCTAAAGTTGCACACTTTCTGGCCGTCAAAGAAACAATCACTACTAGTCAGCTGGCAACTCTCTATATGTCCAGAATTATTTCACTTCATGGTATTCCGCTTGTAATCAGCTTAGACCATGGCAGCTTATTCACTTCAAGATTCAAGGAAAGTTTCCAAGAAGCTATGGGAACTCATCTGTCATTCAACACCGCTTTTCACCCCCAGTCTCAGAGACAAGTTGAACGAGTAAACCAAGCTCTCGAAGACATGCTTCGAGCTTGTGTCATTTCCTTCGGCAAGAAATGGGAGGAATCTCTCCCATAGCTGAGTCCTCCTACAACAATAGCTATCAAGCTAGTCTAAAGATGGCCCTCTTCAAAGTGTTCTATGGACGAAAGTGCTGAACCCCTCTGAACTGGTCAGAAAATGAGGAACGTCCACTCTTCAGTCTGGATATTATCCAACACGCCAAAGAACAAGTCCGCGCCATTCGAAAGAATCTCAAGACTGCTCAGTCACGTGAAAAGAGTCAGTATGACCATCATCACAAAGACATGGTCTATCAACCTAGCGAAAAGGCTTATCTTCGAGTCACACCAATGAAGAGTGCACATCGCATCAGGATCAAGGGCAATCTAGCTCCTCACTATATAGGTCCTTTCACTATTCTCGAGAGGTGTGGAAAAGTGGCATACTAGTTGGAGCTTCCGTCGAACCTTTCTCAGGTTCATGATGTGTTCCACGTGTCACAACTCTGCCGCTGCTTCAAGGACCCAATCCGAGCGGTGGATCATGAAGTGCTCGAGTTGCAATAGGACCTCGTATAAAGAGCATCCGATCTCAATTCTCGACCAAGCTGAACGCTGTACACGTCAGAAGGCAATCAAGTTACTCAAGGTGCAGTGGTCGCATCACTCTGAAGATGAAGACACTTTATGAACGCGAGGATCTCCTGCTTGATAAATACCCCGAACTGTTTCCTTCTACCTCCTAAATCTCGAGACGAGATTGCTTGTAGTGGAGGAGGATTGTGACGCCTGGATAATTATGCTACAGTAATCCCCTGCAAATGATGCCATGTCATTGCTTTTATTGTTGTTAAATCCCGCTTAGATTCAATCCGGTTCAAATTCAAATTCAAATACTAAGCGAAATCCAAAAGTTCACAAACATGAAAACTAAAATCTTCATCATGTGACAAATATTCACTTCTTAATATTGGTGGTGAACCAACTTTTTATAAAGTGGCTTAGTGCCCTAAAATAAAAGAAAACAGGGGCAATAAAATGAAAAAGGAAAAGGCTATAGCTGTAACGCCCCGGATTCGTTGCGCCAGTTGTCCGCCAGTTATTCGCCGTCGTTGCCATGTCATTTGCTTGCGTGTTGCACTTTGCCATGTCATCATCTGCATTTCATATCATGTCATCATGTGCATCGCATTTGCATACATGTTCGTCTCATGCATCCGAGCCTTTTCCCCGTTGTCTGCTTTTGCAATCCGGCGCCCTATGTCCTCCTCCCCCCCTTCTTCTCTCTCATTGTGAGCGGGTATTAAACTTTCTCGGAATGGTTCGAGGTTTGCTGCGGCCTTGGTATAGCACCGTAGACCGCCTGTCAAGTTTCGTGCCATTTGGAGGTCGTTTGGTACTCCAACAGTTAACCGGTAACCGCAAAGCCCTCTTTGTTGCAGCCCAACACCCTTCCAAAGTGGCCCAAAACCCACCAAACTCCTCTCCATGCTCTCGGTCGTTCGATCACGATCGCGTGGCAAAACGCTCCTCATTTGGACTCTCCTAGCTCCTCTACCTATAAATATGTGGCCACCCCAAATCCCGCAGCTCCAAACCCTAGAAATTCCCTCCGGCGCCACCGGACGCGTCTCCACCGCCGGACATGTCCGTCCTCGCCCGCCACGTCGCTCCGACGAATCGGGGGCGACACGTCACCAAGGCCGCCGCCCTCCGCCACTCACGCGCCACTCTGTCTTCACCATCACATACGCCAAGCTCATGAGCTCAGGGGGGCCCACCTGCCTGCTCGCCGCCGCCGCCCATGGAGCGCTCCTGCCCCTGCCCTGCCGTCTCCAGCGCCCTGCCGCGCCGCCGCGTGCCCAGCGCTTATCACACAGGTTTCCTCCCTCCGCCGCCGTTTTCTCCGCCGCCGTTTTCTCACCGCCTTACATTATTCTGCCGTCATGGCTGCGCCGCCAGCCCCATCCATGGCGCTTGAGGCCCTGCCGCCCGTCCATCTCCATACGCCGCCCGCTGGCTGGCGGCCCGGCATGCCGACCTTGGCCACACCACCCATACTTTCACCGGAGGGCCGCATTCGCCCGCCCGTCCTCCCTCGCCCCTGCTCGCTGGGTCCGGCCACTGGCGCCCCCGAGCCTCCTGGCCTCCTCCCGAGCTCCGGCCGGCTTCCCGCCATCTCCGGCGTGCTTTTCGGCGAGATCCGCCTCGCCTCGAAAACTGTGCAGACCGAGGTCAACCCCAATTCCTCTAAGTCCCCAGTTTTTGATATTTTCATGCCATTTTCATTGCATCACATCTCTGCATCCGTATCCCCGTTTCGCGCGTATAATATGTCAAATTGTTCGACTCGACGAGTACATCATTTCATTCCATTGCATCATTTTCATTTGAGCTCATCTTGATGCCCGAAATGCTGTTGGAAGATTGCTTCATGATGTTAATTTGCTGAAACTGTTATAACTTGCTGTTTTATCATTTTTGCCATGATTTATGTGTGCATCCTATGAGTATGAGCTCTACATGAATGTTGAACTATGCCATGCCATCTTTCCAGGGTGTTGACCATGTATTTTTGTGAGTTGTGTGCTGAGTGTATCAAGCTTGTAAAGTAGGGTAGTTCTTGTTCTTTTTTCGACAGATTCTGTTATATTTTGTTGCTATGTTAACATGCTTCCACTAATCATTCCATGCATAATCTGGAGATGCTCTATAAACATGTTTTGATATACATGTCTTGCTCTATCCATTCATGCCCTTGGTTGCAATTATAGCCTGCTGGAACATGTTGTAATCTTGCTCTAAAGTTGCTTGAAAATGTTGTTTGTCAGCCTGTTTACATTAAGTTCATTTGTTCCCATGTGTTTTCCTAGTGATCCATGTACCCTATGAACTTGCTCTTGCCATGCTTAGCTTCATAAACATGCCTTCTTACTGTTGGTTGCCTTGCCATGCCATGTATTGCCCTGTGGTGAGTGGCTCGAGCTCACGAACATGCCTACTTATTGTTATTCCTGCCATGTTATGAATCTGTTATATTACTTGCCATGTTTACATGGGTGCCATCATATTTTCTATGTCTTTTTGGCTTATGGTCAGTAAGGGACTTTTGATATATGCTATTACTAGATTCATGCCATGCCTTTGTTTGCCATGATATGTTTCTGTAACATGTTGTTTGCTTGCTCTAAATATTGCAAGTTGATGTTATTTCTGCTAAAGTCTGAAATTGTTATTACTTGCAATATCTCCATGTCATTTTGAGCATGTTCTAATGATTTCTGGAGATAGCTCAGTGTTCATGTTTTGTTATGCTTTACATGTACTTCATGCCCATGCCTTTTGTTATTATGTTGGGGTGCTGTAGCATGTTGTTTTGATGCTTGTAAGATGCCTAGTTGCTGTTATGGACAGATTGTTGATATGACTTGTATAGTGTGTGTGTGTTGAACCGTTGCTCCGTTTTGAGTGTGCTCTATATGAAACTTGCTTGTTTTTACATGTAGTTTCATATCATCATGTCGCATCCTTGTTTTGGTGTGTTTGCTTGATGTTTGGGTGCATTTTGCATCAATGCCATGTTTAACTTGTTTTGCTCATATCTTCTAGGCCGTAGCTCCAAATCTAATGAACTTTATATGTAACTTGACTAGAATTTCGTGTAGATCATCATAGTGCATTTTAACTTGCTGTTTAACAACTTCGACATAAGGTTTATTCAGTTCTGGACCAATTTCGAAATTTGCATATGAGGACTTACCGGAATTGTTATATGTTGTTTCCGGCCTCATTTAAACTTGACTTGATGTGTGCTCTTGTTTGCATTATCTTTTGCCATGAGTAGCTTCATCTAGTTTTGTCATGCATCATGCTTGTTGTGCATCATGTCATGTTCATGTGTGCGGTGTTTACTATGTTGTGTGCTTCTTCTCGATAGTTCCCGTTTCGTTGCGATCGTGAGGATGCGTTCGTCTGCGTGTGGTTCGTCTTCGTGGTTTCATCTTCTTCATGGACTCGTTCTTCTTCCTTGCGGGATTTCAGGCAAGATGACCGCTACCCTGGATCTCACTACTATCATTGCTATGCTAGTTGCCTCGTTCTTTCGCTATGCTGCGCTTCCTAGTACCTGTTTGTCCAACCATCCCATATTGCCATGAACCCCTAACCTTTGACACCTTTCCTATACAAACCGTTGTTTGGCTATGTTACCGCTTTTGCTCAGCCCCTCTTATAGCGTTGCTAGTTGCAGGTGAAGTTGAAGATTTCTCCATGGTGTACAGGGTTTTGTTGGGATATCACAATATCTCTTATATTATTAATGCATCTATATACTTGGTAAAGGGTGGAAGACTCGGCCTTATGCCTGGTGTTTTGTTCCACTCTTGCCACCCTAGTTTCCGTCATACCGGTGTTATGTTCCCGGATTTTGCGTCCCTTACGCGGTCGGGTGATTTATGGGACCCCCTTGACAGTTCGCTTTGAATAAAACTTGTCCAAAGAAGGCCCAACATTAACTTTTACCATTTGCCTCACCACCACCTACTTTTCCCTTGGGAGTAATTAACCCAAGGGTCATCTTTATTTTGCCCCGGGCCAATGCTTGTCTAAGTGTTGGTCCGAACCGAGTAGATCATGGGCCCCCTCGGGCAACTCGAGGTCTGGTTTTACTCGAGGATGTCTCATCCGGTGTTGCCTCGAGAACGAGATATGTACAGCTCCTATCGGTATTGTCGGCAAGATCGGGCGTCTTTGCTGGTCTTGTTTTACCATTGTCGAAATGTCTTGATGTACGGGATACCGAGCCCGATCGGAGTGTCTCGGGTGAAGGTCTATTCCTTCGATGATCGCGAGAGCTTGTCATGGGCTAAGTTGGGACACCCCGCAGGGTATAAACTTTCGAGAGCCGTGCCCGCGGTTATGTGGCAGATGGGAATTTGTTAATGTCCGTTTGTTGATAACTTGACACTTGATCCGAATTAAAACGCATCAACCGTGTGTGTAGCCGTGATGGTCTCTTCTCGGCGGAGTCCGGGAAGTGAACACGGTTTCTGGGTTATGTTTGACGTAAGTAGGAGTTCAGGATCACCTCTTGATCATTGCTAGCTTCTCGACCGTTCCGCTTGTTTCTCTTCTCGCTCTCATTTGCGTTGGTTAGCCACCATATTTGCTTAGTCGCTGCTGCAACCTCACCACTTTACCCCTTCCTTTCCCATTAAGCTTTGCTAGTCTTGATACTCATGGTAATGGGATTGCTGAGTCCTCGTGGCTCACCAGATACTTCCAAAACCACTTTGCAGGTGCCTATGTTACCGAGCAGGTGACGCAACCAAGCTCAAGGAGGAGCTCGATGAAGATCTTGCCCTTTTGTTGTTTCGTTCTAGTTGATCAAGAGTGGAGCCCAGTTGGGGTCGATCGGGGACCTTTGTCGCTTTTGGGGTTCTTCTTTTATTTTGGTTCCGTAGTCGGACCTTGATTGTATCTGGATGATGTAATGCTTTATTCATGTAATTGTGTGAAGTGGCGATTGTAAGCCAACTATGTATCTCTTTCCCTTATTTATTACATGGGTTGTGTGAAGATTACCTCACTTGCGACATTGCTTTCAATGCGGTTATGCCTCTAAGTCGTGCTTCGACACGTGGGAGATATAGCCGCATCGAGGGCGTTACAAGTTGGTAATCGAGCCTTCCCGACCTTAGGAGCCCCACCGCTTGATCGCTTTTAGCGGCGAGTTGTGTCTAGAAAAATGTTTTGAGTCATTTAGGATTATATATATCGGAGAGTTAGAATTTTTTACTCCTCACCCCTTCTGCGCTCTGGTGAGGTATCCCGATGTAGAGTTTTGACTCTTCTCTTCTCAAATTTCACTAAAAAATTTTTTAGGATCACGCTGGTATCTTAGAATCGTTCGATGGTTTTATGATGACAACATTGTCTTGGTGCCTCCGTCGCCAGGGTTTTTTAGTGGAGGTGTCCGGGAGTTGAGCTCGAGGTGTTGTCGCCATAATTTTATCGTTGCAGTTTTGGAATACCCGAGTTTAATGTACCGACATCGAAAATCTCTTTTATGCGCTTGTTGGTGAGATAACCCCGCTAACCCAAGATCGAGGTGAGTACGGAGTATTGCCATGACTCGATAACGGATGCTTTTCAAGGTTGAGGTACACGATTTCGAAGGTTTCTTGGTTATGTGTTGACGGATGGATACAGCTTGGATGTAGGTATTGTTAGTTTGGGTGAGATATATTGCTTCCCCTGTATCCCCAACACCAGATTGCATAACCAGAAAGTTTCGGGAGTTTTATAGGTGGGAATTCAAGTAGCTCCTAGAATATCTTTCCGACAGATGCATGATATGAGATTGGGTAAATCTCTATCATATGTATTTGTTCCGGCTTATTCTGCAAGCCAAATCCTTTGTTTTGTTTTATTTGTGGTATTCGAGTTGCTTCGAAGTCAAATGCTAAATCCATACCTTTCCTAAACGGTGTTCTCATATTGCTATGTGAATACTAATCCTTTTTTATCATTGAGGTTGTCATGTTAATCCTTTTCCAACCGGTGCGCTTCTCTTCGAGATGATCCCATCATTCTCCCCATCTGCAAGATCAATTCTAAGTTTTATCAACGGTGTTTGTTTCGTTCATCCCAAGTTGCCTTTGTTTTCCCGCCCTCCCACCCTTTTTCTTCAAGGACACAGATTTCTTAATCAAGTATCCATTTATTCATGTGAAGTCTCTTCACTCTTTTCAATCAATGTTCTTATCCGGTGATTTCCCATGAAGATGCTCAACAGCTTCAAGTTCATCATCCTTCATTGTTGTCTCTTCTACGGTGGATCCAATTCAAGCTTTGGATATTCATCATATTCCTTTCCTCGTTTCTAATGCTTCCTCATGTCGATGCACCTCTTAATCATTCACCTCTTCCTATTCATTTGTTCTGGAGTGCTGAAGATATCTCAGAAGACTTGTGTTTCCATTCTCAATCCCTTCAAGATATTTCGAGGTTGTTATCTCATTCAAAACATTTAATTCAACCGGTGCAACATCTCTTTTAAATCTTTTCAACAGTGTTCTTTTGAGTGGGCCCTAACCCACAGGTCTTTTCCCAGGATCTTACCTGACTCTTCTAATTATTCTGGAGCGATTCTCAAATTCATTTCCAAGTTTGACGTAAGAATGAGTTATCATCAGTCACATGCCTTCTCCAAGGTCGTTTTCAAATTCTTTTCACAACCTTTCCTCTTTTAATCCTTCCGAAGTGTCTCAACAATTCATGGTGGTGTTTCTCCTTGTCATTCTCAGCTGTGAAGACCGAAGAAGGATTTCTCTTAAATCTTGGTCCATTCTCTTCAAGATTCATGGTTCTAGCTTCATGCGATCCTCATAATTGTTTTGATTGTGACAATTCTTTTCGTACCATCCGGAGCATTTCTTGAGTTGTTTCCATTTCTTTCTTCCGAAGGCCATCATGTCATAATTCGTCATTCTCAGTGTGTAGCTATCATTCTCCAAATCTTACCGGTGATTCGTTCAAATACCCTCTAATCAGTTCATGATCTCTTCGTTCTCATGTATCTAAAACCCCTCAAGTATCTTCATTCGTTTTCCAATTCTTCAAGGTGAATTGTGCCTTCGCTACATTCATTTTCAATTCTTACGGTGGTTCTTTCAAGATCTCTCTTCCTTGTTCATCATATCAATTCATTTGTTGTTCCAATCCTACCGGTGGTTCGTTGAAGACCTTCTCAAGTTTACGCTATATCTCTCTTTCCTTTTTCAATGGGAATAAGTAGTATGACAAATCCGTTGTTTGTCATCAATTAAATTTGATGAAGGATAAGCATACAATAAATCTTATTTTTATTTCCTCGAGGTGATTCAATTCTTTTCTTCCGAAGATTGTTCAGGATGAAGTGATTCTCGGTTCTAGTGTTTCATCTTTTCCTTTTTTTCGAGTTCCAAGCTCTCTCAATTATCTCGTCGCGAAGCTCCTTCTAAATCATCGCAAGGCTTCACCTTGTGTTTTCAACTTCTCTTTCTTTTCATGATCCTTCTATTACCGGAGTTCTTCATGGAGTTTCTTCATGGTGGTTCATCAAGGATTCTTTTCATTCCTCAATTGTTCTTCAAGATTTCTCTCGAAGTTATGACCCGCCAAGCTATACTAAAAAATAAACATGGTGCTCAACACATGTTTTTGTTTTGAGGCGTTCAAGTATTCTCCTTCTTCCATTTCAAAGTGCAATTCTTTCTACCTTATCTTTTCAGATGGTGATATGTCATTCTTGATAATTTCCATTCATGTTTCATGATTCATATGTTGTCAAGAATGAGGTATTTAAATCCACCAATCTCTTCATTGGAGTTATCTTGGGCTGTATTTCACCTAAAGCTTTTTCCTTAAGGGTTGTTGCTATTTGTGGTGATTATGCATGACCCAAGCTTGCTCTTTATCCTCTTGATGGAAGAAGTTTTCATCTCTTTGGTGCTCTCAATCAAATCAATGATTTCCATTAGTGGTCGGTTGTCACCTCATAGTCTTGAGATGTTTTCCTTAAGCCCACTACAAGCTTATTCTTTTCGTTGTTGGTTTTCCAACAACTCCATTATAACCTTCTTGGAAGGGTGCTTTCCAAACTCATTTGTGACAGAAGTTGGCATCTCTTCTCCATTCTGTTATTCCAATGATTTATCTTCTATTCTTTCTTCAGAAGGCATGGTGATGTTGCTCTCTTCACTCATCATCTCGAATTGTGAGGATCATGTTCTTTTCTTGCTTATCCATTTAACCGGAGTGTTGTGTCATCTCTTCAAGTGCTTTTCATCTTATCAAGTTTTCTTCTCGTTTCCACCGGAGTGCTGTCCAAATTCTGCCATTCTTGTTCCTTGGCTATCTCATTGTACCGAGGTGGTCATATTCTTTTCATTCGTGAAGCTCTTATTTTCCATGTCTTTCAACCTTCTAGTTCTCGTAATACTCCTTGTTCATCTTTTCTAACGGATTGTTTGCAATCTCGTTCATCTCTGTTATACTCTTTCTTTTAAATTGCTGAACCTCTCAAGGTTCATGGTTTCACTCGTTCGTCAAGGAAGCAACTTGGTTTTATTATCATCCTCTTCCTTTTCCCTCCGGTGCCATCCTAGATCTCGGGACGAGATCCTCTCGTAGTGGTGGAGTGTTGTAACGCCCCGGATTCGTTGCGCCAGTTGTCCGCCAGTTATTCGCCGTCGTTGCCATGTCATTTGCTTGCGTGTTGCACTTTGCCATGTCATCATCTGCATTTCATATCATGTCATCATGTGCATCGCATTTGCATACATGTTCGCCTCATGCATCCGAGCCTTTTCCCGTTGTCTGTTTTGCAATCCGGCGCTCCTATGTCCTCTCCGTCCCCTTCTTCTCTCTCGTTGTGGCGGGTATTAAACTTTCTCGGAATGGCCGAGGTTTGCCAAGCTGCCTTGGTATAGCACCGTGAACCGCTGTCAAGTTTCGTGCCATTTGGAGGTCGTTTGGTACTCCAACAGTTAACCGGTAACATGAAAGCCCTCTTTTGTTGCAGCCCAACACCCCTTCCAAAGTGGCCTAAAACCCACCAAACTCCTCTCCATGCTCTCGGTCGTTCGATCACGATTGCGTGGCCGAAAACCGCTCCTCATTTGGACTCTCCTAGCTCCCTCTACCTATAAATATGTGGCCACCCCGAAATCCCGCATGCCAAACCCTAGAAATTCCCCTCGGCGCCGGACGCGTCTCCACTGCTACGGACATGTCCGTCCTCGCCCGCCACGTCGCTCTCCGACGAATCGGAGGGCGACACGTCACCAAGCCCGCCTCTCCGCCACTCATCGCTTAATCGTCTCCCACATCCACATTGCCATGCTTGAACCCATGAGCCAGGGAGACCGCCTTCCGCCCGCTTGCCGCCGCCGCCTGTGGGGCTCCCGCCGCCGCCGGTCGCCGCGCCCTGCTGCCGCCCGCCGTGCCTGCCGTGTCGCGCCGTGCCTGTCACACAGGTTTCTTCTCACCGCCGTCTTCTCCCCGCATACCGTATTTTTCACACATACATACTGTCCATGATGTTGTTGCCTGCATGCCCATGATGCCCTCGCTACCCGGTCCTCGCCCGTCCATCTCCGCGCCGCCAGCGCCGCTTCGGCGGCAGCGCCTCGGCCAAGCTGGCGACCTCCAGCGCACCGCCCGCCATCGAGCCAGGGCCGCACCGCCCGCTTCATTGCCCTCCCGGCCCGCCCGCCCTTGCGCCCACCCTGGTCCGGGTCAAGCCATGGCTCGAGCCTCCCGGCCTCCTCTCCGAGCTCGGCCGGCTTCCCGCCATCTCCGGCGTGCTTTTCCGCGAGATCCGCCTCGCCTCGAAAACTGTGTGCACCCGAGGTCAACCCCAATTCCTCTAAGTCCCGGTTTCGATATTTTCATGCCATATTCATTGCATCACATCTCTGCATCCGTAGCTCCGTTTTGCGCGTATAATATGTCAAATTGTTCGCCTCGACGAGTACATCATTTCATTCCATTGCATCATTTTTATTTGAGCTCATCTTGATGCCCGAAATGCTGTTGGAAGGTTGCTTCATGATGTTAATCTGCTGAAACTGTTATAACTTGTTGTTTTATCATTTTTGCCATGATTTATGTGTGCATCCTATGAGTATGAGCTCTACATGAATGTTGAACTATGCCATGCCATCTTTACAAAGGTGTTGACCATGTATTTTTGTGAGTTGTGTGCTGAGTGTATCAAGCTTGTAAAGTAGGGTAGTTCTTTGTTCTTTGTTTCTTGACAGATTCTGTTATATTTTGTTGCTATGTTAACATGCTTCCACTAATCATTCCATGCATAATCAGGAGATGCTCTATAAACATGTTTTGATATACATGTCTTGCTCTATCCATTCATGCCCTTGGTTGCAATTATAGCCTGCTGGAACATGTTGTAATCTTGCTCTAAAGTTGCTTGAAAATGTTGTTTGTCAGCCTGTTTACATTAAGTTCATTTGTTCCCATGTGTTTTCCTAGTGATCCATGTACCCTATGAACTTGCTCTTGCCATGCTTAGCTTCATAAACATGCCTTCTTACTGTTGGTTGCCTTGCCATGCCATGTATTGCTCTGTGGTGAGTGGATCGAGCTAACGAACATGCCTACTTATTGTTATTCCTGCCATGTTATGAATCTGTTATATTACTTGCCATGTTTACATGGGTGCCATCATATTTTCTATGTCTTTTTGGCTTATGGTCAGTAAGGTACTTTTGATATATGCTATTAGTAGATTCATGCCATGCCTTTGTTTGCCATGATATGTTTCTGTAACATGTTGTTTGTTTGCTCTAAATATTGCAAGTTGATGTTATTTCTGCTAAAGTCTGAAATTGTTATTACTTGCAATATCTCCATGTCATTTTGAGCATGTTCTAGTGATTTCTGGAGATAGCTCAGTGTTCATGTTTTGTTATGCTTTACATGTACTTCATGCCCATGCCTTTTGTTATTATGTTTGGGTGCTGTAGCATGTTGTTTTGATGCTTGTAAGATGCCTAGTTGCTGTTATGGACAGATTGTTGATATGACTTGTATAGTGTGTGTGTGTTGAACCGTTGCTCCGTTTTGAGTGTGCTCTATATGAAACTTGCTTGTTTTTACATGTAGTTTCATATCATCATGTCGCATCCTTGTTTTGGTGTGTTTGCTTGATGTTTGGGTGCATTTTGCATCAATGCCATGTTTAACTTGTTTTACTCATATCTTCTAGGCCGTAGCTCCAAATCTAATGAACTTTATATGTAACTTGACTAGAGTTTCATGTAGATCATCATAGTGCATTTTAACTTGCTGTTTAACAACTTCAACATAAGGTTTATTCAGTTCTGGACCAATTTCGAAATTTGCATATGAGGACTTACCGCAATTGTTATATGTTGTTTCCGGCCTCATTTAAACTTGACTTGATGTGTGCTCTTGTTTGCATCATCTTTTGCCATGAGTAGCTTCATCTAGTTTTGTCATGCATCATGCTTGTTGTGCATCATGTCATGTTCATGTGTGGTGTGTTTACTATGTTGTGTGCTTCTTCTCGATAGTTCCTGCTTTCGTTGCGATCGTGAGGATGCGTTAAATCTGCGTGGTGGTTCGTCTTCGTGGTTTCATCTTCTTCATGGACTCGTTCTTCTTCCTTGCGGATTTCGTGCAAGATGACCGCTACCCTGGATCTCACTACTATCATTGCTATGCTAGTTGCCTCGTTCTTTCGCTATGTCAGCTTCCTAGTACTGTTGTCCAACCATCCCATATTGCCATGAACCCTAACCTTTGACACCTTTCCTATGCAAACCGTTGTTTGGCTATGTTACCGCTTTTGCTCAGCCCTCTTATAGCGTTGCTAGTTGCGGTGAAGTTGAAGATTTCTCCATGGTGTATGTGGTTTTGTTGGGATATCACAATATCTCTTATATTATTAATGATCTATATACTTGGTAAAGGGTGGAAGGCTCGGCCTTATGCAGTGTTTTGTTCCACTCTTGCCGCCTAGTTTCCATCATACCGTGTTATGTTCCCGGATTTTGCGTCCCTTACACGGTCGGGTGATTTATGGGACCCCCTTGACAGTTCGCTTTGAATAAAACTTGTCCAGCAAGGCCCAACATTGACTTTTACCATTTGCCTCATCACCACCTACTTTTCCCTTGGGAGTAATTAACCCAAGGGTCATCTTTATTTTAGCCCCCCCCGGGCCAGTGCTTGTCTAAGTGTTGGTCCGAACCGAGTAGACTGCGGGGCCCCCTCGGGGCAACTCGAGGTCTGGTTTTACTCGTAGGATGTCTCATCCGGTGTTGCCGTGAGAACGAGATATGTACAGCTCCTATCGGGATTGTCGGCGCATCGGGCGGCTTTGCTGGTCTTCTTTTACCATTGTCGAAATGTCTTGATGTACCGGGATACCGAGCCTGATCGGAGTGTCTCGGGTGAAGGTCTATTCCTTCGATGATCGCGAGAGCTTGTCATGGGCTAAGTTGGGACACCCCTGCAGGGTATAAACTTTCGAGAGCCGTGCCCGCGGTTATGTGGCAGATGGGAATTTGTTAATGTCCGGTTGTAGATAACTTGACACTTGATCCGAATTAAAACGCATCAACCGTGTGTGTAGCCGTGATGGTCTCTTCTCGGCGGAGTCCGGGAAGTGAACACGGTTTCTGGTTTATGTTTGACGTAAGTAGGAGTTCAGGATCACCTCTTGATCATTGCTAGCTTCTCGACCGTTCCGCTTGTTTCTCTTCTCGCTCTCATTTGCGTTGGTTAGCCACCATATTTGCTTAGTCGCTGCTGCAACCTCACCACTTTACCCCTTCCTTTCCCATTAAGCTTTGCTAGTCTTGATACCCATGGTAATGGGATTGCTGAGTCCTCGTGGCTCACCAGATACTTCCAAAACCAGTTTGCGGTGCCTATGTTACGAAAGCGTGTGGCAACCAAGCTCAAGGAGGAGCTCGATGAAGATCTTGCCCTTTTGTTGTTTCGTTCTAGTTGATCAGTAGTGGAGCCCAGTTGGGGTCGATCGGGGACCTTTGTCACTTTTGGGGTTCTTCTTTTATTTTGGTTCCGTAGTCGGACCTTGATTGTATCTGGATGATGTAATGCTTTATTCATGTAATTGTGTGAAGTGGCGATTGTAAGCCAACTATGTATCTCTTTCCCCTTATTTATTACATGGGTTGTGTGAAGATTACCTCACTTGCGACATTGCTTTCAATGCGGTTATGCCTCTAAGTCGTGCTTCGACACGTGGGAGATATAGCCGCATCGAGGGCGTTACAATAGCAAAAGAAACAAAAAGCCCGTGCACCGCCCGGGCCTCGGCCCACCCAAAAAGCCCACTTCCCCTAATCTCCCTACCCTCGCTACAGGAGATGGGGAAGGTCGTGGAGGCCATCCCGAACACCATGGTCATCATGTCTGCCATCCCCCTGCTACCCTGGGCTTAAGACCGCACCCCATCTCTTCCCCGAACCCTAGATCGATCTCCCCCTTTCCGCCCACCTCACATCGCTCTCTCTCCCCCACCATCCCGAGCGTCTCCGTCACCGTTTGACGCACTCCGCCATGGCGACCGTGTCCAGGAGGATCGCCCTCGACCGCTTTGTCACCTGCATCGACCCATTGGAGCTCACCGCCTCTGCATCGGCTGCAACAACCTCTTCTTCTTCCTCGGGCACCCGAGAGCACCGCCGTCGATTCGTCATCACCCGAGCTTCCCCGAGCACGCTGATTAGATGGACAACTTCGCTGTGAGCCTCCACTTCTTTTCCACCTTTCCCCCGTCCGATTCGGTTTCTTAGTGCATCCACTCATAACCGTAGCCACCGTCCGCCATGGCCGAAGCCTTACTCCGCGTGCGCTTGCCTACGTCCGCCCGTGTCCATGCCGCACCTCGTTGCTCCCTTTGATGCATGCGCGCACACCCTCCTACCCAGTCGCTCCATCACGTGCTCAGACGCTCGCCGTCTGCTTTCGCCACGCGCCGCTTCTTCTGCGGCTTTTGCTTTTGCTTGCCACCTCACCTTGCTTGTTGTCAAGGCCATTTCACGCCTCATTGCCATCGCTTCCTCGGTCACGCTTAACCAGGCCGACCTAAACCCACCGAAGGCCACCACACCACCACGCACCCGCCTATGGCCTCTTTGCCGCTTTGTCGCGGCTTCGCAGACCTTCATTGCCCCCTCCTCATTGCTCCGCAGACTTTATCGCACTTGATGTCATTCTTTGCCTCCTGCCGTCGCTTTCGCCGACTCTGCTTTCATGGCCATCTCCTCGCCCGCCGCCCGGCCGAGTTTAGGAGCACATGCTGACTCCCCTCGTAGTCCTCTCGATAAGTAAGAGTGTCGAACCCAACAAGGAGAAGAAGGAAATGACAAGTGGTTTTTAGCAAGGTAATGTCTGCAAGCACTGAAATTGTCGGTAACAAGTTGTTTGATAGCAAGATAATTTGTAACGAGCATGTAATAGTAACCGTAAATAAAGTGCAGCAAGGTACCTCCTTTTGTGGCAATGGACATGCCAAAACGGTTTCTTATAATAAGCAAATCGTTCTTGAGGGTACATGGGAATTTCACCATGCTACTTTCATCATGTTGGTTCGATTTGTGTTCGCTACTTTGATAATTTGATATGTGGGTGGATCGGTGCTTAGGTGACGTTCTTACTTCAACAAACCTCCAACTTATGATTAACCCCCTCGCAAGCATAGGCAACTATGAGAAAAGTATTAAGATAAAAATCTAACAATAGCATTAAACTTTTGGATCCAAATTGGTCCCTTACAAAGCAGAGTATAAACTAGGGTTTATGCTTCTGTCACTCTAGCAACCCATCATCTAATAACTACTCCACAATGCATTCCCTTAGGCCCAAATATGGTGAAGTGCCATGTCTTTATTCATTCACATGACACCACTAAGGGAATCACAACATACATATCATAAAAATAGCAAACACATATCAAATTCACATGATTACTCGTAGCATGACTTCTCCCGTGACCTCTAGAAAAAAAGTAACTACTCACAAATGATAATCATGCTCAAGATCAGAGGGGTATTAAATAGCATAATGGATCTAAACATATGATTTTCCACCAAATAAACCATATAGTATTCAACTACAAGATGTAATCAACACTACTAGTCACCCAGAAGTACCAATCTAAGGTTCCGGCACAAAGATTGAGCACAAGAGATGAACTAGGGTTTGAGAGGAGATGGTGATGTCGAAGATGTTGATGGAGATGACCCTCCCAAGGATGAGAGGGTTGTTAGTGATGACGATGACGATGATTTCCCCCTTCGGGATGGAAGTTCCCCCCAGTGGAATCGCTCCGCCGGAGGACAAAAGTGCTCCTACCGAAGTTCCACCTTGAGATGGCGGCGCTTTGTCCCAAAGGTCCTCTCCTTATTTTTTCTAGGTCAAAATGACATATATACCAGAAGATGGGCACCAGAGGTGGGCCGAGGAGGGCACAACCCACAAGGGTGTGCCTGGGCTGCCTGGCGCACCAAGGTGGGTTGTGCCCACCTGGTGGGCCCCCTCTGGTAGTTATTTGCTCCATTATTTTTAATATAAACCAAAACAATTCTTCGTAAATTTTCAGCTTATTTGGAGATGTGCAGAATAGGTAACTCTGACGTAGCTTTTTCAGGTCCAGATTTCTAACTGCAGGCATTCTCCCTCTTTGTGTAAACCTTGCATATTATAAGAGAAAAGGCATTAGAAATACTCCAAAAGGCATTATTATTCATGAAAACATTATAAATAATAGTAGGAAAACTTGATGCCAAATGGACGTATCAACTCCCCCAAGCTTTGACCTTGCCTATCCTCAAGCGAAAAACCGATATTGAAAAACATGTCACATGCTTAGAGAGAGGTGTCGGTTAAAACAAAATACGGACATAGAAGCATCATGATCGTTATTATAACATCAAAGAACTTTAACATAAAACTTTATCATACAACTTTTATCATATAACTTCTTATGAATAAGTAACAATACATCACAACATTAAAGTATAAAGCATAAACTCTATTGGAAACCAACAAAATATGTTTTCAGTCAACTTTGCAACTACAATTCATCATATTTGCTGGAAGGGTCTTGTATCAGAGCCTTTAGGCAAGTTCACATACTCAACCATCATATAATCTTCTATGATTGCTAACACTCATAGCATACCCATGGGCAGGAAGTTTCAACCGGACACATAGAAAGATCGGGGCTTATAGTTTCGCCTCCCAACGTATTCACCTCAAGGGTGATGTCAAAAATAATAACGCATGCTCACTCATATCTAGCTAGAGAGATATACCTAGATCTTCCCTCACCACATGATGCTTGCCAAAAGAGAGAATAAAAAGGAATAGGAAAGAAGACTTTGACTCTTGCATGAAAGTAAATTGAACATATAAACCCAGAAGAACTCATAGTCACAACGAAGGTGGCCACGTCGCCTTTAATTCGCCATGAACAGTACTCATGCCACCGCTTGTTATTTTCGTGTACACTTGAGGCATTTTCGCCATTGCATCCAGCGTATAAAAGGTAGCCTCCCGTGGAGAAGACCTAGCCGCCCTCCGTCCCACTCCTCCCCTCCTCGTCACCTCCTCTCTCTCTCGCTTCATGCGGCCGGTTCCCCGCGACCCCGCCTCCTTTCCTGCCGCCGCCGCCGGAGAAGCTCGCCGCCGATGCCGGTGACCTAGCCCGCGCGTCTCCCCCGCGACCCCCGCCATGAACAGTACTCATGCCACCGCTTGTTATTTTCGTGCCCCGCCAGGGGCATTTTCGTCATTTTGCATCCAGGCGTATAAAAGGCAGCCTCCCCGTGGAGAAGACCTAGCCGCGGCCTCCCGTCCCACTCGCCTCCCCCTCCTCGTCACCCTCCTCTCTCTCTCGCTCGCGCCGGCCGGTTCCCCCGCGACCCCCGCCTCCTTTCCTGCCGCCGCCGCCGGAGAAGCTCGCCGCCGATGCCGGTGACCTAGCCCGCGCGTCTCCCCCGCGACCCCCGCCTCCTCTCCTGCCGCTGGAGAAGCTCGCCTCCGCGCCCACAAGCCTCGGATTCGGCGGGATCCGGGACCAGGAGGGGTGGATGAGATGGGGAAGGAGGAGGAGGAGAGAGTGGGGGCGTCTGGGAGGAATATCCCTGCCGCCTCCTCCCTGCCTCCACAAGTCGAGGGGGATGGGGCTGCTCGGGCTCAGCCTGTGGGATGTCGACTGGACCGGCAGCGATGGAGGAGAAGGGCCGGGCAGGTGCGTGAAGACGGGAGAAGCTGGGGGCGCTCGTCGGTTGGGGAGATGGCGACAACCTGAGCTTCTCCGATTGATCTAGACAGGGCCACGACAGCATAAGCAAGGGGTGGGGGCGGGCAACCCTCTGAAGCCACGCATGTCTACAGGTAGCAGCCGTGCCCCTCCTCCTCACCTTCGCTTCTTCCCTCCTCTCCAATCTGCGTCCTTGATTTTCCAGTTTTCTGATAATCTAATTTTGACTCTCATATTCTGGTTACTTGTGGAGAGTAGAAGAAGAATTTTGAGAATGAGATTGATAAAGATGAACAAGATGAACAAGGTGAACTCTCTCTCTCTCTCTCTCTCTCTCTCTCTCTCTCTCTCTCTCTCTCTCTCTAAATACAGTCACGCTTGATGTTTGATTTTTCTGTGTAAGAGAGCACGTGACATGATTTTGTATTTCTATTACCCACTGACAAAAGCTAAATTTGTAAACGAAGGTTTCAAAAGTGTTTGTTTTAATCTTGTGGTCTGACAGAGCAGTACATGATGTTGGTCATGCAAACAGAGGATGTTCTTCATGCCTCTGTATGAGCTAGCTGTCATAATTGTACATCCACCCTCCATTTTCCCATTTAGGCCTGTTTATCTGAGAATTAGGTTTCGAAGAAAAAAAAACAGATTTAGGAAATTAGTAATCAGCCATTACCATTCATTTCGTCAGAAAACATAGGTGTTTTAAATGTCTGCACGCCGCATACAATAGAATTTATAATAGATAGTGTTTTTTAACTTCTCATTATAGCCTCAAGTCGGCTAAGAAAAGTGATTATGCATGTCTTACAAACAAATTGACATTAGTCTTGTGGGTACAAGATACGCCCTACCATAGATATTACCTGCTATCATATGCAGTAGAGTTACTAAACTCTGAGCTCCTGGATAGTATAAACGGATGCTTGATTGGTACATCTGCACATTGTCCTGTGTACTCATTCTAAACAGACCAAATTCAGGAATCTAACGATGCTTTACAGTTAATCCTCTCAAATTAAATACAGTGAAATCAAACGATTTAATAGCTTGGCTGTTTGTTTCCAGGAAGTAACGGTCAAGGAAGAAGAGTTAGATGCTGCTGAAGATGTCGATGGTAAACATATGTCTCGGTTTTGATATTATACACGTTGTCACGCTAACTTTTGAACCCTTCTTAATTGTCACATATGCACAGAGCAGTCGCTTTGTCACAAGCATGGCAGCCTGCTATCTCCACTGCCTGCATACAGCTGTTTCAGAACAGCGCCGATCAACCCAGGTTTATGTTTTCTTTCCAAGGGCGTTCGAATATAATTACCATCCATCGATTACAGATGTTACCAGTACTGAGTGTGTGCCTTATTAGTTTGTTCTTTATTACAGAGTTCGGTTGTAGAAGAACTAAATGAAGCACCCATCAGGAAGTCATGCTCTTTCCAACAACAACAGCAAAAGTAAGTGATGATTCATGTTTATCTCTGATATGGTTGTTTTCCCCCATAATAAAGTATATGGGAATCTGGGCTTGCATATTAATATAGCTTCAGATGCTTTGTTTTGGGAAGTTGATAGAAATCAGTGGTTGTGCTTAAGCTTCCGTTTCTTTATTTACCTTCTAGGAATAAATTCAAATGATTAGTATATGCATAGCAGTGTAATGCAAGTGATAGCCGTGGTAAGGCCCAAGTGAGTAGCACTTCTCCGACCGATTTGGTTACCAATTTAGTTGTTGAGGCTTTCCTTCATGTGAGGTGATTGTGGCTTTTGTTTCTACGATTAGGCGATATAAGAGAACTTGAGGAAGAAGTGAAACTCCTCAAGAACCTTCGCACCCCAATATTGTGGTTAGTAGATGAAAGATCAATTACATTTTAGATACTCTATACTTGACTGCTAGACTGCAGTTGTTTGATCTACTTCCTGTGATTTGAGAAGAGGTACCTCGGGACTGTCCGTGAGGAAGACACACTGAATATCCTGCTGGAGTTTGTTCCTGGAGGGTCTATCCAGTCGCTTCTTGGAAAACTCGGTTCATTCCCGGAGGCAGTAAGTAACCATCAATCATGCGGTTTTCTGTGATTTGACTCGCAGAAGAGAAACTGATTCGTTGCGTATTTTGATCAGGTCATTAGGAAGTATACTAGGCAGATTTTGCAATGGTTGGAATATCTGTAATAGTGAAACTATTGCTTCTTTGCCCATAATAGAAAATACGCCAATTTTTTTATCACCTTAACTTGTCGATGGTATACCATCCCATCACAAACCCTCAATAATGTCTGTGTCTTTTTTTTACCGCTCTGAGATATTACATGTGGAACTGTTTGTGGAAGTAGTTGTATGAACATGTTGTGTGCAACTGAACTGATCTGATTGCTTATCTTTGGAAATCTTCACCTGATGTGTTGTGCATTGGTCTGCATTATATTACTCTTGTATTTTTCTTTCTCTTTTATGATAGTTTAAGGTGAAAACAGAGTATTTATAATTGTGACATGGACTACAGACTTTTCCTAAGTTTTTAGGTGTGATGGTGGTGGTCTGACCACAGATTTATATGTCTGGATTAAGTTGATAGGCCTGTTGTGTTTCAGGCGTGGTGTTCTTCCTTCAATAAATTGGCAGATGCTTGCTTCTGTTAATTAAAGCTTCAGTCTTAGGAGGTACTGCCCTGTGCTTGAATGCAGTTGTCTTTGTTTAGACAGCAGCCGAGCCCAGTCAACAATTATTAGTAGTAGTTACGAGATAAGGCAGAGGAGGCATATAGGGCCAGCCGTCATATATGCAATGCATGAAAGTCACTGTTGATTCCATTCAAGTAACGAATAAATAGTAGTTGCTAATTCTATTCATAGTGATTACAACCATAGGTAAACGTATGCTTCTAACTTTCATATGCATGCTTCCCAGTCTACATACGCGAGTTCATCTTAGCCCTAGATGCCTGTGGCTTCTCTCTTTTGGTGCAGTTTACAAATAGAATGCTAAGGCAAGTTTAATTTCTAATGTGCATGTAAATCCTTGAGATTTTTGGTGTTTATGAAGATCCAATAAACAAAGAGTTGAATGATATGAAAGGGGAAATAGACAGAAGAGTGAAAATTATGTGGCTGCAGTGCTGATGAATTTTAGGATCTGAATCTACTGCTTATGGATACCAATATTACATTAGCATTTGGTATTTAGATCTGCTTGTTTTTACCTCTTTGCCTATAAGCTCTATAGGGAAACATTTATTCTCTGTTTGGACTTTGATTTCTGAATTTGGTTCCTTGCTGAAGAAATAGCTGAAGCTTTGCTTTCTTAAAAAAAAGTAAAGCTTTGCTGCTGCACACTATTTTCTTGCCTTTCCTTGAAGATGATTATACAGATTAGTTGCCAGCTTTATCTCTCTACGATTTGTGCCTCGGTTGCCAGGTTATCTCATATGAAGCCATGAACTGAACCTAGCATTAACTAGAAATATAAACCATTGTATGAAGATACTATCTGAGTACGTACTTGCATGTTCTTTAGATCTACTACATATGATTTATTACGTATAAATATGCCATGTAAGTATCTACTTTTAGATCATTATTGCTCGCACATAAAATGGTTCCAGTATCTGGTTTGATTTTGTTTTTATGTGTGCACAGATCCTGTCATGGAGATGGTTGACATTACGGACAAGTTCATACTCATGTTCATTAAGCTGTAGCTCCCACCACCAGTTTTTCTGCTGCAAAGTTGGACAGAGGTTTGCAGTTACAATCAAGTTCCGTACCAGCATGCGGCATTGGTGACATGATGCTGGAGCAATGGCACTATCGCGGATTTTTGGTATATATCTATTTCCATAGAAGATGCATGTATGTTGCAGCGGCTCGAGTTATCAGATGCATGGAGACTGTGCTTGGCAAGGTTCTCAAGGACTATAGTTACAACGAACTGAAACAAACAAAGGAAAGAGGACCGTATCTAATTGGTTTGTTAAGAGAGAAAGAAAAGGAGATCAAAGAACATAATTCAAACATCAGAGAGCTTAGCAAAGGCTTTGCAGACTATATGTATCAAGTCAAAAACACTTTTGACGGGATTTAACGCATAGCTAAAAACGGTGTATGCTCAACCAATTCTACAAACGACAATGACCTTGGCAAAACTGCTGCTTTGTTTCAACACAACAAATTTGTCGATGTGCAGAATGAACTTGCTCATCTTGACCAATTGATTTCTCTATGCAGCTGATTTGAAACACAGGTTTTTATCTGTTTTAAAGAGAGTGTACTTCCATAGCCTATGTATCTTTGAAAAATGCGGATGCTACCCGCTACAACAGCCTGCTTTAAGTGACCAGCGATAAATGCAACGATTTAAGTGCCAATTATTCATGCGCCTCTCTTGTCCCGTTGATGAACTTTGAACTATACACTACCCATCTATATATCCATGTATTTGTTACTACAGCGATGGCACGGGTAAATTAAACCATCTGTTGAGTTCTCCGCTCCATGCTATGTTAGATCCATGTGATATATCTATGCCAACTGCGTTCGCTCCTTGTTGTTTAACACAAATATTTTCTTATGTTCGGGTGACAAGCTTTGTGCTTTTGTGGCCAATATAGATAAGAAATTCCCATTTATATTGCTCTTTATATGATCGTTAATTAATATACACTATTTGTAATACAATCCACATTCCATTAACTTCCATCTACATCTCCTTCTTACTCACTACTATACTTGGCCATCCTTAGGCGGGCCAACTTCGGACCGGCCAACCAAAGCTGACATAAAAACTTAGGCTCGGTTGTTGGGCCGACCAACCAAAGTCCGACGAAAAACCCAAGCTCGAGCTCGGCTTGGCCCGGTACTGTCGGGCCCGAGCACGCTCATCACGCTAAAGTCCGTCAGCCTCGGCCACAGTGGACCTCTTCCTTAAACGGTGAAAACAACGGCCCGGCCCGCTTCGCCCGGTGCTTCGCTCAAAACCTAGGTCCGAGCCCATCCTCATGGACAAGGTTAGCTGGGCGGGTCGGGCTTTTTCAAATTTCGAGTCGGGTCAAGCCGACCGGCCGGGCTGCCCATGGCCAGGACTACTCACTACCATCATCGCTTCTAATTCGCTTCTTGCGCCATAGGCGCAACCAGGTCATCTAGTAAAAGTAAAAGATAGGCCCTTTGCGGACGGAAGCAGATGTTGCCATGCACTTTTTGTTTGTATGCTAAATCCGTTAGTGCAAAAGAACACCACGCTATATTGCCCCTTATGATAGAAACCTTTATTATGCAGTCTGTCGCCTTTATTATTTTGCCATCACAAGTCCATACAACGCTCAATTTTCTCTTACACTAAATGACACAACACATTTAGAAGAAATTTGTATTGCCTTATTGCACCGATGACAACTTACTTGAAGGATCGTACTCAATCCATAGGTAGGTATGGTGACCTCTCGAAATAAGATTTTGGTTTTATGGGTTTTTGGATGCGCAAGTAGTATCTCTACTTAGCATGGAATTGTTGGCTAGCAAACATATTTAGCAAGCACCACATGTTGAAGGATCTATACAATATAACTTCTATGTGAATATGAACAAACATAACTCATTACGTTGTCTTCCTTGTCCAACGTCAATAATTTTGGCATATAATAATTATTGGGGGCTCACAATCTTAAAAGATGTCCAATATGGTGTATTTGCATGTGAATCTTCTCTTCCCTTATTAATTATTTCATGAGTTGCATCATTGACCAATGCCATGTTTGTCAATCTCCAACATATTTTTTTACTTATATTTTTCCTTATGTGATGTCATTACTTACCATAAGATTATCATATGATCTTTTTCATTTATTTTCCTTTCTTTTTATTGAAACAAAAGAGTAAAGAAACAAAACTTGAACTACTCTTTATTATATATCTTGCACATGATTACATAGATAGGTAGATCACTAAGCAAGCACTAAAAAAGAAAGGATCGAACTAAACTTTTATTGAGCTAAACCAAAGGATGACTAAAGGTCGAACTAAAAATAGATAAAGGCAAATAGAGTGGCGGTGGTACGATATCGGGGCACCTCCCCCAAGCTTGGCACAACAAAAGGGGAGTGCCCATACCATGAACTGAAGTCTCCTTTGGTGGTGAAGAAGGAGGTGGTGGTGATGATGTAGTAGCGAGCTTATCCTCCGGTTTCCATGACATTGGCTCACCATCATAAGAGGAAGAACGAGTTTCGCGAGTCTTGCAACTGGCAGCCAAACTCATACCTTTAAACCTTGCCTCATAGTCAAAGACTTGGTTTTGGAGATCATAGATTTGGCTTTGCAGAAAGTTGATTTGCTCGTTGAGGGTGAAGACGACGTCCTTCATGGACCGACCATGCACCTTGAGATCACGGATGAAATCCGTAATCATGAGGTGATTGGCATTGAGTCCGCGATCCACCATCCCCTTGCACTTGAAGACCTCTTGATCCATGGCTTCGAGCCTGGCCTCCATGGTTCCCTTCCCCTTGTGTCCTTGAACGTCCCGGATGTGGAGCCCCCCCCTCACGCATCTCGATGGCTTTAGGGTGCTTCACCACCTCCGAAAAGCAGGGGTTGATTACCCTCTCAAAGAACTTGTCCTTGGAGGTGCTCGGAGAAGCCATGGCGATCTAGATCTGTCAGAAAACAACAAGAAAGAAGAACATAAGATTTCTCTGTGATACGGTGGTCAATACGTTTCAGGGGTTTATAAAGATTTTTTATCTTTGGAAATAAGAAAACGGGAGGAAAACGGAGTCGGGAAGGTTCCCGAGGTGGGCACGCCCTAGTGTCTTGTGCCCTCCTTGGTTGCCTTCCTAGTTGTTTCCTATTTTCCAATTTTTTGTAATATTCCAAAACTGACAAAAAATATTATTGTGGATTTTTCGGAGTCCGTTTACTTACAGATCACCTTTAACGCCCGGATCCGTCGCCAGTGTCCTTGATTATTCGCCGTCATTGCCATGTCATTTGCTTGCGTGTTGCACTTTGCCATGTCATCATTTGCATTTTATCATGTCATCATGTGCATTTCATTTTGCATACATGTTCGTCTCATGCATCCGAGCATTTTCTCCGTTGTCCGTTTTGCAATCCGGCACTCCTATGTCATCCGGCGTCCCCCTTTTGTCTCTCGTTGTGAACGGGTGTTAAACTTTCTCGGAATGGCCTGAGGATTGTCAAGCGGCCTTGGTATAGCACCGGTAGACCGCCTATCAAGTTTCATGCCATTTGGAGGTCGTTTGGTACTCCAACGGTTAACAAGTAACATAAAGCCCTCTTTTGTTGCAGCCCAACACCCTTCCAAAGTGGCCCAAAACCCATCTAAGTCTCTTCCATGCTCTTGGTCGTTCGATCACGATCGCGTGGCGAAACCGCTCCTCATTTGGACTCTCCTAGCTCCTCTACCTATAAATATGTGACCCTCACGAATTTTCATGCGGTGCAAACCCTAGCCCTTCCCTGCAGCGCCACGGACGATCTCCCATTGCCCAGACATGTCCGCCGCCGCCGCCTATCCGGAGCCGCCACGTGGCCCGGCGCCCATGTGCCGCCGTCGGCCCGCCAGCCAGCAGGGGCCCAAGCCCGTCGCCTCCGCCTCCGTCGCCCAGCTTGCCGCCGCGTGCCGATCGCCGGACTCACCGCCGCGCCGGCCGAAGCAAACCCCGCCGCCGGTCGCCGCCTGTTGCCGCCTTCCTCGCCCCATCCCATAACCGCGCTGCTCTCGAACTCGCCGCCGCCCAGAGACCAGCCGGGCAGCGCCAGCTGCCGGCCTCCGGCCGCCGGTGGCGCCGTCGCCGCTTTCGCCCGCGCCTCTCCGGCGCCTCCGTGCCGCCGCCGGCGGATCCGGCGGATCCGTCCGGGCCGCCTCGTCGTCGCCTCCCGACTCCAACCACCACCGGCGCCTCGCCGCCGCTCGCCGAGCGCCGGGGCGCTGCCTCCTCTTCAGTGCGTGCGTGTGGCGCCGCAGGGCGGCCTCGCCATGGCCCCGCCAGCCGCCCGCCGCCTCCCAAGGCCCAGCCCATCTCGCCCGACCCTCCTCGTCCTCCATAGTCCTGGGCCGAGCCCATGTGGTGAGAAGCCCGCTATCCCGCGCCCTGAGCGTCTTATAGACTTGTTCGCCCGTTTGTTTTTTTTTTCAAAAAATCGCTAAGTCCTAAAAATTATTGCATAATCATGCCATGTTCATGCCATCACATCTCTGCATCCATAGCTCCGTTTCGTGCATATAATATGTCAAATTGTTCGCCTCGACGAGTACTTCATTTCATTCCATTGCATCATTTCATTTGAGCTCATCTTGGTGCCCGAAATGCTGTTGGAAGAGTGCATGTTGATGTTAATCTGCTTTGCTGTTATAACTTGTCGTTTTATCATTTTGGCATGATTGATGTGTGCATCCTATGAGGTTGAGCTCTACATGAATGTTGATCTATGCCATGCCATCTTTCCAGGGGTGTTAACCATGTATTTTTGTGAGTTGTGTGCTGAGTGTATCAAGCTTGTTAAGTAGGGTAGTTGTTGTTGCTGTTTTCCTGACAGATTCTGTTATATTTTGTTGCTATGTTAACATGCTTCCACTAATCATTCTATGCATAATCTGGAGATGCTCTATAAACATGTTTTGATCTACATGTCATGCTCTATCCATTCATGCCCTTGGTTGCAATTATAGCCTGCTGGAACATGTAGTTATCTTGCTCTAAAGTTGCTTGAAAATGTTATTGTCAACCTGTTAACATTAAGTTCACTTGTTCCCATGTGTTTTCCTAGTGATCCATGCATCCTATGACCTTGCTCTTGCCATGCTTAGCTTCATAAACATGTCTTCTTGCTGTTGGTTGCCTTGCCATGCCATGTATTGCTCTGTGGTGAGTGGTTCAAGCTCACGAACATGCCTACTTATTGTTGTTCCTGCCATGTATGAATCTGTAATATAACTTGCCATGTTTACATGGGTGCCATCATATTTTCTATGCCTTTTTGGCTCATGGTCAGTAAGGGACTTTTGATCTATGCTATTAGTAGATTCATGCCATGCCTTTGTTTGCCATTATAAGTTCCTGTAATATGTTGTTTGATAGCTCTAAACATTGCAACCTGATGTTATATCTGCTAAAGTCTGAAACTGTTATTATTTGCGATATCTCCATGTCTTTTTGAGCATGTTCTAAATGTTTCTGGAGATAGCTCAGTGTTCATGTTTTGTTATGCTTTACCTGTACTTCATGCCCATGCCTTTTGTTATTATGTTGGGGTGCTGTAGCATGTTGTTTTGATGCTTGTAAGATGCCTAGTTGCTGTTATGGACAGATTGTTGCTATGACTTGTATAGTGTGTGTGTGTTGAACCGTTGCTCCGTTTTGAGTGTGCTCTATATGGAACTTGCTTGATTTTTCATGTAGCTTCATATTATCATGTTGCATTCTTGTTTTGAGGTGTTTGCTTGATGTTTGGGTGCATTTTGCATCAATGCCACGTTTAACTTGTTTTGCTCATATCTTCTAGGCCGTAGCTCCAAATCTAATGAACTTTATATGTAACTTGACTAGAATTTCGTGTAGATCATCTTGGTGATCTTTAACTTGCTGTTTAACTACTTGAACATAAGGTTTATTCAGTTCTGGACCAATTTCAAAATTTGCATATGAGGACTTCCCGGAATTGTTATATGTTGTTCCCGGCCTCATTTAAACTTGCCTTGATGTGTTGTTCTTGTTTGCATCATCTTTTGCCATGAGTAGCTTCATGTAGTTTTGTCATGCATCATGCTCGTTGTGCATCATGTCTTGTTCATGTGTGGTGTGTTTACCTATGTTGTGTGCTTCTTCTTGTTAGTTCCTGTTTTGTTGCGATCGTGAGGATTCGTTCGTCTTTGTGTGGTTCGTCTTCGTGGCTTCATCTTCTTCATGGACTCGTTCTTCTTCCTAGCGGGATTTCAGGCAAGATGACCGCTACCCTGGATCTCACTACTATCATTGCTATGCTAGTTCGCTTCGTTCTATCGCTATGCTGCGCTACCTATTACCCGTTTACCAAGCCATCCCATATTTCCATGAACCTCTAACCTTTGACACCTTTCCTATGCAAACCGTTGGTTGGCTATGTTACAGCTTTTGCTCAGCCCCTCTTATAGCGTTGCTAGTTGCAGGTGAAGTTGAAGATTTCTCCATGATGGACAGGGGTTTATGTTGGGATATCACAATATCTCTTATATTATTAATGCATCTATATACTTGGTAAAGGGTGGAAGGCTCGGCCTTATGCACAGTGTTTTGTTCCACTCTTGCTGCCCTAGTTTCCGTCATACCGGTGTTATGTTCCCGGATTTTGCGTTCCTAACGCGGTCGGGTGATTTATAGGACCCCCGACGGTTCGCTTTGAATAAAACTTGTCCAAAAAGGCCCAACATTGACTTTTACCATTTGCCTCACCACCACCTACTTTTCCCTTTTGAGTAATTAACCCAAGGGTCATCTTTATTATAGCCCCGGGCGATGCTTGTCTAAGCGTTGGTCCAAACTAGAGCACCGTGCGGGACCATCCCTTGGCAACTTGGGTTACGTCGGTACCTGTACGCTTCGCTTATCCGGTGTTGCCCTGAGAATGAGATATGTGCAGCTCCTATCGGGATTGTCGGCGCATCGGGCGGTCTTGCTGGTCTTGTTTTACCATTGTCGAAATGTCTTGATGTACCGGGATTCCGAGACTGATCGGGTCTTCCTCGGAGAAGGTCTATTCCTTCGTTGATCGCGAGAGCTTGTCATGGGCTAAGTTGGGACACCCCTGCAGGGTATAAACTTTCGAGAGCCGTGCCCGCGGTTATGTGGCAGATGGGAATTTGTTAATGTCCGGTTGTAGAAAACCCGAAGTTGACCTTAATTAAAACACATCAACCGCGTGTGTAACCGTGATGGTCTCTTTCCGGCGGAGTCCGGGAAGTGAACACGGTGTTGGAGTTATGTTTGACGTAAGTAGTTTCAGGATCACTTCTTGATCATACTTTTGTCGACCGTGCTTTGCCTTCTCTTCTCGCTCTCATTTGCGTATGTTAGCCACCATATATGCTAGTCGCTTGCTGCAGCTCCACCTCATTCCTTTACCTTACCCATAAGCTTAAATAGTCTTGATATCGCGGGTGTGAGATTGCTGAGTCCTCGTGACTCACAGATACTTCCAAAACCAGTTTGCGGGTGCCTATGTTACCGAGCAGGTGACGCAACCAAGCTCAAGAAGGAGCTCGATGAAGATCTTGCCTTTTGTGTTGTTTCGTTCAAGTTGATCAGTAGTGGAGCCCAGTTGGGGTCGATCGGGGACCTTTTGTCGCATTTGGGGTTCTTTTATTTTGGTTCCGTAGTCGGACCTTGATTGTATCTGTATGATGTAATGCTTTATTCATGTAATTGTGTGAAGTGGCGATTGTAAACCAACTATGTATCTTTTTCCCTTATGTATTACATGGGTTGTGTGAAGATTACCTCACTTGCGACATTGCTTTCAATGCGGTTATGCCTCTAAGTCGTGCTTCAACACGTGGGAGATATAGCCGCATCAAGGGCGTTATAATCACGTACCTCGTATTTTTTCACGATTGTGGATTGTTTTGAAAGGTTTCTTTTATGTGTTCCCCCGGCGTCATGGTTTGAATAATATTGCTTTCAACATTAATAGGCGTACCTGAGATATAGTAATTAATTCTTTGTCCATTGACAATCTTCGGGTTAGTACCTTCGGCATTATTGATCTTGACAGCTCCAGAGCGATAAACCTCTTCAATAACATACAATCCTTCCCATTTAGAGAGAAGTTTTCCTTCAAAGAATCTGAAACGGGAGTTGTACAAAAGAACATATTCTCCAACTTTGAATTCCCACTTTTGGACTCTTTTGTCATGCCATCTTGTTTATACAGTTTGGAATTTTCTCAAGCTTGGGTTCTCCATTCATCTAAAGAGATAATATCAAATAACCTCTTTTCTGTGGCAAGTTTAAAATCATAGTTGAGTTCTTTAATTGCCCAATATGCTTTATGTTCTAACTCAAGAGGCAAATGACAAGCTTTTCCATAAACCATTTTATAGGGAGACATACCCATAGGATTTTTATATGTTGTTCTGTAAGCCCAAAGTGCATCATCTAGTTTCTTAGACCAATTCTTTCGGGACCTATTGACAGTTTTTTGTAATATTAGTTTTATTTCGGCATTGCAAAGTTCAACTTGACAACTAGATTGAGGATGATAAGGTGATGCAATTCTATGGTTAACATCATATTTAGCAAGAATTCTACGAAAAGCACCATGAATAAAGTGTGAACCACCATCAGTCATTAAATATCTAGGGACTCCAAACCTTGGGAAAATAACTTCTTTAAGAATTTTAATGGAAGTGTTATGATCAGCACTACTGGTTGGAATAGCTTCTACCCACTTAGTGACATAATCAACATCAACCAAAATATGTGTATACCCATTAGAGGAAGGAAAAGGTTCCATGTAATGAAAAACCCAAACATCAAATGGTTCAACAACAAGTGAATAATTCATAGGCATTTCTTGATGCTTACCTATATTACCAATTTTTTGACATTCGTCACAAGATAAAAAATACTTACATGCATCCTTGAAGAGAGTAGGTCAATAAAAACTAGATTGCAATACCTTATGAGCAGTTTTATCTCCTGCATGATGCCCTCCATAAGCTTCGGAGTGACATTTCCGTAAGTTTTGTTCCAGTTCATGCTCATGTACACAACATCTAATGTCTTAAACCATAGAAGACTTTTTTTTTCTTTTGTTGGCATGTGAAACTATGTGGTATATATTTAGCAATAATATAATTGGCATAGTCAACATACCAAGGAGTATTATGAGAAACATTTATTGCAGCTAGTTGTTCATCAAGAAAGCTATCATCAATAGGTAGTGGGTCATCAAGCATATATTCTAACCTAGACAAGTTATCAGCTACGAGATTCTCAGCTCCTTTTCTATCAGTGATATGTAAATCAAATTCCTGCAAAAAGAGAACCCATCTAATGAGTCTATGTTTAGCATCTTTCTTTTCCATAAGATATTTTATAACAACATTATCAGTGTGAACAATTAATTTTTAATCAACAATGTGGGATCTGAATTTATCACAAGCAAACACGACTGCTAAAAATTCTTTTTCAGTAGTAGCATAATTTCTTTGGGCACTGTCTAGTGTTTTGCTAGCATAATAAATAACATTCAATTTCTTATCATTTCTTTGTCCTAGAACAACACCTACAACATAATCACTAGCAACACACATAATTTCAAAGGGCAAGATCCAATCGGGTGGTTGAACAATAGGTGCGGTAGTTAAGGCTTTCTTAAGTGTTTCAAAGGCTTCTACACAATCATCATCAAAAACAAATGGAACATCCTTTTGTAAAAGATCAGTAAGAGGCCTAGAAATTTTAGAGAAGTCTTTAATAAACCTCCTATATAAACCAGCATGACCAAGGAAACTACAAATACCTTTGATATCCTTAGGACATTGCATTTTCTCAATTGCATCGACTTTAGCTTTATCCACCTCAATACCTCGTTCAAAAATTTTATGCCCCAAGACAATACCTTCATTAACCATAAAGTGGCACTTCTCCCAATTCAAGACAATATTAGTTTGCTCACATCTCTGCAAAACTCGATCAAGGTTGCTCAAGAAATCATCAAAAGAAGTTCCATAATAAGAAAAAAATCATCCATGAAAATATCAACAATCTTTTCACAAAAATCAGAGAATATAGCAGTCATATATATCATTGAAAGGTAGCAGGTGCATTACATAAACCAAAAGGCATACGTCTATAAGCATAGGTTCCAAAAGGGCAAGTAAAGGTGGGTTTCTCTTGATCGGGTTGTGAAACAGGCATTTGAGAGAAACCAGAATATCCATCAAGAAAACATAAGTGTGTATGCTTAGATAATCTTTCTAGCATTTGATCAATAAAAGGCAGAGGGTAATGATATTTTCTAGTTGCTTTATTTAGTTTTCTAAAATCAATTACCATCCTGTAGCCAGTAATAATTCTTTGTGGAATAAGTTCATTTTTATCATTAGGAACAACAGTAATACCTCCCTTCTTAGGGACACAATGAACGGGACTCAACCATCTACTATCAGCTATGGGATAGATTATACCTTCTTCCAAAAGATTTAATATTTCAGTTCTTACCACTTCTTTCATTTTTGGATTAAAACATCATTGATGATCAACAACGGATTTGGCATCAGGTTGCATATTAATCTTGTGCTGATAGAGAGTGGAACTAATGCCCTTAAGATCATCAAGAGTATATCCAATAGCAACACGGTGCTTCTTCAGAATTTTTAGTAATCTTTCTTTTTCATGTTCTGAAAGGTTAGCACTAATAATAACAGGATATATCTTTTTCTCATCAATATAAGCATATCTCAAAGAGTCAGGAAAGTGTTTTAATTCAAACACAGGATCACCTTTTGGTGGAGAAGGACCTCCAAGAGTTTCAATAGGCAAATTATGTTTGAGCAGGGGTCGTTGTTCGAAGAAATTTTTATTTATTACGGTTCTTTCATGAATATGCGTATCATTTTCATGGTCTATTAAATATTGTTCTTGTGGATTTGTAGGAGGCACGACAATAGAAGCAAGACCAATTATTTCATCCATACTAGGTAACTTGGAAAAATTAAATTCATGAGACTCATCATCGAAGCTAACACCAATAGTTTGTTTATGACAATCTATTTCAGCATTAACGGTGTTCAAGAAAGGTCTACCAAAGATAATGGGACAAAAGTAATCTTGTGGGGAACCAAGAACTAGAAAATTTGTAGGGTATTTTATTTTTCCACACAAGACTTCGACTTCTCTAACAATCCCAAGTGGTGTAATGGTGTATCTATTAGCAAGTTTAATAGTAACATCTATGTCTTCTATTTCGGCGGGTGCTATGTCATTCATAATTTCTTGGTATAAGTAAAAGGAATAGCACTCACGCTAGCACCTAAATTACATAAACCATGATACAATGATCTTCTATTTTAACTGAGACAACGAGCATGCCAACAACAGGTCTATGTTTATCTTTTTCATCAGGTTTAGCAATTCTTGCAGCTTCATCACATAAGTAAATAACATGCCCATCAATATTCCTATAGGAGATCTTTAACCATGGCAACACTAGGTTCTAGTTTGATTCGTTCAGAAGGTTTAGGTGTATTAATTTTAGTTTTGCGAACCACAGTTGGAACCTTAGCATGTTCCTTTATCCTAACAGGGAAATGTGTTTTCTCAATATAAGCAGTAGGGACAATTGGGTCAACATTGTAAATAATAGTTTCATATTTAGCTATGACAGGTTCTTTAATTTCTTATTTAATAGGTGGGTGATATTTGAACAACTTCTCTCTAGGGAGATCGCCATGAGTACCAAAAGATTCAAAGTAAGAGGCTACTATCTCCGAGTCAAGTCCATATTTAGTGCTAAACTTTTCAAAAGCATCGGTGTTCATAAAAAGATTTAACACAATCAAACTTGAGCTTAATACCCGAATCTTTATCTTTGTCGAGTTCTCAATCTTCAGAGTTGTGTTTAATTCTTTCCAATATATCGCACCTGAATTCAATAATCTTCTTCATAAAAGAACCAGTACAAGAAGTATCGAGCATGGATTGATCATCACGAGAAACCGAGTATAAAAATTCTGAATAATAATTTCTCTTGAGAGCTCATGATTGGGGCATGAATATAACATTGACTTAAGCCTCCCCCAAGCTAGAGTGATACTTTCTCCTTCACAAGGTCAAAAATTATATATATAATTCTGATCACGATGAACTAGATGCATAGGATAATTGTTTTTGGTGAAATTCCAAGTTCAATATATTCTGGTTCCAAGATCCAATATCATCGCATAGCCTATACAATGCCAATGCTTTTCCCTTCAAAGATAAAGGGAAAACCTTCTTCTTAGCTTCATCTCTGGATAAACCTGCAGGCTTAAATAATCCACCAATCTCATCCACATATATCAAATGCATATCAGGATGTTCAGTTCCATCTCCTGCATAAGGATTAGCTAGCAATTGTTCTATCTTACCTGACGGAATTTCATAACTAATATATTCAGTAGGTGCAGTAGGTTGAGGGCTAACTAACTGTGGTTCTGGTTGAGGTGAAGATACCCTGAACAAACCCCTCAAAGGATGATTCTCCATAGTAACAAGTGACAATAAATTTCAGCATGTAGTAATAATTTTTCCTCACCAATTTCCACTTGCCAAGAGTGCTTCACTCCCCGACAACGGCGCTAAGAAAGAGCCTTGATGACCCAAAATTATAGGGGATCAATCATAGTCCTTTCGATAAGTAAGAGTGTCGAACCCAACGAGGAGCAGAAGGAAATGACAAGCGGTTTTCAACAAGGTAATGTCTGCAAGCACTGAAATTGTTGGTAACAAGTTGTTTGATAGCAAGATAATTTGTAACGAGCAAGTAACAGTAATGGTCAATAAAGTGGCGCAAGGTAGCCGAATCCTTTGTGGAAAAGTACAGGCCAAAACGGTTTCTTATAATAAGCAAAGTGTTCTTGAGGGTACACGGGAATTTCACCATGCTACTTTCATCATGTTGGTTTTTATTTGTGTACGTTAGTTTGATAATTTGATATGTTGGTGGACTGGTGCTTAGGTGTTGTTCTTACTTGAACAAACCTCCCACTTATGATTAACCCCCTCGCAAGCATCTGCAACTATGAGAAAAGTATTAAGATAAAAATCTAACCATAGCATTAACCATAGCTTATATCACTCTAGCAACCCATCATCTAATAACTACTCCACAATGCATTCCCTTAGGCCCAAATATGGTGAAGTGCAATGTAGTCGACGTTTGTCGGATTACGGGTTCCGCAAACCCTTGAGAGATTTGAACTCTAGGGTGCGTGCGATGATCTCACTCTCCCCAGTCTTCCGACTCGCTAATCTCACAGCCTAACGCGTCGAGCTCGAAGGAAATGGGACACAACAATTTACCCAGGTTCGGGCCACCTTGCGGTGTAAAATCCTACTCCTGCTTTGTGGTGGATTTGCCTCGAGGTGCTGAGGAAGAACTAGTATAGTGGAGAACAACCTCAGGAGGCGTGTTCTTGGGCTCAAGTGAGCTGATGGGCTGGTGAGGGTGGAATGGATCCGATCTCTCTTCGTGGTGGTGGCTAGGTCCTATTTATAGTGGCCTTGGTCCTCTCCCCGAACGGAGGCGGGAAGGGATCCCACAACGGCCAAATTTTAAGGGAGACAACAAGTACATCTTATCCTGACTAAAGTGGTCTTCGCCTGCAAAAGCTTCTGGTTGTGACGCTGCGGTGGGCTCGGCGAGGACCTCCGCCCTGCCTTCCTGGCAGTCTTGCTCTTGTTGCACGGGAATGGAAACCTTTGGCTGCTTCCTCGGGACTCCGCGCCTGCTGCTTGCCTCCTTTGCACCAAAGAGGAACTGGTACACTACGCCCGCCTGGCCCTGATCGTCATGGCTCACATCACTGGAACCTCTGGAGGTGAGCCTTGCATAGAAACCTCCGCTCCTCGGGAGCCAACCTAAGGAAGCTGATCCCCTTGGGGGTCTTGGTGTCGTCCGCCTCGCTTGGCGTTGCCCCTTGCGAGAGTCTTTAGTTGTTGATGTCGAAACTGGGTCGTACCAGGCCGTCGATGGAACCACGCCGCAGGCCGCAGTCAGGCAAGTCTGGGTTACCCCATATCCAGAACGCCGACAGTAGCCACCGGGCCCAAGGCACGCTCGAACTTGGCTTCTAGGCGAAGCCAAGGGGCAAGTGCGGAGCGTCGCAGGCCCTAACCAACTGCGGCCTTGGGCGACGCGTGGCGATTGATGGGACATGGGCGTCTCCACTTCCCCATGCTGCCTCGGCAATTGCTCGGCTTGACGAGTTGATGCTGCATGCAGAGAAAACATCATTGAGCAGGATCATGGAGGCTGGCGGTTGGCCTCCCTCCGACTATAAATGATGGGAGAAAGGAGCCACCTCGTTCATCTATATCTTCGTCTTCTCGCTGCCCGTTGCTTCTCCTTCCCCACCTTGTCATAGCATCCATGGCGCCAATCAGGAGATTCTCTACGGCGGAGAGGGGAAAAGCCCCTCGGGAGGAGCCAGAACCGCTTCCGCCGAAGAAAAGGTTTTGCCATCCCGGCGATGCCAGCGTCGGGCAGGAGGTGACACGGCCTTGGTACGAATGGCCTCTGCCCGGCTTCCCCCTTCCCTTGTACCCCCGCGCGTAGGATGACAATGCCGAGCGGTAAGCAATTCGGGGCAGCAGCGGGCGAGCCAAAGCTGAGCGGCTAGCAGGGCCGTGAACTCACACCGAGGGTAGCTCGCGTGAGTTTGTGGTGTGGGCGGGGATGCCGCCTCACTCGTGGATTCGATTCCCGAGGTTTTTCACCGATTAGATGTCGCCGAGGGGGTCGCTTGAGCTATGGCTGCAACACGCCAAGTGTTGCAGCCTGGCCACCGGAGCTGAGGTCGAGGTAGTGCCTCCCGGTGATATCTTCATGACCCTTGCACGTGGCGAGGTCACCCGCGCCTGCTGCGCAGAAGGGGCCCTTGCAATCCACTTCGAGTATGACGCCGCCTCTACGTTTTTCTTCAAGGTCTTCGACGAGGAGGGCCGGCGGCTAGAGTGCTGCCCTAGAGGAAGCAGCCCGTGGGGCGTGGTCATGAGCGCTGGGCCCGCCTCCAAACCCACCGGCGTCTCCTCCAGCAGCCGCGACGACTCCTGGGAATCCAGCGACTCTCCTGAGCCCACCAATTCTCCAAAGTCCAGCGATGATAGCTACATGCCATCGAGCTCTCGCCGTGCTTAGAGTACAGCAGCGGCATCCGCCCGGCGTCGCTGGTGATGCCCTTTGGCCCGGTCCTCCAAAGTCTTCCTTCTTTTGTTTCCCTTCGCGGAATTATGACAAGCCCCGTGGGGGTATGTAAAAACCATGATGCTTTTATTCCAATGTTATTTTTTCTAGCACTGTGTTGAAATCGCGTATCCCGCTCCGGCACGGTTCCCCCTTTCCGTTCCCAAGGTAGCTCAGTGCTCTCCGCCGACGGGACCCAGTCCCCAGGCAGGCTTCATCCGTCCCTGGTACGCCAGGTCGCATTGCCATGGTCAAGGCTAGGAGGTGAGCGGCCCGAGGTCCGGTGAGAGCTCCTGAGACGCGATGCTCACGAGGCCCCCCTTGGCGTGCAAGTAGCTACCTAGAGGCCGGAAGGGAAGGCGACATTACCCCGGCGAGACCGTCAAGGTCGTGAGATTGAGTCATGAGGTCCATGTTGACATGTAAGTGACTTATCTTTAGTGAGATTGCGACGATTCCCTTGCGTGGTGCCCATTCGTGCCTTAGTGGTGGCGCCTCTAGATAGGGCTTGCGACGGCCATTCCCTTTTCTCGCTCGTCTAGGTGCTCTACATCCTCGGGTCCCAGCCCTCGAGTGAGGCTCAGCCACCGCTGGTATGCCAGGTTGCAATGCCGTGGTCAAGGCCAGGGGGTGAGTGCTGGAGAGCCAGTAGGATCTCCCGAGGCGTGAATATGAATGTAGAATTTCTGGTAAAATGGTTTAAGTTGAGGAATTGGCCCTCCTAGTAAAGGATTAGCAATGCTTGGCCCCCTAGCTCATTTATTTTTCATGGCTCCGCCACTGCGCGCAACAACGCACGTTCTCGCCCCCTCTCTCTAAATATCGATCTCGCACTTGTTCACTCCTTCATAGTCTCCCTCCACTTGGCCCCTCGGACCATCTTCTAGCCCCCACCAGATTTTGCCACATGTACAATCTAGCAGACTCCATAGTTGAACTTAAGCATAATGCACAAACCTCAAAACCACAGTGGGTCTCCTTTTTTCTAGAATCTTCCGTATCATAACTGCCCAAACTTTTTTTCTAGTTGAATTTCCATTTTTTACTTTATGCTTTACAACGCACAATTCCAGGAATCATAAAATAGAATAAGGCCTTCTTTGATTCAAAGGATTCTCAAAGGAATTTTGGAGGATTGTAATCCTTAGGAATTTTTCCTATCTTGGTTGTTTGATTCCTAGGATTGTAAACCATAGGAATTTTTCCATATGATTCATTTGCACTAGATTTCATAGGAAACATCCCATCCACTCAAACCTCCTTGAAAGAATTCTGCATTTTTTATGCACAATCAAACACTCGTACAATCCTGTAGGATTCAAGACGACATTCTACTCTAATCCCATGTTTTTCCTATTCCCTCGTTATGGAAATCCTACGAATCAAAGAGGCCCTAGCTTTTTTTATAAAAACTAATTGATTTTGAATGAGATGAACTATAAGGATTAAACGAAGGTCTACATCAGGAATATATGACTCAGAGCTTACATGCTATACTGTGGTATTTATTCATAATTTGGTTGCCAAATCTGATGCGTGCAATGCACGTGTACCTTACTAGTACTTCGAGTATGTGCAAAACACGTAAATTAGAATTCCAATGGCATGCTACACAATGTCTCTCTTACAGTTCATGAAGCCACGTGGCACATGTGGAGGCATTGTCGCGACCTCCTTGTGTGGATTGATCACAGTGACGTGCTGCTGGTTCCAGAAGAATGTACTCATCCTCTCTGAGCCACACTGGTGGTACATGCATGAAGCGAAGACGTGCACGCACGCCACACACGCACTCATTTCCTCGCGCACACACGCGGGTACACAGGTGGACGTAATTTTGTACCAAGATCCACCCCATGTGATAATTTGATGTGTGTAAAGTCCTTCACTTCATTGATGGTAAATTAATACAGCGCATGCAAATTGAGTGGACTTGAGGGCGGAAGAAAGACATTACAACTCCACTGCGCGCATGCGAGTAGTTAAATCATGGGTTGCTAGTAGTACTTCCATTGGTGTCCTTCGTATTTTGTGCCAATTTTTGACAGTAACATAATATTTACGCATTTGAGCAGTGTGGTCTACTTGAAATTTATGTTCCACTAAACTCATCGTGAGCCGTTTTGGGCCTCGAAACCAAAACCATCAATTAATCTTTAACTTGTTCACATAAAATTCGAAAGTACTAGTGCTACAATTAAGTGCAAGCCTGCTCACATCTACTAGTACGTACCAAACCTGAACGTGTTCCCACTATGCAGGTATAGTACTAGTGCTAGTACTTAGGTTATAAAAAGGGGAACTTCCTAACCGAAAATTACTCTACCTTTCCTCCTCATAAGTCCTTCTTCTTCGTCCGTCCTTGCCATGCCGATGTGTAGAGCTCTAGGTCGAGAACTACTCGTAACAAGGGAGCGACAACCAAGGCTGTGGAAAGAAAGAGAGGGCTCGCCGCCACGCAGGGACCTCAAAAGATCTCTCACGGGCAGGCGATGGCTCCCAGGAGCGCCCTAGCCGTGGAGGCGAACATGCCGAGCTGGCAGCGCTGGAGTCGTTATCCCTCAGTGGCATGCCCGATCAGCTCAATAGGCACCTCAATAAGCAGAAGGAGTTCATCCACGACTTAGTGGAGCTGCTGAAGGAGAGCCTCGACGACATGCCCGCTGAGCTCAATAAGCAGGGGGGGTGGACCGCCGGCTTGGTGATGCTGCTGAAGAAGAGTATTGCCTCGGAGAAGAAGGTGACCGGCGTAATCCTGCAACTTCAGGAGGACAAGGTGAAGCTCTACCACGATCTTGACCTACTGAAGGAGAAGAACGCCGGCTAGAAGAAGCTGCTTGAGAATAGTAGTTCCTTGATGAAGATGTTGCAGGCCCTCGTCGTGGAGCAGAAGGAGGAGTTGGCGAAGCTTCGCATCAAGCACCCGGCTGCTGTCAAGGTATGTAATACGACCGTGGAACATATGATGAAGGCTCGCGTTGAGAAATCCCGCGTCATGGACAGAATGAAGAAGATGGTGGAGGAGACGCGCAAGGAGATGGAGGTCATGGAGGCGATGAAGAAGTAGTTACGACTCCGCGGAGAATTAGATCATCTGGGGTGATAATCTTCCTTCTTCTTTTGCTCCTGTGTTTCTTCGTTTGCTTTGGGTGTTTCGCCGCACGTGTCACGTTCTCTACGAGGCATGAATAGAACAATGCTAACAATGAGATGACTAGCAAATTAGATCATTTTTTATCGCCATATGGCACTGGGCTGCCGTGTTTCGTGCTCCTCTGTCGTAGTACTACTCCAGTGGAAAACTTGAGTACACCGCATAGTTCTTTGCTCCTCCTCAGGTCGTCGAAACATTTATACATGCAGTCAAATCACAAGGCCCCATCTTCCAGTAGTAATGAGCCGTCAAATCACAAAGGCCCTAGCTTCTCGTGAAACCGACCAAGCTAGATTGCCCCGCCCTCTAGCCTTTTAAAAAAATGTATACTTTTGTATAGTACTAGTATCGATGACCGTGCCATGGAGCAAAACTAACAAGATGAAATTAAAGAAAAAAGGTGGTACATATAGAGAGCGCTCGTCGCCGAATTATGCATATAGTACTATTAAAGAAATGAAGAAATTAACATACCTATTTAATTCTTGGGTTCTTATTATTTGTGCCACTAGTAGTGTATCACTACTCAGCTTTTCAATTAGAAGTTACAACTACTCAAAAATGTCATCGATCCGTGAGATGCCTGCAAAATGCAATTAGACATCTAAAAAATGCCATCATTAAGTTAGATGTTTTCTCAAAAATGCCATTAGACATATTTATTTTAACGTCAAACCCGTTGACCATGTTACATGACAAAAATAAGCCTATTCTCACAATGATAAGTGTGGCCCCGCTTGTCAGGAGTAACCAAGGAATAATTTTACAGGAAAATAAGAACGCTGTTGGGATCAAGTAGGCCCCACACTTTATTTTATTGTAGTGAGATAGAGGGAGAGCTGGCATGTTGGTCCATTGGTATTTATGTCATTATAACGTGGCAAAAGAGATCTGAGTCACAATAATGGTGTCCAGCACAACACAACCCTCAAATAAAACTAAGCACCCTGGAATTCTTTGACAAAACTAAGCACCCTGAAATTCTTTGGCATCTAAACTACTGGCTATATGATGTTGGCCATATATATTGTACGTATATAATGTGAAGAAACGAGTGGTAGTACTATACCAACTAAAGATGAAATGTAAGAAATATAATGAGAAGAAATATAAAATAGTTCTGCTCGGGGCTCAGCACAGCACACCCCTCAAATTAAACTAAGCACACCTAAAATTAAACTAAGCAACTAATCCGGTAGACACTGCATTAGAACCACCATGAGCAACAACACTGCTTCTTTGCTTGAACCGCACACTTGGCTCTTGCTCTTCATCCAACCCTTGTAGATATTGAAACAAAGGTAGCCATCCATTGAAGCGTACTGGATGTGGTCTATATCTTGTACATTCCACTGCCATGCATGACAATGAAATGTGTGCAGAGGTTTCTTAAGTTTACCGTACGAAGGATGAACCATGGCTCATGCCAGGGTCTGCATTGAAGGATGATCACGGGAGGGCAGCAGCCCATTCTTTTGGAGGTCGAAGTGGTTGCCTACAATGAGGCCTATCCGACCCAGGACTTTTCCGTCGTTCGTAAAGTCTACAACAATGAATTTGACTAGGTTGTCCTTGAGGAAGTTCTTAAAATCCTGGCACTCAATGTTGGCATGGTATATGTGGTAGACCAAGCATAAGTCATACACGCAAACCTGGATCATGGTGGGCTTCTTCTTCTCTTCCTCCTTTAGATTCTTCTCTATTCCCAGGATTGTGGTGTAATCAACATCTAGCCAAGCGACCCACTCATCATTCGAGTTTTCGAACATGCGTCTGAGCGAGCATGGCAACCTTTCACCGTCGCGGAAGAACGGGTGTAGATGACGTCAAAATCATCACCGGTGATGGTTCTAACCTTGTACTCACCGCCGATCATGCAGATTTGGGACGCCATGGATTTGGGAGGAGGGTTAGGATTAGTGGAATTGTCGTAAAGTGAAAGGACGGGACAACTAGCAGCGAACTGCCGTAATGTTAAAGGACGTCCAGGGACAAGTAGGAGTGAACTGCCAGCGGTTTTTCGATTGTAAAAATGCTGAGTGGGGCATGCGAATGGAAGGGTAGTGGCTTTCGTAGTGGATAAATGGATTCATGCACAGTACTATGGGGGCCCAATTAGATGTCTCGTCTACTCGACGCCCAATTAAATGGCTTTCGATGTCATGTCAAGCGTCGGGAAAATTACAGGTGATAAGAAGCTTTCCATTCTCCCATGATACGGGCTTCCGAGAGCCCTTGGATCTGAGATCAAACGGTTGGATGGCGTGATTCTAGACCTGTGGGTGAATATCCTATCCTGGAGGGTTATTCTGTAAATTTTCAGCAACTTAGCATGCGACCGTTTGATCTCAGATCCAAGGGCTGCCAGCAGCCCGTATCATGGTCGGGCCTACCACGGCCGTCGCCTCGCTCGCGCGATCGCGCCCTTGGAGATTTAACATAGTGCGTTAGGATATCTGATGTTGGCATGTCATACATAGTCATCACTTAGTCACTCATACTACAACAAGGTTAGCTATAAGGTTGGCTATAAGAGTAATTTTGTTACTTCTCTCTATCTCTTTCTTTGTAGTATTTATTGCATTTGCCAAGGAGTGACCTCTTCCAATGAAATGGTGCTTAGATGGTGCTAAGGGCATTAAATGGCTTAGCAATCAAGTCCCCAATGCATAGATGCTTAGTTTTTTGTTGCTAAGTTTGCTTCATTTAATTAGATGTAGACTCAAAATTGTCTTTTCACCTAGGTACACGCGCTTAGCACCATTTCTTCTTTGGGTCACCAAACTAGTCTCTCTCTTCTTAATTAACTTGCCACATCAGACTTTATGCCTATGTGGCAGGCTTAGCACCTGTAGGAGCAAGTAAGTACAATAGTGGGCTATAAGCCCGCTTTACATGGCATTTTTTCATATGTGGAGGAAAGAGGCAAGTAAAAAGTGGAGGCATGGGCTCTCATGCAAGAGCCAGCCTCTACATGGTGGAGCATTGGGAGAGGCACCTGTATGGAGGTGGTGAGGAATTGGGAGACTCACGTCGGTTGTAGCTCCGCAGTTAAAATGATAATGGCAAGTCAAATCACGGGGCCCCACCTGTCCAGCAGTAACTCGCTGTCAAATCACACAACCCTACATTTGCAGCAGCCTAGTCCCTCATCTTCTTGCGTCTTTGTCGAACCAACTAGGCGGAACTGCCCCGCCTACCACGCAGGAAAAGCCCCGCCCTCGACTTTTAAATAGTACAATATACTAATTTTGTATCCATGGATTGTGCCATGGAGCAAAGCCTCAAGAAAACGGCGGTACACATGTACAGACTATACAGCACGCCCGTCGCGTTTGCGTCGCACCCTAGACGGTCGGGCGGTCTGGCACGCCGCTCTCCAAATGGAACGCGCGTCATATTGCGTTGGCAAAAACATGTGGGACCGCAATTGAGAACCAACCATAGGCACACTCCCCAGCCCGGCAAGTCGGGTGAGTTAATAGAAGAGAGAGACGAGCGATAGTACTAGAGAAGTTTTGTACATACGTTGGTGTCTGGACGATCCCTGCAAGACACGGAAGATCAGTCGTCCATGCATGTGACTAGACTCCAGCAGACATGCCTAGATTGGCTATCGTCTACATATCGTGCAAGCTGTGTTGTACAAGGCTGTAGTTCTGGTGAGAAATCTAAAAAAGGGTTTCTTGTCATCTCGCAAAATTAGGTGTCATGTGCTTTGGTTAAACAGTGACAAGTGAGTTGCGCTAGTCATTGGGGGCACATGCACGAAGACTACTTGGCTGCCATCTAGGTCAAGCCGGCTATGTTAATTAGGACATCTATCGGAGGACCCCTTTTCTACGAGTTTATCTTTAATTTGAGCTTTGATCCTCGTCTAGTTTGTCTGCGGGATTCATGTTGTCTCCTTTGGGCAGTGAGGTTATGATTTATTGTCATGTGGCATTTTTTCATGTTATATGTTATAATCCGGTGCTTCAGATCAAAATGATGACAACTACGCCTCCGGGGCATGTGCATGAAGACTTGTCGATAGTCATTGATGAGGTCAAGCCGGCTCCGGTAGAGAAAAGAAAACTAGTACTCCACTATATAGGCAGGAGCCTCCGTGCTTGCTTGCCAGTGTTGCTCTCTTCACAATGTCTCGTCCTCTCCAGATCTAAACACAACAGCGGTGGCCACACACTCTCTCTCTGCTCACCGCTGGTCACAGATCTAGCCGGATCCTCTCTGCCGGGGAAGGTGAGAAGGTGCAACGTTCACATGGTCATCCTCGGTGACGGCTCTTACCCACTGCCGGCGCGTTCCAATCAGCGTGCCTTGTTGTTCTCTCCCAAGCACCGCTGGCAAGGGAGGGCCTCTGACCCCTTCTTCCTCGCTGTCGTAGTGTGGGCAGATCCAGCCTCCCGCCGCCCACCTAGCGACATCTCAGCGACCCTCAGGTATAAATTCCTTCCAAACTAGCCTTGCTCTACTATTTCTCAGGCCCCCTCGTGGATAGGATCTATCGGCTGTTCGAAAACCACCTAAATTTTTCCTGTTAGGAGGTAAAACTAGTTCATGCACTCGAATCAAGTACTACTTGGTTCAAAGAAGGAAGAAAGGGGGTGGGGCAGGGGAAGATTTGTTACCTCAATGTAGGACTTGGTCGAAAGAGGAAATAATGGGAGCGAAAAGTAGCAGAGACTGGCTATCCAGGTGGTCTCTAAGTCTAATAGGGAAATAAACGGAAACGCAGTACAAACTCAATATAAACCCGATCTATCGGTTGAAAAAGGAAAGAAAGTGGGGACTGGGGCACAAGTCAACAGAGTAAGTCCAACACTAGATTTGCTAGCCTCACATAGTATAAGGTGGCTATACCGAACTAAAATGTGACCAACCCAGATATCCTGTTTTGATGTTTGTTGCCCCGAGCCACTCTTATGTAATGTCACTAGTAAATGTAGCAGCCGCACTGTTAAAAGTAAGGACACGTTAAACCAATGTTGTTTTCAATGTAAGGCCTCCAATAATATGAATCAATGGCACATTTTTCATGTCCTGTTAAATTTCCCATTAAGATAAGTTGCTTCTTTTCGTTAGAAATGCAGCTATCCTGGTCCGCCTACTCTCCCGTGCCTAAATACCGACTCTGTAGCAGCTGTTAATGTAATGTTGCTAGTAAAATGAAGCAATGACACCATTAAAGTAATGTTGTATTTAACGGTTGTCATAGTTAATCCTAATGCCCACACTAATATCTAGGAATGCTACTGCTTTAGAAATTGCTACTATCGTTGTAGGATTGCCATTTAGATAAGGAACATGCTTCTTTTCATTTGATTCATGTTTCATCACTTGTTAGTCACCCTCCTTTCCACCTTTTTTGTGCAAACAGAGATATACATTTCACGCTTGATCTTAGTTAAACTACACAAATGATATCCAAATTATAGTTGAACATTCCAGGAGCTTCACAACCAACCTTATGTTGCTCCATTTTATTGGAACTAATGAAGAAGAAGCTCTGTGGGTTTCATTTTCTGATGGAAAGGGAACCGGGGCTGGAGCCCTTTTCTTAAAAAAAAGAAGAAGAAGCTGCTAGCTCATGGGACATTGCTTCATTTTAGGTGAACTACACCAAAAGGTCCCATCAATTGAATCATCCATGTTGGTGACTGGTGTCATCCCTTTTATGATGGCGTTGACTGCAGATATGGTTCCCATCACGAGGTATGTTCCTTTTTGGTCTGACCGTTTGCCAAAGATCCTGCATGTTGATCCCGCTCTTGTGCTACAGTTTTGGCACTCCCATGATAAATCAGTAATGTTATTATTTTGCACCTTCATCTAGTGGCACTATTAATTTGAGCCAATGTTTTAGCACCGCTAGTGCCACTATTTTATTTATATATCGAAGGAGGGGGTTCCCTCCGATTTCATTAAAGAAACCCAACCATAGAGAACCATTATCCCACAACATCTCATTGTAAACGGGCAGTTATGCAACTACTACTAGAACGGACTGAGTACTAGCAGGAGACAAGTTCTCCACATAAGCTAGGAAGGTAGGGGGACGCAGCACCAGCTCGACCAAGTTTGGATTACAACCCAAATGCTACCACAGAAACATCCGGGGCAAAGATATGGATTGAAAGAGCCAACTTCAACATCCCAGTCTAAGCACCCCCGGCCTCCATCCTTGCGACGCACGATACACCTCATTTGCCACCTGCTCGACCCTAGTGTCACTGATAAAATGAAGTAATAATACAGTTAAAATAGAGCGAGTGTCTCTCTATCATTTCATTTCCAATATAGATAAAGAAAGTACTTCTCTTTGTTAATGTATGTTTCATCAACTAGTCCCATTGTTAATGTTCAAACGTTTCTGCAAACTGGGGTGCTTAATTTTAGTTGATCTGTAGAAAAATAGAGATTTGAATGTATCAAGGCCCTTCCTTGTACTACCGCTGTACACGGATGTTCATCACTAGCAGAAGGTGTATCGAGGAGACTTGGGACAATTTCTAGTATGAGGCGTACCATATGAGGCGTCGCAGGGCCCATCTCTCCCTTGCAGCATGGCATACTATGATACTATCGCAATATTTTCTTCTATTTATTAGTGTATGTTTAATCAACTAGTGCCACTATAATGTAATCACACTTTTCCATTATCTGTGCAAATAGGGTTATTCAGCTGCATTTTGGTGGAACTGCACAAATGTACGGATGGAACCGGCATATATGCAGAGTGCGAGGTGTGCCAAGTAAAAATTACCGACACCAACCATGCTCCATGCACGCATTGGCATCAACCACCACCAGTGGCATGTGTGGCGCTCTTTGTGGACAGATCTTTCTCGACAGCAAATCCTCTAACCAAATACTAGTAGCTTATATTGGCAGTTTTCTAGGGAGTACTCTTTTCTAAAAGAAGCACCAATCTATTTTTCTTTATTTGTACACAGTGTCACAACTTTGACCCAAAGATCCAGAGCTATTTTAGGATGATTGGCGTAGTACTCGGAGACTGATTGTATGCATGATTTTCATTAGCTGTCACACTGATTGTAAGCATGAGCAGATGGAAGATTAGGTTAGTGCGAAGCTTACCTTAAACCCTACCGCCACTGTTGAAATGAGGCGAGCGTTGAGGGAAACATGGAGAACGGTGGGGAAGCAACGTCGAGCCATCTGGCTCCTCTTGCGGTGGGAGAACAAATACTCCTGTGGCTCCGGCTGGCTCTGCACCCTAACGAACGGTACACCATACTCGATCGATTTGTTATCCTCTGGGTGCTTGACCTTCGAACTGTACTCCCACCACCTCTGCCTGACTTTCACCTCGTGCAAATCTGTCTGCTCTGTAGCCCAGAGGAGATACTCAATGAACTCGAAGGACTGCGACGTGACTAACACCGAGGAGTACATTGCCGCCCTCATCACCGTTGTCTCGCTCTTTCGCATACATTGCCACATGGCCCTCACCGTCCTTGAAATCTCCCACTCATTGTCAAACCAACTAAGGATATCTTTCAACCTTTCCAACTTTGCCTGGTCGCTGCCGGTGATCTGCCTAATTCGCTGCTGCATCCTCTCCATAGATGTCCTTTTGAGTGGTCCAGTGCTAGCTTTGGAAGATGGGTGGAGAGACAGTGATCTTGCAATAGAAAAGAGGGAGAGGAGAGACGGTGTCTTTGGAATGGAGATGATGGAGAGGAGAGGAGGTAGTTTTGCAATGGAGAAGAGGGAGAGGCGAGACGGTGGTTTTGGAATGGAGATGATGGAGAGGAGAGGAGGTGGTTTTGCAATGGAGAAGAGGGAGAGGCGAGACGATGGTTTTGCAATGGAGATGATGGAGAGGAGAGGAGCTGGTTTTGCAATGGAGAAGAGGGAGAGGAGCGTGCGGCAGCGATTTAGGTTTGGACGAGAGGGTCGGCGCACTGTGACTGGATCAAAATCAAAATCAATTTACCCTTCAATTAAGAAAGCGGCCCCACATTAACTAGTCTCCCTTTTATTCTAGGTCACAATTGACCATGATTTTCGCAAATAACATATATGTTATACATTGTAAAAATAATATAATTTGAAAGTACATTCAGATACGAACCAAACGATACAATTTTTGGTGACATGCATTCACATTTTGCTTGTCAAATATAGTACATGGTCAAACTTTAACCCAAAATATGCAAAACAAAAAAAATACTTCCAAGACCAGCTCCGCTCTTGCGCTCTTCTCCTCTTAAACCACCGCCGCTCCTCTCTTGTTCCAATCTAAATCCAGCGCCGCTCCTCTCCTCTTCCATTTCAGAACCACCGCCCCTCCTCTCTTGTTCCAATCCAAAACCAGCATTGCTTCTCTCCCGTTCTAATCCAAAACCAGCTCTGCTCCTCTCCGCTTCCATTCAAAAACCACCGCTTGTGAGGGAAGGTGCTCTGGAGAAGTAGATCGATGGAGGAGTACAAACGATACGTGAGGATCACAAACAACGACCCTGTGAAGCTAGCTAGGATGTTGGAGATATAGTCTTGGTTTGACAACAAGGACCAACTAGCAGCGACGATGACATCCATGGCCAAATAGCTGCAACAAAGCGAAAAGGCGGCGATACTCCCGGAGGGAGTTGCGCATGAGTACATAGAGCTGCTCCTCTGGGCCATGGAGCAAACAGATTCATCGAATCCGATTATGAGGGAGCGGTGGTGGGAGTATCAATCCTAGATGGAGCATCCACCAGAGATTGAAGGATCGAGCATCTACAGGGTGCCATTTGTGAGGGTGTTGTGCTAGAGCAAGCTGGTGGAGTCTTTGTTGACCGAACCCAACTGCAACAGGAGAAAAGCAGTTGGCCCGGCGACACTTCCCCGCCATCCTCTCCCTCGCCGTTCACATTGTCTCACGGGGCGGTTGTGTGTCGCCGAGGAATAGGAGGGGACTGCCCCCCCAGCCCAATAGTCGGCAGGTTTTGAATTGTCAGGAGGAGGTTTGGGTTGTCAGTATTTGCAAGTTGTGAATTGTGTTTTGTGTTGTGTATTTTGAGAGTACTTTCAGATATGAATGTCTTTTGACTTTCAGATTTGCAGTATTGAGCATATGAAGTATTTTATGAATTTTAGAGATCTATTTTTAGAACTTAAAAATGTAGTTTCATAGGAGTATAAAAGTGCAGACAATGTGATTCTCAGAGAAGAAACTGCAAGTTTCAGTTTCAGATAAGAAACAACAAGTTCAGTTTCAGATAAGAAACTGTAACTTTCAGAGGCAGAGCATTTATATTAACACGGCCTTTTCAAACAGTATTAACATCATGTTGGAAGTTTTATTCATGGTTGAAAATGGAACTACCAGCCAGTTAACATCATGCATATCAACATTCATGCATAGCACATCTTCATATGATGCATAGTCAAAAAGATATGCTATTTTCAAAATGCCCACACAATGTCGAGTGTGCGAAAAATAGAGAAAACGAGGGACGAAGTTTTGGCAAGTGTTGGACGTGGTGTGCGTAGATGACAATGGGGACCCACATGTCAATAAAGGCAGAGGCAAAAAATTTGGAGATATTTTCCCTGCATCAGGTGGAATCGAACCCAGGTGGAACAGCTGTCGGGTAGTGTCACTTGGCCACTAGGCTAGTTCCGTACTTTCGTTACTAATAAGGCACTTCCTCAGGTGGTCGGATCTCCTCCTGCGCCTTTGTGCGCTCGCTGCGGCGCCGCTGTCTGCCGTGTGAACATGCTAAACAAACCAGAGGAATCTGGAGAGGACTGCACGTGGAGAGGCAGACAGTCGGGAGTCACCAGGTCTATGGTCGTACGCAAGCAAGTGCCTCATCGAAAAAAATACTTCCTCCTAATGCTGTACTGACGTTGGGGCCCACGGGTTTGTCAACATAGTTACATTTTTTAGGTGCTTCAACGTAGTTACTATAGGAGATAAATTCAAAGTGAAGCCGGGGAGCTGGCAGGTATCATTTATTATCACTGGGGCAGCAAGTATCAGCTGGGTTTTGGGCTGCCCCGTCTAGGCTTTCTTTTTTAACATGCGCAGCCCACGACATGCCGGTTTGTATTTCCTTGAGGGCCATCCTGTATCGACCGGCCTATGGACCTCCCATCCAAGGTTTTATTTTTCCTGAAACATCGGCAGCCTAATTTATGTATTTTTTTGAAGAAAACGTACAGGTCTGTTCTATTTTTCAATATAAGAATAGGAACGCCTGGTCCAACTTATGTTTCCCTTTTAACTATATTATATATATTTAAATTATTTTGTATGTTATTATATATTATTGTTATTGTCATCATATATTTAACAGATACTTACTTATGTAAGAAAACAATATCCCACATCTTATTAACTTATAAAAATAATTTCTAGATAATAAAATCCTGGATTTTTTTGGCAACGAAAATCCTGGTGATTGTGTTAAAAAGCTTGGTAAGATTTAAGGACCAATGTAATAACAAAGCACTTATTATTTAAACATATTTATAAAAAATGCTCAGCCCCTGTTTATTTTTTGATAACATTGTTGCGCCCAAGCCAACATTATAATTAGAATCAGCCCAGCAAAATTGTGTATTTCGAGAAAGTGCAAATGGCCTGTAATTTTTTAGGAAAAAATAAATGGGCCGCATGGACGCTAAATTATTTGTTCACCTAGCCCAGCTAATGGACTGTAATTCTAAAAAACAGAGATCAAATTGACTGTAAATTCTACCCCGCAAAAAAACCCTGTAAATTCTGAAAAAATGGGTTGAATACGTGCCACATTTTTGGAGGATGAAATTGGTCCAATAGATCGAAGCCAACGCAAGTCGTTGTCAACTTAGTCAACAAATGATTCTAACATCATTAGCCGTCGGATTTACATCCAACGACCGGCATCCATCTTCAATCTCTCATCTTCTTCCTCCAGCGCTGCCAGGACCACCGGCTCCCACCTCCTGCTGCTAGCAGCTCTGCTTAGCACGCTTCGCTGTGAAGCACTACTCCACCGTTGGCGAGGCCATCCCTCCACCCCTCCACACCTCATGTTCTTCTCCAACGACTGCCGAACCACACCGCACCAGAACCAGTTAACCCTCGTCCACCTCTCTGTCTACGACTCTACTCCCGCGTCTTCCCATCTCCGTCTCGTTGTTGTCCAGGGCCTCGCCGTTGTCCACCACCTTCGATGCGCTCGGCGTGGAGTGGTCAACGAACGACACCATCGGAATTAGACTATGCGTGGAGAGGCTGACAGCTGGGTCCACGGCCACACGCAAGGAAATGCCTCCTTATTACGTGCAAAATAATGATTCTTCCACCTGACAGCTGGGACCCACCGGAAGGGCCTCTGTATTTCGTGAAAAAACGTTCCCCCCGCTAACAGGTCGGACCCACCAACTATATCTTCGCACGCAAGGAAGTGCCTCCTTATTACGCACAAAAAATGAATACCCCTTGCTAGCTGGGACCCACCATAGTGGGGGGCTGACTTGTGGGCCAACTAAGTTGACGGGGACGGAGGGCTTTGTCAACTTAGTCAATATGAATGATTCTAGCTCTAGTGACCGTACGATGTCCATCCACCGGCCGTAGTGCTTCTTCAACCTCTGGTCCTCTTGCTCCAGCCGTCGAAACCAGAGCCGGTCGTGTCACGTGCTCTTGCCTCCCGTGGCCGGTTGTGATGCCGTGGAGGCCTCACCGCCCCTACTACTCCAACGCTGGCCAGGCCATCCCTCTACTCACCCACACCCCCTGTTATTCTGCAGCGACAGAAGCCTCACACCGCAGCCGAACCAGTGAACCCTCGTACTCCTCTCCGCGTGGGCATCCACTGCCGCGTCTTCCCCGGCTCCGCGTCGTCCCCTTCCTAGGCCTCGCCGTCATCCACCGCCCTCGTGCTCTCGGCGCGGCATGGTCAACGTGGTCAAGGAACCACTTCCATCGGAAGAGTATAGTACATGGAGAAGCTGACAGGTGGGTCCATGACAGTCGCAAGGAATTGGCTCCTTATTACGCGCAAAGTAATTATTCCTCCACTTGACAGCAGGGACCCACTGGACGGGCCACTGTATTTCGTGAAAAAAACGTTTCCCCCTGGCTGCTGGGACCGACCAGCTACATCTTTGCATGCAAGGAAGTGCGTCCATATTACGGGCAAAAAAACAATTGGCCCCCTGACTGCTGGGACCCACGAGCTATATCTTCGCACGCAAGGAAGTGCCTAACAATCGGGACCCACCTAGTCGAAGCGTACGTAGCGTTGTCATTCTAGTCGCGAACGTGTACGTACATACTGGTCGATGTAGAGGCACGCACATGTTATAGTAGAGGCACGCACGTAGCATATACACGTACATAAAGCGGCCAGGGTGCAAGAAAGTAAATATGACCACATACGTACATACAGGCGGGGTCTTGAACGCCTACTCGCGCATACGCATAGCCAAGGCTCGTGTACATGGCTGGGTTAGAACAGAGAAACTATGTCTTCGTCGTGTTCATGGGGAGCCAACCGGCTGGGTCGGAACGGGATGTGTTGTCGTGTTCATAGGGAGGGCTTGGACGGAACAACCGATGGAAACAAGGCCTGGCATACCGCAGAACAGAGGAAACGGCGTTGTGTTCGACCGGCCATAGTCGAAACGGGATCCTGTTCATCGGGAGGGGTCTGGCATACTGCAAAATGGAAGAAACAAACTTCTATTGGACCTCCTACGGTCGAAACAGGGTCCTGTTGATCGGGAGGGGTGTGGCGTACAGCAAAATGGAGGAAACGGACTTGTGTTGGAGCGCTACGGTCGAAACGGGGGTCTTGTTCATCGGGACGGGTGTGGCATACCGCAAAATGGGACTCCACGGGATACTGTTCATCTCCACCGTCGACCTCCTCCAGCCTCCACAAGCTACTATTCATCCACTGTCGACCACCTCCAGCCTCCACCTGTGACTGTTCATCCACGGGCTCCTGTTCATCCAGCCTCCACTTCACGCTCCTCCACCGGCTACTGTTCAACCAGCCCTCTCCATGGGGTCATGTTCAACCACCCCTCCATGGGCTACTGTTCATCCAGCCCTCCACCGGCTACTGTTCAACCAGCCCTCCACGGGGTCCTGTTCATCCAGCCCTCCACGGGGTCCTGTTCATCCACCCCCAACCGGCTCGATCGGGGTCCTGTTCATCCAGCGGCAACAGCCTCTACTACCACAGGGTCCTGTTCATCCAACCCCCCATCGGGAATTGTTTATCCAGCCCCCAAAAACGCTCACTATTAATCCTGAGGCAGCATCGATCAGCTTCAGTTAGCAGTAGTAGCGAAGGAATCGCTCGATCAGGTTCAGTTAACAACCATCGATCGATCGCTCGGGTTATGTAATGCGTAGCCTGCAGTGCAATCGCTCGGGTTAAGTAGGCGAATGCCTCGCTTGAGTTCAATCAGAGCCCAATGCCTCGCACCCACACGCGTGCGTGTATGAGAGAAACGCGCAAACCTCCGTGCATCGCTCGGCCCCGACCACTCATCGTAACCGGGAACACCCCGATATTTCCTCGCCCTCGCTTCTGCCATGGTTTTTTTCGTCATGGATGGCCCAAAGAATGTCATGCAGCTGCGTCTCTAGCCCGCCCAGGACGGAAAGCCCATTTTCTGTCATGAGTTTTTGTCATAGAAGTAGGAGCCCACCACATCTATGATGATACTGGGTTTTCTCGCAGTTATCGTCATAGAAGTGTCATAAGTATGACAGAAAAAAATTTTGTTCGGCCCAAAATGTCACGGATGTGTCTTTTTTTTGTAGTGCAGTCTTCTATTCTTTGTTCACTGTGTTGAGTGTTGTCTTGGTAGTCTTGTATTTTGCCTTATCATGCCCCACCAAGCCCTGCCACATGCGTGGCTATGACTGCTCGTGCACAAGTAAGGCGTATAGAAGATCCCATACTTTTGTACATCGTCACCTTGCTGCCCCTACTGTCACTAGGAAAGGACACCGCAAGATTGAACCCAAAGCTAAGCACTTCTCCCATTGCAAGAAATACCAATCTAGTAGGCCAAACTAAACCGATAAATTCGAAGAGACTTGCAAAGATATCAAATCATGCAAATAAGAATTCAGAGAAGATTCAAATAATATTCATAGATAATTTGATCATAAATCCACAATTCATCGGATCTCGGCAAACACACCGCAAAATAGTATTACATGGAATAGATCTGCAAGAACATCGAGGAGAATGTGGTATTGAGAATAAAAGAGAGGGATGAAGCCATCTAGCTACTAGCTATGGACTCGTAGGTCTATGGGAAACTACTCACGCTTCATTGGAAGGGCAACAGTGTTGATGTAGAAGCCCTCCATGATCGAATCCCCCTCCGGTAGGACGACGGAAAAGGTCCCTAGATGGGATCTCATGGGTACAGAAGGTTGCAGCAGTGGAAAAGTGTTTTCGTAGCTCCCCCTAATGGTTTTTTGGTATAAGAGTATATATGGGCGGAAGAATTAGGTCAGGAGACCCACGAGGGGGCCACAAGACCGGGGGCGCGCCCTCCACCCTTGTGGCCGCCTCGTGGCTCCTCTGACTTCTTCTCGAAGTCTCCTGGTTTGCTTCTGGTCCAAGAAAGATCATCGCGAAAATTTTATTCCGCTTGGACTCCTTTTGGTATTCCTTCTCTATGAAATTCAAAAACAGGCAAAAAACAGAAACTAGCACTAGGCTCTAGGTTAATAGGTTAGTCCCGAAAATAATATAAAATACATATTAATGCATATAAAACATCCAAAACAGATAATATAATAGCATGGAAGAATAAAAAATTATAGATACGTTGGAGACGTATCAAGCATGCCCAAGCTTAATTCATGCTCGTCCTCGAGTAGGTAAATGATAAAAACTGAATTTTTTATGTGGAATGCTACCTAACATATTTAGAAATGTAATCTACTTTATTGTGGCATGAATGTTCAGATCCGTAAGATTCAAAAACAAAAGTTTAATATAGACATAAAACAATAATACTTCAAGCATACTAATAAAGCAATCTTGTCTTATCAAAATAACATGGCCAAAGAAATCTATCCCTACAAAATCATATAGTCTAGCTATGCTCCATCTTCATCACACAAAATATTTAAATCATGAATAATCCCGATGACAAGCCAAGCAATTGTTTCATACTTTTGATGTTCTCAAACTTTTTCAATTTTCACGCAGTACATGAGCGTGAGCCATGGATATAACACTATAGGTGGAAGAGAATATGGTGGTTGTGGAGAAGACAAAAAGAGGGAGATAGTCTCACATCAACTATGCGTATCAACGGGGTATGGAGATGCCCATCAATAGATATCAATGTGAGTGAGTAGGGATTGCCATGCAACGGATGCACTAGAGCTATAACTGTATGAAAGCTCAAAAAGAAACTAAGTGGGTGTGCATCCAACTCGCTTGCTCACGAACACCTAGGGAAAATTGAGGAAGCCCATCATTGGAATATACAAGCCAAGTTCTATAATGAAAAATACCCACTAGTGTATGAAAGTGGTATCATGGGAGACTCTCTATCATGAAGATCATGGTGCTACGTTGAAGCACAAGTATGGAAAAAGGATAGTAACATTGCCCCTTCTCCATTTTTTTCTCATTTATTTTTTTCCTTTTTTTATTATCTTATGTTTTTGGGCCTTTCTCCTTTTTTGGCCTCTTTTTTTTCCTTTTTTCGGCCGGAGTCTCATCCTGACTTGTGGGGGAATCATAGCCTCCGTCATGTTTCCTCACATGGGACAATACTCTAATAATGAAGACCATCACACTTTTATTTACTTACAACTCAAAACTTAACGCTCGATATTTAGAACAAAATATGACTCTATATGAATGTCTCCAGCGGTGTACCGGGATGTGCAATGAATCAAGAGTGACATGTATGAAAGAATTATGAAAGGTGGCTTTGTCACAAATACATTATCAACTACATGATCATGCAAAGCAATATGACAATGATCAAGCGTGTCATAAACGGAACGGTGGAAAGTTGCATGGCAATATATCTCGGAATGGCTATGAAAATGCCGTAATAGGTAGGTATGGTGGCTGTTTTGTGGAATGTATATGGTGAGTGTATGGTACCGGCGAAAGTTGTGCGGCACAAGAGAGGCTAGCAATGGTGGAAGGGTTAGAGTGCATATAATCCATGGACTACACAATTTTCATAAAAAACTCACATACTTATTGAAAAAATCTATTTGTTATCGAAACAAAGTACTACGCGCATGCTCCTAGGGGGATGGATTGGTAGGAAAAGACCATCGCTCGTCCGCGACCGCCACTCATAAGGAAGACAATCAAAAAAATCATGCTCCGACTTCATCACATAACGATTCACCATCACATGCATGCTACGGGAATCAGAAACTTTAACACAAGTATCTCCCAAATTCACAACTACAAGCATGATTCTAATATCACCATCTTTATATCTCAAAACAATCATAAAGAATCAAACTTCTCATAGTATTTGATGCACTTTATATGGAAGTTTTTATTATATCCCTCTTGGATGCCTATCATATTAGGACTAAATTTATAACCAAAGCAAATTACCATGATGTTCTAAAGACTCTCAAAATAATATAGGTGAAGCATGAGATCTCATCAATTTCTATAAAACAAAACCACTGCCGTGCTCTAAAAAGATATAAGTGAAGCACTAGAGCAAAATTTCCTAGCTCAAAATATATAAGTGAACCACATAGAGTATTCTAATAAATCACGATTCATGCATGTCTCTCTCAAAAGGTGTGTACAGCAAGGATGATTGTGGCAAACTAAAAATCAAAGACCCAAATAATAAAAGACGCTCCAAGCAAAACACATATCATGTGGTGAATAAAAATATAACCTCAAGTAAAGTTACCGATAGACGAAGACGAAAGAGGGGATGCCTTCCGGGGCATCCCCAAGCTTAGGCTCATGGTTGTCCTTGAATATTACCTTGGGGTGCTTTGGGAATCCCCAAGCTTAGGCTCTTGCCACTCCTTATTCCATAGTCCATCAAATCCTTACCAAAACTTGAAAACTTCACAACACAAAACTCAACAGAAAATCTCATAAGCTCCATTAGTAAGAAAATAAATCACCACCTTATGATACTCTTGCAAACTCATTCTTTATTTATATTGGTGTAATATCTACTTTATTCCAACTTTTCTAGGGTTCATACCCCCCGATACTACCCATAGATTCATCAAAATAAGCAAACAACACATAGAAAACAAAATCTATCAAAAACAGAATAGTTCGTAGCAATCTGTAACTCTCTAATACTTCTGTAACTGCAAAAATTCTGAAACATTAGGACAACCTGAGCAATTTGTGCACCAATCCAGAGAAAAAAAATCCGATCAAAAGCAAATTTCCATAAAATCCTGAAATTATTTACTAGGCGCAAAATTTTCTATTTTTCAGCAGGATAATTACAACTATCACCGTAAGCTATCTTGAAGATTTAACATGGCACAAACACTAATTAAAACACAAAACCACATATGACCAGAGGCTAGATGAATTATTTATTACTAAACAGGAACAAAAAACAAAGAACAAAAATAAAATTGGGTTGCCTCCCAACAAGCGCTATTGTTTAACTCCCTTAGGTAGGCATAAAACACGAATATATCTAGGTATTGTCATCTTTGGTATGCAATCCATATGTGGCTCTCATAATAAATTCATATGAAAATTTATTTTTCATTCTAGGAAAGTGTTCCATGCCCTTCCTTAATGGAAATTGGAATCTAATGTTTCCTTCTTTCATATCAATAGTCGCACCAATCGTTCTAAGTAAAGGTCTACCAAGAATAATATGACATGTAGGTTTGCAATCTATATCAAGAACAACGAAATATACGGGCACATAATTCCTATTTGCAATAATAAGAACATCATTAATCCTTCCCGTAGGTTTCTTAATAGTGGAACCCGCAGGATGCATATTTAAAGAACAATCATCAAATTCACGGAAACCTAACACAACACTTAAAGTTTTTGGTATCGTGGAAACGCTAGCACCCAAATCACACAAAGCATGACACTCATAATCTTTAATCTTAATCTTAATAGTAGGATCCCACTCATCATAAAGTTTTCTAGGGATAGAAACTTCCAATTCAAGCTTTTCTTCAAAAGATTACATCATAGCATCAACGATATGTATAGTAAAAGCTTTGTTTTGATTATAAGCATGAGGAGATTTCAACATGGATTGCAACAAGGAAATACAATCTATTAAAGAAGAATTATCATAATAAAATTCCTTGAAATCCAAAAGAGTGGGTTCATTGCTACTTAAATGCCTTTTAACTAAAGTTGACTCATCTCCAGTACCATCTTTATCAAGATTTATATTGGAAAACAAAGATTCAATAGGATTCACATCAATCACTTTAAGATCTTCATTATTCAAAGTTTCAGGTTTAGCGGCCATCTTTTTTACTAAGGTAGCTTGTTTATCAAAAATTTGGCCTACTAAATTTTCAAGATGAGCAAACTGAGATCTCAAACCATAAAATTCTTTGGACATATCACTGAGTTCTTTATTCATTTATTCCATAAAACTTTTCTTCTCTTTAAGCTCATTTCTAAAGAAACTATTATGCTCAAACTGTAAAGACATAAAGCTTCTAACATTATTTTCAGTTTCTTCGAACCCCCTAAAGTGAGGATCAATTTTTTTGGTTGAGCCATCAAAGCAAACAGGCACACCAACACACGAGCACACAAAAAGCAAGGGAAGAAGTTGAATGGAATAGGGCCAAAGAAAAGGCGAATCTATTTGAAAATCGTTTTAGAAGTGGGCGAGAGGAAAACGAGAGGCGAATGGTGAATAATGTAATGCAAGAGATGAGAGTTTATGATGGGTACTTGGTATGGCTTGACTTGGTGTAGATCTCCTCGGCAATTGCGTTAGATATTCTTCCAGCTACCCCTTGAGCTTGCGTTGGTTTTTCCCATGAAGAGGAAAGGGTGATGCAGAAAACTAGATTAAGTATTTCCCTCAGTTTGAGAACCAAGGTATCAATCCAGTAGGAGACAATGCACAAGTCACCGAATACCTGCACAAACAATCAAACAAACTTGCACCAACGCGATAAAGGGGTTGTCAATCCCTTCACGGTTACTTGCAAAAGTGAGATCTCATAGAGATAGATAAATGGTAAAGTAAATACTTTTGGTTTATAGACCGGAAAGTAAAAGATTGCAAAATAGTAGATCCGAAACTTATATGATTGAAAATAGACCGGGGGCCATAAGTTTCACTAGTGGCTTCTCTCAAGATAGCAAATAATAAGGTGGGTGAACAAATTACTGCCGAGCAATTGATACAAGACTGCATAATTATGCCGATATCTAAGGCAATGATCATGAACATAGGCATCACGTCCGTGTGAAGTAGACCGACTCTTGCTTGCACTACTACTATTACTCCACACATCGACTGCTATCCAGCATGCATCTAGAGTATTAAGTTCATAAAGAATGGAGTAACACATTAAGTAAGATGTCAAGATGTAGAGGAATTAACTCAAGCAATATGATGAAAACCCCATCTTATTATCCTCGATCGCAACAATACAATACGTGCCTTGCTGCCCCTACTGTCACTGGGAAACGATACCGCAAGATTGAACCCAAAGCTAAGCACTTCTCCCATTGCAAGAAGAACCAATTTAGTAGGCCAAACTAAACTGATAACTTGAAGAGACTTGCAAAGCTATCAAATCATGCATATAAGAATTCAGAGAAGATTCAAATAATATTCATAGATAATCTGATCATAAATCCACAATTCATCGGATCTCGGCAAACCCACCGCAAAAGAGTCTTACATCGAATAGATCTCCAAGAACATCGAGGAGAAGATGGTATTGAGAATCAAAGAGAGGGAAGAAACCATCTAGCTACAAGCTATGGACCCGTAGGTCTGTGGTAAACTACTCATGCTTCATTTGAAGGGCGATGGTGTTGATGTAGAAGCCCTCCGTGATCGAGTCCCCCTCTGGCAGGACACCGGAAAAGGTCCTGTCGTGGAATTGTCACGTCAGATGTCCTAACAGAAGGACTTTGTCGTGAGGCCAACGCATCTATGTGGTAGCTTGAGAGGGGTTGAGCGGAATCGAGAGACGTCTGCCGGTTTAACATTGTCCGCCGGTTTAACATTGTGTGCCGATTTAACATTGTCTGCCGGTTTAACATTGCCTGCCGGTTTAACATTGCCTGCCGGTTTAACATTGTCTGTCGGTTTAACATTGTCTGCCGATTTAGCATTGTCTGCCTTAGCCATCTGTCTTGACTGTCCGCCGGTTTACCATCCGCCGGTTTAACAAGTTTCGGCCGGGTTACGACTCCGGCCGAGTCATACCGCGGGGTATATCCCCGACATTAGCCCCCAGTTTAATTTGGATTTATCCATGTTAAACTGACTCTGATCATCCTTAAGTCCTTGTCACTTCCTTCTTCTAGAAAATCCGATTTGATAGGCCAGCTTCATAATCACCTTGCTGACATTGGTTTCTCATAGAAAATATATTGTGAAGAATAACTCCTTTGACTCAGCTCCCAGTGACTTAACAAAAATATTGGTCCTTGAAATCCTCATCTGATCTTCAGCTCTTATATGACTATCACTTGTAGCCCTCAAGTCTTAAGAAGGTAGCATAGCAACAGCTTAAGACTTGCTTCAATATAAATATCACACAATCTTGAAGACATCCAGGTTGTTCATCTCAATCACTAGTCATAATTGAGTATTCCACATATGTAGCCCCCAAGTGCCGGGTTGTCATGCTTGCAACAACCTGGGACTTGTAATTTCCTGATGCTCATAAAAACTTCAACCAGTGTAGCCCCCAAGGGTCGGGTCATTATGCAATAATGAGCAGGGACTTTGTAAACATAATCTTGTAAACTTTGAACAACAACGTGTAGCCCCCAAGGGCCGACTCAGTAAGATAATATTGAGCTGGGACTTTGATATATAATTCAGTGAAAATAACATCATATGATGTAACCCCCATCATGGGGCTTGAATCCACGTCCACAAGGTTAAGAGCCTTGTGCCTTACCAACTGAGCAGTGTACCCTTCAATAAAAAGCTTTGTACCTTGAAATGTTGACAGGACCAAGTGGTAGCCCCCAAGGGCCGGCTTATTATAATATGATGAGTCGGGTCTTCAATAATATGAGCAAAAAATGACTTTGCATTAGCCCCCAAGTGTCATGGTGCATGCTTGCAGCGACATGAGACTTGCATATTTGATGTAATCTCAACTTTAAATAATGTAGCCCCCAAGTGCCCGGTTGTAAGCCTGCAGCAACTCGGGACTATTCCTTCAATTGTAGAATAAATCATACCCATTGACAATATGATGGCCATTGCTAAAGCGACTTTGAAAACCTTAATCATAATACTGGTTATTGATAACCATAATAGAAATCCAGCCATGTTGGCTATTTGAGTAATATACCCAATGGTTTATGCGCGTATAATTCCAATGGCGCAATCCAAATATATGCTGGCGACTTATAGTCCAAAGCCAGGCTAGGTCAATAAACACCGGATTATAAGTGATTATGTACTGACAACTTGTAGTTGAAAGTCGAGCCGGGTTAACGAACACCGGGTTAATTTGATGACTGATATTCATGCCGGGTCAATGGACACCGGTTCAACATAAAATTTATCAAAAGAAAAGTGACAAACACAAATAAAATCGTGTAGTCGAGGCTTTTCGAGGGCTGTCAGGCCCAAATTCGAGGCTTTTCATGGGCTGCCAGGCCGCTGAGTTGAACCATTTAACGAAGCCTTTTAAGATGGACCTCCAACTAACCAATCACCGTTTTAACTTTGACAAGTTCAGGGTCTCAATGAGAGTAACTGTCAAATGTTCGGAGGGTCATGCCAGGATTACCTGGATAGGAGTGTCTTACTTGATGAAGGCTGGTTAACCCGGGGTTTTAGGTAAATATACCAGGCTTCCAAGCCGTGGGTCGATACCCAGCTACAAGGGTCCATTCAAACTCATTGGTATTTGACACAAGGAGCCCCCAAGTAACGTGATGAGCTGTACTCATTGGGTGCCTATGTTTGAGCTGTGCATAGCATCCAGACTCTCTTTGGCCCCTTGGGTGTGAAGCTCCCAAGCTATGTTATGGCATGATAGCCGGATTAATGGACAGAACTCCGCTTTATCAGCTGCCATGTAACCAATAATATGATAAGCCAATAAGGCGAGATACCCATGTTTGAACCGCGCGTCATGGCAACAAGTCCTCTTTGGTAACCTTTAACTTTTCTGAGAACTCAAACTTGCGAGAGATGAATTCTTTTTTAGCCGGAATTTTGAACCGGATATTGACAGCTTCAGAGATTTGTGGGAGATAGATTTCCCCTTGAACCGGATTGCAAACCGGATATTTGGAGAGCTTCAACACTTTATGAGAGAGATGTCTCTTGAACCGGATATTGAACCGAAATCATTTCTGATGACCCGGAACTTCTTCATTCAGCCGGGATTTGTAACTGTCATATACTTTTTAAGCCGGAAATTTTTCTGACGACCTTTATATTTTCATCAATATAACAGTAGCCTCCGGGACCGGGTTATCTTTTCCTCCCGTCCCGGGGTTCTGAAACTTGTTTGAAACTGGCAAGACTTTGCTGAATCATATCATCGTAGCCCCCAAGTCTTAAGATGACTCAAGGAGTTGTCTTGAGATTCTTCGTACTTGACCATAGCAGAAGGTATATATCATTGGTGTTGATAACGCAATGTGAATCCACAGAAGGTTGAGGTGACTGTGGCGGGTTATAAATGATCCCGTATGAGCCGTGTTAGTAACTCGGCCAATGGTTCCTTCCAACTGGCTATTTGAAGTGGACCAAACTATAGTGGCAGCGATTTGTGCGCATGTCCATTGATCCATCCAGTGCAGACGGCGGCTGAATGATAATTTGCCTCCTAGGTATTGGAAGAAAAACTGGGCTTCCCAAGCAGTGACTTGCTCATATTCAATAATCTGCTCACGCAGACATGTGTGGCCCGGTGTGTTGATGTAGACCAGGCCGCGAGAGACGAACGGCAAAGACGACCGAGGCTTCAGAGGCGGCACAGATGGCTGAGTCGGCCTCGGTGTTATAAACCGGCGCCGACGGGCGAGTCAACCACGTTATTTTGATGTAATGAACAATTATCCTGCATCAAAAACATCGCAGGCCAGAGTAATTGTTTTTTGAAAAAAAGGAATTTGTGCCAAATTTATACTTTAGAAAGATATCACCTGATTCGCCCGACAAGAGATGAGTCGGCCATGGCATTGTAAAGCGGCATGGACGGGAGAGTCGGCCACAGGGTTAGACGGGTAAATCGCTCATAGTGTTGTAAACTGTCGCGGACAAGCAGGTTGTCCTCCACGTTGGCACGGACACGTGAACCGGCCACGAGGGCGGACGGGCGAGTCGTCCGTGGCGTTGTAAGGCGGCGCGGATGGGTGAGTCAGCTGGGCCGTTTGATGTAAACTAGACCGCGACACGCGTGCCCGTGGAGCCACGCGACACAGCCGAACGTGCATCCGCGGCATAACACCACTCCCCCTTTTTTTCATAGTCATCCTGCATAAAAAATATTACCGGCCAAAATAATTGTTCTTTGACAAAAACAATATTGTGCTTTTATAAAATAAACTTAAATAGATATCACCTGATGTTTTTTGTCGGATGAACGCGGATACTGGCGTTGGATAATATATATACATGGAACCCTGCTGATGCCGTGGAGCTTGGAATCTTTTCCCTGCAAGTACTTGGGACTGCAGCTCTCCATCTGGCAGCTGACGCGCTCTGAATGGCAACCGATCGTGGACAACGTCCTCAAGTTCATGCCTGGATGGCAGAAAGGGCTAATCACTAGAGCTGGGAGATTGGTGCTAGTTCATGATGTGGTTATGGCACGCCCCACTCACCACCTTATCGTGTCAGACGCACCCAAGTGGGCTATCGAGCAAGTGAACAAGCGTTGCAGAGCATTCTTTTGGGACGGATCGGAGGAAATCCATGGAGGGAAGTGTCTTGTTGCCTGGCAAAGGGTGTGTAGGCCAAAGGAGCTTGGTGGCCTTGGCCTTCTAGACTTAAACCGCCAAGGCCTGGCTTTAAGATTACGTTGGGAATGGCTTCGGCGTACGGACCCGGGCAGACCGTGGTATGGGCTCTCGATGAACATGGATCCACAAGTGCAGTTGGCTTTTGACAGCATGGTTCATTGGAATCTAGGGGATGGCCACAAGGTGTTGTTTTGGAAAGACAGATGGATGAGAGGTGCCACAGCTAAGGAGATTGCTCCGAGCATATGGGGCAAGGTTCGTACGCAAACGGTGAACAAGCGGACAGTGCACGATGGACTGTGCAACCATCGCTGGGCCTCTGACATCTCCGGTGAGCTCTCCACGGATGATCTAGTTCAATTGGTCAATCTTTGGGAGATTGCCATCACGACGCAGCTTATTCCCACCGTGAGGGATGAGGCTGTTTGGCCCTGGAGCCCCAAGCAGATGTACACCTCGGCCTCCGAGTACAAAATGCTCTTCTTGGGTGCGATCAGCATAGCCTATGCGCAATGGATTTGGAAGTGTTGGGCACCTCTCACCTGCAAGATCTTCATGTGGCTTGCGATGCAGCACCGTATATGGACATTCGATAGGAGGCTGCGGCATGGGCTGCAGGATAGTCCCTCACCGTGCTATCTTTGTGGTCAGGAGGAGGATAACGTTGATCATCTTTTGATCCAGTGCGTCTACTCGCGCCAGGTCTGGCACAACGTTCTTTCCAGCACGAGGGTTACCCCGGCCCAAGCACCGGTGGTGAGCGACACTTTGGAGTCTTGGTGGGGCGGTACCCGAAATCGGATCGACAAGGAGATCCGCAAAGCTTTTGATAGCCTGGTGATGCTAGTGTGCTGGCATCTCTGGAAGCAAAGGAACGAGCGGGTCTTCCGCGCAGTGGACGCGCCCATCTCTGTGGTTGCACTTGCTAGCTAGATCCTTGACGAACTTCGCACCTGGGCGAGGGCGGGTGGACGTGGAGTTGACACCATTTTGTGAGGAGTTAGCATAGTGTGTGGAGTCGGAGTTCTATCATGGCCTTGATCGGTTTGTGGCCAAGGGCCATGGCATCACAAACTCTTGTATATTGTTTTCTCTCTTCTATAAAGCTAAGGTACGCAATTTGCGTACTCTCGAAAAAAAGGAACCCTGCTGATGCGATGTAGCACAGCACTCACGTGAACTTCCTCTGTCTTTCTCCCTCCTTTGTAAAACGGGCATGTGGTAGCAGCAATACTTTCAACTTCTCGAGCATAATCCAGTCAGTAACCCACTTAGATTTATGAACATGTTCCATTGACGGCTGGTGACCACCAGCCAACTCTGAATAGCAGCTGGTCTGCCGACTGCTGATCACCCAACAGTAGATATTTGTATAGGCTTAATATGTCCATTAATGGATAGCTCGGTAAGTACTCTTGGTAACTTCTCTGCCGCAATTTCATTCCAACTCAACATCATTTGGTGTATTGCAAGATCTATGAGTAGAGATGGCAGCTTCCAAAATAGGAGGCCCCTTGGCGGCAGCAAACGTTCCTGAAGAGTGAAGATGGACAAAAGACAGGTGCATTGCAAGGCAGGACCAGCTTGAGGAGGCCTGTCGGTTCAGGAAACGCAACGGCGGAGAAGGGAAAATCCGGCTCGACGCGTGACTGTAATGGCAACTCATAGGTCCCTCGGCAAGGCGAGGAGCGAGCGGCAAGCGGCGGCTTGAAGCGGTCTGAAAACATGGTGGGCAGCTGTTTGCGGTAGACAACCATCAGGCCGGCGACTCAACACGGCCCCGGTGGCTCGACGCGCCCCGGCGGCTCAACGCGCAGCAGAACGGCGACTTGAAGGAGTGGCACAGAGGTGACTCGAAAACCACGGCGGCTCGGTGGAAATAGTGCTGGTGCGACGCGGACGTGACCTCGTGCAGCGGTGAGCTGGACCGGGTTGTTAGCGGGCAGTAACTTGGTCGGAGCGGCGATTTAATGCCGCGGAGGCGACTCGACAGCGAGCCAGGGGCACGGGCTGTGACGGCAATAACGTGAATCGGCAAATGGCCGTGGTGGCGGCTCGGCTGAACTGGCGCACAAGACCGAGGCAAAGGTTGAACGGAAGCTGCTGGCGGTTTGGAGGACCCCGGTGAGTCCGCGGAGTGCCGCGGGCATGCGGCGGAAGGGACAGAAAGCTCGGCATCTTGACGCCTTAACTCGGAGAGGCTCCAAGGCAGGGGCAGTAGGCCGGTTCAGGAGTGGTGACTCGGGACTGGGTCGCGGGGCGACTTGAGTAGGCCCATGGCGGTTCACGAGCGGCAGCTGCAGCAGAGACGGCGGTGAATCGGCAGCTCAACGCGGCCGTGTCGGCGGTTTGAAGGCGATCAGGGCCAGCCTACAACAGCTTGAAGAAAAAGCGGTGACCCGACGGAGGAGGCGAGGGGAGACGAGTGCCAGGACGAGGACCGGCGAGGCGGCGGCAACGGCGGGTCAAGGAGGAGGCTAGGCCGGACTATGGTCCGATGCGCAGAACAAGGTGCTCGGAGGCGGTTTATGACGCCAGCGGACGTGACCCGGCAAGAACTGCCGGTTCGGAAGCGGAGTCACGTGGTGGGAGGGCGGCTCGAGACGATGCCGGGCGTGGCTCGGTGTTAACCCGTCGTAGAGGAGGCGACTCGATAGCGGTTTGAACGCCGCAGGCGACTTTGTCAATGGAGCAGAACCGTCCATGACTCGAAACCAGACCCGCGGTCATCTTCTCGCCGAAGGAGGCGGCGGCGGCGATTCGGACGACGACGGCTCTGCCGCGGGTGACTCGCCGGAACGAGGTAAATCGGCGGCGGATGTTTAAGCAGGCAACACGGTAATGAAGCGGCGGCGACTCATGGTCAGCTCTCAGGGGGACGGCTTGGCAGTTTAAGGCAAAAGCGACCAGGCAACGGAGTACCAGGTACTGGGACCAGACCACAGGAGCACGACAGGTCAAGCGGAGGTGGTGTTTGCTGGACTGTGGCCATGGATTTAGCAACCATCGTAGCACTTGTTTTGTAATTGATTGCATCGTCCTTGAATATCAGCTGGTTTACTCGTCGGCAGAGAATATATTGAGGATTCCCTGATTTCTCAAGACACAACGTTTGCTTTAAAACGAAGTAGTGCACGAACTCCACCTCAGATGATAGTTGGTTGGACGTTGGAGCTCGCACATACCAGTCCCAACGTGTAATCCATTGCCTTATCCAGCTTTTGGTGTAGTTGCGCTTTCCTTTCCGTACTGTAATCCCTCGCACATGATGTTTGAAAGATCAATTGAGGAGGTTGAAGGTGAGGCCAAGGTGACCCGGCAATTTTGCAGTTGAAACCATGGCAGATAGCTGGTCATCTCAATCGCGGTGACAGTAGGTAGAAACAATAGCAAACCGGACACCAGCCCAGGGCCCAGGCGGGTCAACGGCGTACTACAAGCCCACGTAGATATCCAATCCAGGTCGTAGACTGGTAGCTGTAGCTGTAGCGTGTAGCAGCAACTTGTGGCAAAAAACAAAACTTGGACCATCCATCATGGCAGCGGTATAAAATCGGCGGTTTGTGCACGCACGTCCGATGCTATTTTAATCTCTTTTGATCTCTGCAGAACCTGTGGCCAGCAGATTGGACGGACTTTGTAATATCTCGGGAGCAGTAGCTGTTCCGGTTCATTGAAAATTAGGTGGCCTTCTTAAGACTTAAGGCTCCGTTCGGTCTCCAGGAAAAACAATGGAAATCTACAGATTTGCAATCCTGTAGTTTTGTCTACCTGTGAACCGTTAGCTTCATAGGATTGTGCTACAGAAATTTGAAGGAAACCCTGCCTTGGAGTGCTCATTTCAGAGGATTACAAAAATGTACTAGAATCTCATTTTTGGGCGGATGCCCGAGGCAAAGCAACACAACCTCGAATAAAAAACTGAACAGTACAGCCATGCATGAGGTAAGAGAGAAACTGACAGCGTAACATGCGAATAAAAAATACCATAGAATCTGCCACGGCAAAGCTTTTCACACCTAAGCTCCGAACGCCCGCATGCTTCTCTTCCTGTGTTTTACAACCTCATAGGCTGCTACTGTACAACCAATCATATTCCTTTGTAGTTTTCTGGTCCTGTGTTTTCTATACCTACAGACCGAACGCAGCCTAAGCCAGTGGCAGGGGAACTCGGCGAATCCAACCGCAACCCGAAGCGGTTTGTCCTCATCCCGTGCAGCAGATTAACTTGTCAACCTTGGATTCAACATAGGATTAGTTTCAGCGGTCTGCCTCACCACGTCTAGCGGTGCAGGCGATGGAACCCTAACCTCTTGATTTCAAACTCCTCATGTTGTAAACTCCAAAGTTGATCATGTTTTTGACCGTCGAACCATCTTTCCTCATCTGACCAATCACGAGCTTCTTGATCCCTGAAAAGTGATCCCTGCAAGAACTCAACACCACCGCGCGCTATGCCTCATGGTGGGCGCCAACTATCGTGGAATTGTCACATCAGATGTCCTAACGGAAGGACTTTGTCGTGAGGCCAACGCATCTATGTGGTAGCTTGAGAGGGGTTGAGCGGAATCGAGAGACGCAACACGCAAAACAAGGGTTTAGACAGCTTCGGGCCCCGGGAAACATCATCCGGTAAAAACCCTACATGCTGTTTGAGGCTAGATCTCATTATCATCACAAGGGAGTCGCCGTAAACCGGCTCTCCTTTAATTGTGTCTAGCCCTAGAGATTGTTTCTTTCTTGTCCCTCTTTGAGGAGCCCTGCCCCTCCTTATATATGTTGAAGGGGCGGGTTACATGTGGAGTCCAACTCGGACTTTAACGTAAACTATTTTGACTTCCCTTCCTGGGTTTCTTAACGTCTGCCGGTTTAACATTGTCTGCCGGTTTAACATTGCCTGCCGGTTTAACATTGCCTGCCGGTTTAACATTGTCTGCCTTAGCCATATGTCTTGACTGTCCGCCGGTTTACCATCCGCCGGTTTAACAAGTCGGCAGATTACGACTCGGCCGAAGTCATCTGCATGGGTATATCCCCGACAGGTCCCTAGATGGGATCTCACGAGTACAGAAGGTTGTGGTAGTGGAAAAGTGTTTTCGTGGCTCCCCTTGATGGTTTTGGGGCATAAGAGTATATCTAGGCAAAAGAATTAGGTCAGGAGACCCACGAGGGGCCCACAAGATAGGGGGCGTGCCCTCCAACCTTGTGGCCGTCTCGTGGCTCCTCCGACTTCATCTCCAAGTCTTCTGGTTTCCTTCTGGTCCAAGAAATATCACCGTGAAAGTTTTATTCTGCTTGGACTCCGTTTGGTATTCCTTTTCTGTGGAACTCAAAAACAGGCAAAAAACAGAAATTGGCACTGGGCTCTAGGTTAATAGGTTAGTCCCAAAAATAGCATAATGCATATAAAACATTCAAAACTGATAATATAATAGCATGGAACAATAAAAAAATTATAGATACGTTGGAGACGTATAAGCTGGCGGCGGAGGAAGACTCGGCATGCCCCCGACGTAGCAGTTCAGGCAGTCCCTTCTAAACTGTATACACGTACGTACGTACGGGCGGGGTCTCAAATGCCTACTCGTGCATACGTACGGCCAGGGCTCGTGTACATGGTTAGGAAGCGTACGACAACAACGATGTCGTGTTCATCGAGAGCCAACCGACTTGGACGGAACAGCCGAAACGAGGTCTGGCGTTCCACAGAATGGAGGAAACAAGCCTTCTATTTGACCCTGTATGGTCGAAACGGGGTCCTGTTCATCGGGAAGGGTCTGGCGTACAGCAGAACGGAGGAGACGGACCTGTGTTCAACCGCATACGGTCAAAACGGGATCCTGTTCATCGGGAGGGGTCTGGCTTACCGCAAAATGGAGGAAACAGACTTGTGTTGGAGTGCCTACGGTCGAAACAGGGTCCTGTTGATCGGGAGGGGCGTGGCGTACCGCAAAATGGAGGAAACAGACTTGTGTTGGAGCGCCTATGGTTGAAACGGGGTCCTATTCATCCACCGTCTACTGCCTTGCTCCAGCCTCCACAGGCTACTGTTCATCCACCGTAGACCTCCTCTAGTCTCCACGGGCTACTATTCATCCAGCCTCCACCAGCTGGTGTTCATAGAGCCTTGTCGGGGGTTGGGTGCGACATATGCCAACGGATGGCTTATCATGGTGGGGGCGAGTAGAACGTCGCCGGTGCCTGGAAACGGGATGAGGCGAAGACATGCACGCCAAATAATCTTACCCAACCGGGGCTCTCCGAGGAGATAACACCCCTCGCTGCTCTGGGGGCCTCCGCATGATCACTATGGGCGATAGTACAATGGTGCTCCTCGAGCTGTGTGGAGGCAGGAAGGAGCAAGGCTAGCTCTTTCCCTTCGCGCTATGTGTCTAAAACCTATCAGGGCCCGAACCCTTTGCATGGGTGCCTCGGGGGTTTATATAGGCCTACCCGAAGTACAATGGTAATCCGACTGGCGTGGCCCCGATCGTCGATCTCTCTTTCGGCCGTCCTCCTCCCCGGCTCGGGCCCGCCACTGGCGGGCCATCGAACAGCGAACATCGTGCGGCGCTCGATGACGAGCTCGGTCATGGGGTCGTGGGAGCAATCTTTGCCGTCTATCGGCGATCACTGTCGCCACTCCCCGTCCAATCTGGTTTATGGCTTGTGGGGCCCTGGCCGGGAGGCGGCCGACTCTGGGGAGGCCGACTCCCGTAGGGCCGTCTTCGGACTCTCCGGCCGTCTTCCTCTATCTCACTGACGGGGGGCCCGGCGATCTCCGGGCCGTACGCGCCGCCGTCGTGGGCACAGTGCCTTGTGCACTGTGGCTGAGGTCAAGGGAGGCATGGCGACAGTGCCGCGCCTCTCCGGAGATCTCCTGGTGACGCGGCTCACTGTAGCCATGCCTTCTTCCCGTGGGTCCGAGGGGACAGCCACGATGGGGCTGTACCCCGCATCGGTCTTCGTGAAAGGTCACGGGCCGACTCTCACAGTCGGCCCCTTGAGAGGTCGCTAGCCCGGAGTCGGCTTGTTCGGAGCCGCCATCTGAGGACTCTGCTTCTTCGGAGGTCGCCAGCTGGGACTCGGCCTTCTCGAAGGTCGCCCGCTGGGACTCGGCCTTCTCGAAGGTCGCCAGCTGGGACTCGGCCTTCTCGAAGGTCGCCCACTGGGACTCGGCCTTCTCGAAGATCGCCTAGCTGGGACTCGGCTGAGGGGCGCGACCTGCCCCGATGTCTTGAAAGATCTTGGGTCCTGGGTCAGCCTACCCATGGCCCATTACTCGACAAGTAGTCCCGGTGGCGAAGCCGGCGGGCGCCACCTCGTGGGGCCGGCGGTTCGATCTCTGCGGTGCCGACTCGGAGATTCGGCTACCGCGTCTTCGAACCGCCGCTGGAGTCGGCTGGCCCGTGAAGGGCCGCCGCTGCAAATCGTGGCGGAAACCAGCGGCGTGTCGGCTCGCTTCTCTGAGATGGTCCTATCGCGTGGCGCCACGTGGGCGATAGCCTGCCCGCCGCAGCGTGGCGGACGGACGGGCGCCAGCGGGCTCGCCATTACGCGCCTCGGCCCCGGCGGATCCGCTGCGGCGAGGCGGTTAGCATCCCACGCGATTCTGCTGGCGAAACCGTGGGGTTTAATCGTGGGCGTCGTGGGGTCGTGGGCGCGATAAATCCCCACGCCCCTCGGGTTCTCAGCCGCAGGGCTATAAATAGGCTGAGGGAGCGGCGGCATAGCACGCGCTCTCCTCCCCGCCCTCTTGCCTTTCTTCTTCCTTCGCCTCGCTCGTCGCTTTCTTCTTCCTTGCCGACGATGAGCTCTTCCTCCGCGCGCCTCCGCCTCGCGCTCCGTGAGTGGGATGGCTTCGGGCGTGAATCGGAGGACATCGAGTTCCTTCGCCGGACCCGCTGCCTCCCGGCCGGATTTGGTGCAAGCCCGCCCTGCGCCGGCGGGAGAAATCCGCCCACGCGGCGGCAACAGCGGGTCATCTTCCGCTCGCACCTCATGCGCGGGATGGGGCTCCCGGCGGGTTCCTCCGCTTCGTTCCTCGAGTTGTACAACTTGCAGCCGCACCACCTCACCCAGCGCGGTGGTGCTTCTCTCCGCCGCCACCTGTGCGAGGGCTACATAAGCGTTCTCCCCACCCTCGAGCTGTGGGGCGAGTTCTTCTCTTGGCTCGGCACACAGCTGCTGCCTGCCTTGGCGCGATCTTGATACCTATATCGCGACCACGGCGCCTGACGGCCGACAACCCTTTCCGCCCATCCGCTGGTGAAGTCGGTGAAGATGTGGCGAAGGCGTACTTCGTGAAGCGTTGCCACCGACGGCGACGGGTCAACCTGCCGCCCGCCGACTCGAGCGGCTGGCGGCGGCCGCCTAGCTGGTCCCATCGGTCGAAATCGCTTTCGCCCTCGGAGTCGGCGCCGTGGCGCGCCTCGAGTCATGACGCATCGAGAGGGCTCGTCGCCTCCGATCTCTGGCGCCAGGCGCGCGCTGGTACTTCGCTCAAGGCCGGCCCCACCTCGGCGGCCGGCATGACCTAAGCCGGCTGTGCACCAGGACATGCAGCGTGGAGAAGTGGCGAACATGGTGAACCTCGCCGCCCTTGCAAGTTCACCGGCGAGTGGCAGTTCGACAAGGAGCCGTGCTCATGCGACAACCCTCCGCCAAATGGTAAATTTTTCCCGTTTGTGTTTCGATCTTGCTTGCATCCGACTTGAGCTCGATCTTGTTGGTATTCTTGGCGAGAATCCCCTCACGGCGCCCGCCGCCAGCTCTGAAGAGCCGCGTGAGTCGTCCTTGACCATGAGGTCAGCGACATCGACGACCCCGACTTGGGGGCCGCGGCGCTGGAGGCCGACGCCGAAGGCGGCGGGGAGGAAGAAGACGGCGGCCTCAGACCGTCGGCGACCTTCGCCGACTGGCCTGAGGGCGACATCGACGCGGAAGTCGTCCCGCGCCGTCAACCGAGAGCCGGCCCCTCCACCCAGGCCGGCGCAAAGAGGCGTCACGCCGGGCAGCCGCCCGGCGGTCGAAGAAGCCAGGAAACGCCGCGCGACCAGCGGGAAGAAGCGGCCGCGAAAGCCAATCGCTTCCTAAGGAAGTGAAAAACCGCCGCTTGTTTCTTCGTAAGTCCCTTACTCTTTGTTTCTTTTCGATTTTGCTTAAATTGCTCTGACTTTCCCCCCCTTCTTCTCCAACCCCCTCTCCCTTGAGAGAGTCGCCGTGCCCTCCGTCATGGGGTCGGGGCGGCGCCCTCAACACGTGGCGGGTTGATCCGCCACCGACCTCCGAGAGGAGACGGCGCGCAGCGGGAGAAGCGCTGGAGGAGGAGGCCAAGCGCTGGAGAAAGGCGCAGCCGAGAAGGCGGCCAGCGCCAGCGACATCTGGATGAGGCCGTGGCCGCGGCCGCGGCCGCGGCAAAACGGGATGCTGAGGCGGCCGTTCGTCGCTGCGCGGCGATGCTCGTCCCTCCGCTGTCGTCAGCGCCGCTACCCTCTGAATTCACGGGGCAGACCGGGGAGGTCGGCACCGCCAACCCTCTCGCAGAGGAAGGTGGCGACGCTTCGGGCACGGACACCCGCGCGCCGCCTCCGCCATCTCCGCCGCCTCCGTCTCCGAGGCCGCCACGGCAAGCAGCCCGATGGACCCGCGAGATCCGCCGATGCTGACGGCGCCGACGCGCAGCTTGCTTCTCCAGTCGCCGTGCCGGCCGCCGCCGGGTCGAGAGGGCGAGCTCTGCGCCATGAGCTTGGATCTTGGCGTCGCCGGTATGGCGAACACAGATCTTAAAGCCTCGATGCCGCGCCCACCGGCTGGAGTGCGCGCGGCAGCCCCGCTGAACCAGCGCTTCGGGCGTTCACCAAGTTGCGCAAAGAAAGCGAACCCTCGACTTTACACCAAGAGCGCTTTGGCCCTGCGGACCTCCGTCCGGGTATGCTTCGTTTTCCTTTTTCGTTCTCTTGTCTTTTTACGTGAAGCGCGCCCGGTGCACCGGTGGGTGTAGTCCCGAGTTGAGTCGGCTGCTTTGGCGGCGGCTCGGAACTCCTTCTAGCGACTCCAAGGCTGACTTTGCTTTGCGGCCTTGCGGAGTACCACAACCTCCAGCTCGCCTTCAACCGCATAGCGTTGAAGAGCTGAGAAGCGGACGCCCGATCTGGCGGAAAGTCGAGTGGCGGATTCTTCCTTCTTGGCGCGCCGCGCACGCAGCGGGCTGTAATCCCGAGATTCGGGCTCACTGCTGGCGATCGGGCGGATCTCTCGGCAACGTTCCTTCTTTCTTCTCCGCGAAGCGCGCTAGCGCTTGCTTGGCTAATCCCGAGATTGGGCGGATAGCTGGCGATCGGGCGGATCTCCGGCAACGTTCCTTCTTTCTTCTCGGCGAAGCGCTGGCCTTTGCGCTGGCTGTAATCCCGAGATTCGGGCGGCTGCTGGCGATCGGGCGGATCTCCAGCGACTGCTTCCTTGTTGACGATGCTTTATCTTTCTTTGGGCTTGAGCGCCAATGCCGCCCTTCAAGGGCAGCTGGATGAGCCAGCGCCGCCCGTCGCGCTAAGGAAGAGGAGTGACAAGCTCGTTCAAGCGCGACCTTCAGGCAGCGCAGCTAGCGGCGAGAGGACCCGCCGGAAAGCAGTGAGGGCGCCAAGTCGCGGGAAGATGGCCTCCTAGCGAGTTCGCGATGGGCGGGCCGCTGGACCGGCCGTGGCGATCTTGACCTCGGGCTATCACGTGCTCGAGGACATCGTCGATGGTAACTCCTGGCTTCTCTTTTTTGGTCTCTCGACTCTTTGTCGAACTGTCTTCTGGTTTTTCTGACTGTTTCCTTTTCTTGTCTTTGGCAGACTTCTTCCCCGGCCACTCGCAGGCCGTCCCTCCGGCCATCGAGGCGGATCGGGAGGAGCGGAGGGCGCAGGGCGAAGTGATCACCGGCAACGCCCTCCGAACCGTTGACGAGCAGATCTTGAGCATCGGGGCTCGCCTTCGCCCTGCTCACCGTTTGATGCGTCGCCTTCAACGCGCCGGCGCCCAAGTCATTACCGCCCTGTGGCCGGAGGTGCCAGCTCTTCGCACCGCCAGTCGGACGGCCGACTGGCTGGAGGTCGCCGTCGGTCGCTTGAAGCTTGGAAGGCTCCTCGGCCCGCGCCGAGCACAGCCGGGCCTGGAGTTCGTCAAGGGTGGTACCACTGGCTGGACTGACCGCTGGCAGCGTTCGGTCGAGGCCCAGCGAGTTAGAGGGCGTGGAAGGCGCCCTTGTCGGCCTTGGCGGTCGTCGCCGAGTACCACGGACACCAGTGTCTTCGTGCCCGGCGGACCGCCCGGCAGCGAGGAGGTTCCGCCCGAGTGGTTGGGATGCACCCCGATACGAGAGGACTTCGGCGGAAATGTCGGCTCCAAGACCGAGGAGGCGAGTCGGAGGAGCAGGCGGAGGAGGCGCGGAGAACACAGCGGCGGCGGCCACCTCAGCGATCGTGCCTCCGACCGCGAGCCTCGAAAGGACCCGAGCGGCCGTCGGCTGAAAGCGACCAGGCCGAGACCGCCCGGCCACCCCGACGTCGGACGCCGCCGCCGCCTCCGGCCCTCCGGCTCCGGAGGCCGCCCCCTAGAGTGCATCAGCTTTACCTGTCTCTTTTGTACTTTGAAAAACTTGTCAGTTTCAAACAATTCCACCCGCGGGGTGTATTCGGCCAAGGGCCTTATGTACATATTTATCAAATTTCCGCCTTTCTTTGCTTTGGCTCCTTAGACTTTTTCCTCTGCCGCCTTCCTTCGGTTGCCGCCTTGCCGACTTGGGCAGCCGCTCTGCAGACTGCCGCTGGGTCAAGCGCTCGGCTACTTTAGGAGGCAAGTACTTAGTCGCTTAGGACGCCGTAGCAAGTTTGGCTGGGGATCGACAGGACGACTCTCGAAAGTCGGTCGTCTTTAATAAAGGTTGAAACTATGAGCCGACTGCTCGTGAGTCGGCTCAGTAGGGGGAAGCTGGGAGCCGGCTTGGGCTATGCGTAGCTCTTAAGTCCTTAGCCGTTTTTCATGTGTGCGCTCGCTCTTTCCATCTCCCCGTTTACCGACAATCGCTCTGCGAGCTGTGGCTTTCCGTAGGAGACGGCCTTGAGCGCAACACATTACTTGTCTGACCTCAGGGAGCGTTTCATAGCACAAGATGGCGAGTCCTCGGGCCGACTAGTCGGACCCGGTGCCAGACAGTATGATAAAAAAAGGAGGAAGCATTTCAGAAGCAGATCCATATCATACGAGATAATCAAAAAGCGGTCCCGAGCTGCGTCTCGAGGCCTAAGTCTTAGTGCTTAATACAAAAAGGAGGGTAGCGTGATACATCTTGCATCAACATAAAATCTTGAAGAAGATTTGCGTTCCTGGTAGCTGTTTCCTTGCGAGTCGTCTCTCTTGCGTGCTCGAGGCTTGAGCATCGATCAAGTAGTAGGCGTCATTCCCGACACCTTCTTCGATGATGAAGGGCCCTCCCAAAGCGCGACAACTTGTGCCGGGCGGCTGTTCTCTCGAATCGATCGGAGCACAAAATCGCCCTCTTGGAATGATCTTGGCTTGACCTTGCGGTTGTAGTATCGCCGCGAGACTCTGCTGGTAGATCTTTGGACGGTGAGTGCCAACACCGGCCCTCTTCGGCAGTCGGCGCCGTCTTGGCGTGCTTCTTGACCTCCTCTTGATTGTACATAGAGACTCGCGGAGAGTCGAATTGTATATCCGTCGGGATAGCAACCGGCACCGTGAAGCGAGGAAGAACGGCGTGAAGCGGTTGATCTGACCGGTGTTGTGCGCATACTCCAGAAGGGCGGAAGGCAGCTCTTCCACCAACACCGCCGGCGCTCGAGTGGTTCGACCAATCGAGGCTTGATCTTTGAATAGGATGAGACCGTTAGTCCGTTCCACCTGGCCGTTTGATTGCGGATGGGCGGCGGGCGCTAGGTCGATCGGATGCCTGCGTCGCGCAGAAAGCGAGCCAAAGCGCCTTTGGCGAAATTGGTGCCGTTATCGGTGATGATCTTTGTCGCGGTATGCCGTGCCGCACCGTGATGTCGACAATGAAGGTCACTTCTGTGGGCCGTTTAATTTCTTGATGGGCTTTGCTTCTACCCACTTGGTGAACTTGTCCACTCTGACGAGCAAATGAGTCGAGCCGCCTCGGGCCGTCTTGAAAAGTCCCACCATGTCCAAGCCCCAAACTGCGAAGGGCGGCGATGGGGATTGTCTTTAGTCTGGCTTGGTGAAGGGCTTGGGCGGAACACAGCACCTTGCACTTCTTGACTAGTTCTTTAGCTTCTTCCAAGGCGATCGGCCAAAAGAAACCGTCTTAGAAGGCTTTGGCCTGGCGCCCTCGAGGCCGCATGGTGACCACACTGCATACGATGGATGTCTTTGAGGATCGCTGGCCTTGCTCACGATTCTCTGCAGCGCAGGTGGACACCAGTGTGCCTGCGTCGACTAACTCTCTGTTGACTATGGTGTAGGCTGCCGCTCGGCGTTGTACTTGCCGAGCGAGTCTCATCTGCGGGCAACTCCTTGTTGACTAGGAACTTGAGAATGGGCTGCGCCCATGAAGGTCTTGCTATCTCTTGATTGCCACCACAAATGACTTGGACAAGGGTGGCTGGGCTGGGAGGCGGCGGGTTGGATTCTGCTGCCGCTTGCTGAATTGAGGAATCTCTAGGCCGTGGCGCGATCCCGGCCGTGGCGCATTCCCGGCCGGCCGGGCGCATCCCGGCCGATGGCGCGATCCCGGGCCGTGGCGCGATCCTGGGCAGCCAGTAGCTTTCTTGAGGTCGCTTCTTGGGGTCTTGAGTCGGACCCGACTATCTCTAGGGAGCCGCACGAAAATGGAGTCGGATTCGGTGAAGGCTTGATAGGCGGCTTGAGGCGGCGAAGGCGACGCTGAAGGTATCGCTGGCGAGTGGAGCCGACTTCAGCGCCAATGCATCTGCTTGATCGTTGTCGTTTCTTGATGCGTGGAGGAATTCGCATCCTTCAAAATATCCGCTAAACTGCTGCACCAAGAAGCGGTAGCTTGCCATGTTCGTCCTTGGCGTCCCGATTGCGGATGATTGCTGCACCACCAAGTCGGATCGCCATAGCACAGATCCGGCGAATGCCGAGTTCCTTAACAAGCGGAGCCCGTGGATGGCGCTTCATATTGGCGGCGTTGTTGGAGGCGGCGAAGTGGATTTGCAGCGATATCTGAGCTTGTCGCCCTTGGGGAGGTGAGGATGGCCTTGGCTCAAGGCGGAGTGCATCTTGGAGCCGTCGAAATCGATCGCCAATGAGTAGAGTCGGTAGAGCGGCAAATCTTGAGTCTCGGCCCGGTCGACGAGGAAGTCGGCTAGCGCCTGCGACTTGATGGCGGTGCGAGGTTGGTAGTAGATCGTGTAGGGAGCTAGATCGATATCCCACTTGGCCACTCCGCCGGAAGCATCTCGACTTCCGATGATCTCAGCGAGTGGGGCAGTGCAAACCACGATGATTGGATGCTCTTGAAAGTAGGGCTTGACTTCTTGGCGGCAAATTGCGCCGTAGCACATCTTCTGGTAGTGAGGTAGTTACGCTTGGAGGTCGGCGGTACCTCGCTGAGGTAATATACTGGTCTCTGGACCGGGAGCGCCTTGCCTTCCTCCTTGCGCTCGACTACAATAATTGTGCTGACTACCCGGCTGGTGGCGGCGATGTATAAAAGCATGGGCTCTTTGGGAGTCGGAGCCGCCCGGCCAGAAGTCGCCGACATCTTCTTGATTGGAGAAATGCCTCATCGCCTTGTGGTTCCACTCAAAAAAGTGGTCTTCTTCATCAATTGATACAATGACAGAGCTTTCTCGCCCGACCGGTGATGAATCGGCTTATTGAAATAAGCAGCGGTGAACTTTGCACATCAACAGACGGCTGGGTACCTCCATCCTCTCTATGGCCTTGATCTTCCGAGGTTGCACTCTATGCGCATTAGGAGACCCGAAACCCAAGGAGCTGGCGGTGGGACTCGAACACGCATTTCTGGATTGAGCTTGATCTGGAATCGTGCGCAGATTCTCAAAGGTCTCTTTAAGATCCTCGGCGCGTCCCGCTTCTCCGTCTTTACCACCACATCATCCACATAAACATGGGCATTCTGCCGAGTTGCTTGAGGAGGCATTTACGCATGCTGCGCTGAAAGGTGGCGCCGGCATTCCTCAAGCGAACGTCATCGTCGGTGTGCGTAAGGCTCCAAGCGGCGTGATGAATGCGGTCTTGATCATGTCTGCTGGATTCAGCTTGATCGGTGATATCTGAGTATGCATCCAAGAAGCTCAACAGCTCGCATCCGGCTGTGGAGTCTATCACTTGATCGATCCTTGGCAGAGCAAACGGATCCTTCGGGCAGGCTTTGTTGAGGCTGATGTAGTCGATGCACATCCGCCACTGCTTGTTCTTCTTCAATACCAGCACAGAGTTGGCCAACCATTCCGGAAAAAACACCTCCATGATGAAGCCGGCTGCCAGGAGCCGGGCTATCTCTTCTCCCACCACTCTTCTTTTCTCTTCTGACAGGCGGCGCAAGGGCTGCGGCGGGCTTCACATCCGGCCCGACATGTAGCTTGTGCTCGGCGAATTCCGTCGGTACACACTGCATGTCCTTGGGGACCACGCGAAGATGTCGATTCTCACGGAGGAAATCGGCGAGCTCGCCTTCCTATTCTTTGTCGAGGCGGTGCCCATGACAGCATACCTCTCTGGGTGCTCCGGGTCCAAGGGTATCTTCTTGATTTCTTTAGCCGGCTTGAATGATCCTTCCGCCTCCGACTCCTTGGGGTCGGGCGACATCTCCGGCTGCTTCCCAGCCATTGCCACGACGCGATCTAGGAGCCGCTTCTCGGCTGCGATCACCAAAGACTCGGCCAGCCGACTGCTCTCGACCGCACAGGCGGACGACTTCTTGTAGTCGCTGGCGACAGTCAGGATCCCCTTGGAAGTCGGCATCTTCATCTTGAGGTAGGCGTAGTGGGGAACCGCCATGAATTTGGCGAGCAGGCGGCCTAGCGGCGCGTGGTGCAGACTCTCCAAATCCACCACCTCGAACCAGATCGGCTCTCGGCGGAAGTGATCTTTGTCTCCGAAGAGGACGTCTATCAGGATCTTGCCAATCGGCGAATAGGAGAGGCCGGGTACGATTCCATGGAACATGGTGCGGCTACTCTGCAGCTGCCTCCGCCTGATTCCGAGCTTCTCCATGGTATCCTTGTACAGGATGTTTATGCTGCTGCCTCCGTCTATCAGGACCCGCGAGAAATGGGCGGCCCGCCTATCAGTAGCCAAGGTTGCTCCAAGAACCAGGGCGTAAGAGCCCGGGCTCGGCATCACCTCTGGGTGATCTGCCCGACTCCAGCTGATAGGCTTCTCGGACCAGTGCATGAACTCAGGGGCTTCCTCTGCTACTGCGTTGACTTCTTGCATTCTTTGGCGCTTCTTCGCCGATCATCTGCCAGGTGGTGAACACTACGTATGCTCCGTGCTCTTACGGGAACTTCGTCTTGGACCGCGCCCGATTGGCGAGCCGCCCGGCTGCTGGGCGGCGGCGGCGGCCCCGCGGCGGCGGAGGGCGAGCCGTCTCCTTAGCGTCCGGACGAGCGGTGGCACTACGGTGGTATGGTTTGATGGCCGCACCGCTGTGAAACTTGCAAGGACCATCGAGTCGCTCATAAGAAAAGCGGCAACCAGTTGGACTTGCCGCCCTACGCCGCTTGGCGGAGGCTGCCCTCCGGTGGCTGATCTTCTCTTCTGCGACACGCCATTGTTGGAAGTCGGTGGGGGCTTTGGCGCTTGTTGTCGTTCTGTTGCTGCCGTCGGCTGGCGTCTCGGCCGGCGTTACGGGAGCTGAGGAGTCACCTTGCCACCGCATTGACTTGGATCTCCGTCTTCATAGAGGAGTCGGCCGTGGCATACTTATGCTGCTATGATTAGCGGTTAAATCGAGGTTTCGGGCTCGTCGCGAGAGGAGCTTATGCTGAGGAGGTGCCCTCTCGGCACCCGGCTGTGAAATACTCAATGGCCTGCACCTCGTGCGCCCTCGCGAGGAGTTTTAGAGCTTCGCCCGGTAGCGTGAGATAGTCGCGTCGATTCTTGAGGCCTTGCGCTGGGGAGAGCTGGCGCGGCTTGGGAGGTCGCTTATGCGTCTTTGGTGAAGTTGCGAATGAAGGCTTCATGAAGTCGACCCAGCTATTGATCTTTGTGGGGCTTGGGCTGTTCAGCCATGTCGGGCCATGCCACAGAGCATGAGGAACATACTTCCACGGCGACTTCGCTTGTTGCCGTTAGCGTCTTGGCGAGGCGTGGAGTAGTCTATCGGCCAATCCTCGGCTTCACGGGCGGTGTACTGGCGTATCTCGAGGCGTGAACCCTTTGGGGAAGGGCTCGTTTACGATCTGGGGCCCAAAGCAAAGCGGACCCAGCTCGTCTTCTTCTTCTAACACCAGGATCGTGGAGTCGGTCGATCGGCGGGCATCGTTCTCTCCGACTCCCTCTCGTCGGCGAGGCGATCTTGAGTCGGATGCTCAGCGGTAGCGGAGAGACTCGCCGTTCTCTTCGGGGTGGGGGAGGCAGATAGTCATCTCGCCGCTCCACTACTCTGGGGCGGCCATCTTGGTCACGCTCGATGGAAATGCGAATCCGGCTGTGGCTCGCAGCCGGCTCCTTCTCTTTCCTCCCGCGGGCTCCGTCAGTCGGCGTCCGGGAGGTCGCGCCTTGATCTCGGCGAGGGGGCAAGTCGTCATTCTTCTGTTGCTGCACGTCAGCGCGGCCGCCTGCCGCGTTCTGCGTAGCAACTGCGTCGAGGAGCTGCTGGACTCGCTCCGTCATCACACGGCGCTCTTCACCGTTGACGTTCCTTAGCTCTTCAGTCGCCGCTTGGGCGGCGCGGATATTCTCGCGAGGTGGCGTACGGGCGCCGCCCGAATAGATCGGCGATGGCGCGCCGCTCTCGGACCACACCGAGGCGGCTCGGCCCGGTCGGAGCGGCGAGCCGCCCACAGCACGGTCCATCTCGCTGAATGCGCTTGGACAAGCGTCTCATGCTTGCCAACTTCTTGGCGCCTTCAATGAGCTGAAGGCGGCGCTCTTCCACATCTCGCATCCGCGTCCTTCGGGAGGCGCGGGCAGAGTCTGCGAGGGCGCAGCGGCGGGTCTGGGCGTTTTCACGGAGTGCTCGCCGTGGCGATGGCGAGCACCTCCGTGGCGGTGCTTCGTCGCTCTCCTCGTCTGAGCGGCTCGTCGTAAACCACCACGTTGGTGGGGAAGGTATCAAGCGATACGGCGTCGGAGTCGACCAGCATCGGGTCGGAGGAACCTACGGACTCCAAGTCCACGGCGGGCTCGCCGGCGACTTCAAGTTGGTCGAGGAGGCCCGCGAGAAGGGTCTCGGGGCCACCCGCGCCCGCGCTCGGCACGGGTTTGTCGGAGAGGCGTACCTCGCCGATGAGTTTGGCGAGGCCGCTCGCTGCGTAGGCGGCCGGCGCCCGCGATCGTCGTCTGCAACTCCATTTGGCGAAGCCGGGCTGGCTGCGCTTCGCCGAGGAGGAAGAGGGTTCCGTCGAGCAGATCTCCGGACGGCGGTGCACCTTGCCCCACGGTGGGCGCCAAATGTCGGGGTTGGGTGCGACATATGCCAGCGGATGGCTTATCATGGTGGGGCGAGTAGAACGTCGCGGTGCACAGAAGCGGGATGAGGCGAACATGCACGCGGCGAATCTTACCCAGCTTCGGGGCTCTCCGAGGAGATAACACCCCTACTGCTGCTCTGCGGGGCCTCCGCATGATCACTATGGGCGATAGTACAATGGTGCTCCTCGAGCTGTGTGGAGGCAGGAAGGAGCAAGTCTAGCTCTTTCCCTTCGTGCTATGTGTCTAAAACCTATCAGGGCCCGAACCCTTTGCATGGGTGCCTCGGGGGGTTTATATAGGCCTACCCCCCGGGGGTACAATGGTAATCCGACTGGGCGTGGCCCCCAGTTGTCAGTCTCTCTTGCAGCCGTCCTTCCTACCGGCCACGGGGCCCGCCATTGGCGGGCCGTGATGCAGCGATACCTTGTCTGCGCTCTGACAGCGCAGCTCGGTCATGGGGTCGTGGGAGCAGTGCCGCCGTCTGTCGGTGATCCTTGTCGCCACTCCCGTCAATCTGGTTTATGGCTTGTGGGGCCTGGCGGGGCGGCCGACTACAGGAGGCCGACTCCGTGGGCCGTCTTCGTCTATCTCAGCGGCGGGGCCCGGCGATCTCCGGGACGTCTGGCGCCGCCGTCGTGGGCCGATGCCTTGTGCCTTGTGGTTGAGTCAAGGAGGCATGGCGGCGAGTGCGCGCCTCTCCGGAGATCTCTGGTGGCGCGGCTCCTTTGTAGCCATGCCTTCTTCCCGTGGGTCCGAGGGGACAGCCACGATGGGGCTGTACCCCGCATCGGTCTTCGTGAAAGGTCGCGGGACGACTCTCACAGTCGGCCCCTTGAGGGGTCGCTAGGCCGGAGTCGGCTTGTTCGGAGCCGCCATCTGAGGACTCTGCTTCTTCGGAGGTCGCCAGCTGGGACTCGGCTTTCTCGAAGGTCGCCCGCTGGGACTCGGCCTTCTCGAAGGTCGCCAGCTGGGACTCGGCCTTCTCGAAGGTCGCCCACTGGGACTCGGCCTTCTCGAAGATCGCCTAGCTGGGACTCGGCTGAGGGGCGCGACCTGCCCCGATGTCTTGAAAGATCTTGGGTCCTGGGTCAGCCTACCCATGGCCCATTACTCCGACAAGCCTCCACGGGGTCCTGTTCATCCACCCAACCGGCTGGGGTGCGGCGGCCTCCTCGAGGTCCTGTTCATCCAGCGGCATCGGCCTACTACCATGGGGTCTTGTTCATCCAACCCCCACACGACAACTGTTCATCCATAGCCAACCAACCGGCTTGACTCACCACGTCTCAAATCGTTCTACGTACCGAGCGCATGATAGCAACGGTCACTATTCATCGAGAGGCAACCCAACACCGGTTGGCTACGTCTCGCATGGGGGCTCAATCAACTTCAGTAATCAGCAGAAGTGATCGATCACTCGGGTTCAGTTAGCAGCAACACGAAGGAATCGTTCGGGTTCAGTCAGCTGCGAATGAATCGCTCGGGTTCAGTTAACAGCCAAGGGATCGGTCGCTCGGGTTCCATAACATGCTATCGCTCGGGTTCAGTTAGCCAACGCCTCGAACATACGCACGTACACAAGATAAACGTGGATACCTCCATGCATCTCTCGGCCCCGACCACCCACCGTAACCGGGAACTCCCTGATATTTTCCTCGCCCTCGCTTCTACCATGGTTTATTTCGTCATGGACGGCCCAAAGAATGTCATGCAGTTGCTTCTTCGGCCCGCCCAGGATGAAAACCCAGTTTCTGTCATGTTTTTTTATCATAGAAGTAGGAGCCCACCACATCTATGTTGATACCAGGTTTTGTCATAATTATCGTCATAGAAGTGTCATAAGCATGACAAAAAAATCATTCGGCCCAAAATGTAACGGATGTTTTTTTTTGTAGTGATGTTGCACTCCTGATGTATGCAATGGATCTGACATGAGACGTTATTTAGTAGGCTAGGGGTAGTGTTGTGAACATCTAATAATTTCTATTAATGTAAATGGGGGTATCCCCTTTTGCTAATAAATAAATAAATAAGTAGAGGCACTGTCTGGTTAACTTTGTTGCCATTGCAAGACGTACAACAAATTGCAGTCCAACAATAAACTGCCATCAACTACATTGCGGTTGTACAATCATCGAATACAAGTTCCACAACAAAAAATGAGTACTACTGAACAACAATGTCCTCATGTTTCAGTCATCATACAATCACCAAACACAAATCAACATACATAATAATTGATGTTCTCATCGTAAAAATATTAAACAACAACTTCGTCAGGTTTCAGTTGTCATAGCAAACACAATTTCACATAGTAGATAATAAGTCATTTTCTGACAGGAAAGTACGACAAAAGAAATCTAATCATCATCCCCAGTAGCACGTCAACATCTTCGGTATGTGTGTTAGTCTAAATCGTAATTCCCCCTGTGTCATCTTCTTCTTCATCTTCAATGTCCTCGAATGTTGGCTTCTTATATATCAACTCATCTACTTCCACAACCGATAGGGATATTTTTGCCAACCTCGTTGATGTGATGGTTCTCAAACATATTATGAACATCTATGGAATCCTCTACATCAGCATCAGTGTAAGCATCATCTTGTTGTGCAACTTCATGAAACGAATTCCTCTGCTTAAAATTTTGCAATACTCTCTAGTCTTGGTAACGCGCAAATGTGTCTTCCAAGAAAAATATCGATGTTGCTTGATTTGCCAAAACATAAGGCTTGTTGATCTGGTACGCCGCCTTGACATTGATGGATTTGAAATAATCAGTAGCTTTGGGTGTTGCAATCTTGGAAAAATGGTTATACCAACGACAGCAAAACAGAAGACAACGTGCACCTCGAAACTGGAGATATACTGCAACTGAACAATGTCTGTTATGTTAGCATACATTTCAGTTGTCACTTTCTTGTGCGTATTCGTTCTGACGATGGCACTGTTTTGTGTCTTCTTGACTTCATCACGTGCAAGGGTGTTGTAGCGCACATCTCCAACAGCGCAAGATTCATATTGTCTTACATGAGTATTAGGACTCACTGCTAGTGTGTAAAAGGCATCACTAACATCCTACCCCTCCTCCCGCATCTTCTTAACCTATGATTAGAAAACAGACAAGCTGATCATCTTATCTACTCAATATATTATTAAATGGACAATGCAATTCGAAAGCTTACATGGCTCTTCAACCATTTCGCAAATCCTTCCCTAACCCATTTATTAATGTTTCTTGGATTTTGCACCAGTAACTCCTCTTCGTAGATGCTATAGAATATACTAACCGCGTCAAATATCTAAATATATAAGAATGTACTGCAAGTTTAGTAGATTATGATGTATAAGCTGCAGTACTTAGCACTTACTGGATATAAGGTAGAATCTCAGGATAGTCATTCAACACATACCAAACCATTTTGTCCAAATCTTTAGGTTTGTCATCTTGTCGGCACTTCCCTGTTACTCGAATAGAAAAATCGAAAACATTGAGCTCAGGATTGTTTTCACCCACCCCACCTTTTTCCTAAGCCGATCAGCTATTTCAATGTATCTTGATCAGAATGTCAACGCTTCTATATCAATGTAGGCCTCTGCAATGGAACCCTCAGGTCTAGCTCTATTCCTAACGTAGCCCTTGAAAGTGCCGAGCCGCCTTTCAATAGGGTACATCCATCCATATTGTACTGAACCTCTTAGTAGTGCCTCATCAGGTAGATGAATTGCCAAATGCACCATCACATCAAAGAAAGCTGCAGGATATATCTTCTCAATGTCGCATAGGATATTTGGTACTTGTCTTTAAGACACTTCACAACATCTATCCTGATATTTCTACTGCAGAGTTCCCTGAAGAATTGTCCCAACTCTGCAACTGCTCTATATAAGTTAGGGTGGCCCAATCTTCTAAGGTGGACATGTAAAACCCTTTGATGTAGGATGTGGCAGTCATGAGTTTTCAACCCTTGTACCTTGGTTCCATCTGCAGTGACTCTCCTTTCAGGGTTGGAAGCAAATCCATGTGGGAATCTCACATGTGACAGGACCTTGCAGAATTCCTTTCTTTTTGCTTGCCCAAGATGTACACAGCCGGTGCCATATCCCGTGATGCACCATTTGCTTTTACCTACAAATCAGATTTGATACGCAGGTGTGTCAAATCAATCCTAGATTTTGAGGTATCTTTTGTCTTGCCTTCAATATAAGAAGCGTGCTGATAATGTTGTCACATATATTTTTCTCGATATGCATCACATCAAGATTATGCCGCAGATCCAAATCTTTCTAGTACTCGACGTCCCACAAAGTGGACCTGCAGGTAAACATTAATCTCTCTTATGCCCTACCACACTTCCTTTTCCCGCTACCGTTATCAGGATGGTTTCCTGGTGTAATATGCCTCACCTTTTGTGTTCCTCCTGCAACTCATCGCTAGTGAGCCTCTTTGGTGCATCACGGTTTTCATGAACTCCATTGAACACATGTCTTCTTTATTTTTTAAGATGTTTCTTGTACTTAGCAAGGAAACGACGGTGTCCAATGTAACAGATCTATCTAGGTATTGGGTATGACAGCGGATTCTTGTCACAATGAACATGTGCATTTTAACCCTGTGTCGCTCGCCCTGACATAGTGCCCAGAGCTGGATAATCATGGATGCACCAAATTTTTACAACACACAGAAAGAAATCATCTGGTGGGGTACTACATAGGTCTCCAGTAAGGACACCCCTCCATAGCTTTTGAAGTTCCTCCACAAGAGGCTCCATGAATAAATCAAAATCTTTTCCAGGGCTTTTTGGACCTGGGATGAGCAAGGCCATGATGTAGTCTAACTCTTTGGTGCAGACATTTGGCGGCATGTTGTAAGGGATAAGAAGCATTGGACACATGCTACATGTGGCACTCTAGTGGCCAAATGGGTTGAACCCATCTGTAGCTAAGTGAGGTCTAAAGTTTCTTGACTCACCAGCAAACTCTTTGTGTTTTAGATTAAAGCTTTTCTACTCACTACCTTGAGATGGATGGCTCATTACATTCCAATCTCTATACTCCTGGTTCAGAGAATGCCAAAGTACATCCTCTCTTGTTTGAGCATCATGAAACAACCTTTGCAATATTGGTATAATTGGCAAATCTCTTATAACCTTATGAGTAATCCTCTTCACAACATCGCCATGTTTCCATCTTGATAATTTTCCTTTTGGGCATTCACTTAAGTTGGCATAATCCTTTCAGAATAGTACACGATTATTCTCACAAACATGGATCATATCAAATCAAATTCCAACTGCACGAAGGAAATTCTTCATTTTATTTTAAGTGTGTGGCAACTCAGTCGCAACTCGGTAAGAATTGCGGAAAGCAGCCAACATCGCATCGAACGATTTGTTGGTCAACCACTGAGATGTCTTCACCTAAATAAAGGTGACCATAGCTGAGAATACCGGTAGCTTACAACCTGCGGTGACTGCCATGTTGCATTGTTCCAACATGCGGGCCCACCGTTTTTCTTGTGCAGGTGTAAGTTCTAGAAATGCGCAAGCATTTCATAGCATTGTTTCAATGTTGGTCAAAATCACTGGCTCCGCCGCCACCTCCTCCTCCTCCTCTTCATCCTAAGCATCAAGAAAATCAAGATGATGATCTGCTGCTTCCACATAGTGAGTAACATTGACATACACAGCTTCACCATGATGAACCCACCTACTCCCTCCATCCATATATAGGGCCTAATGTGTTTTTGAGATTGCCTTTGACTATTCACTACTTCAGGATGCTGTCAACGCGACACTACAATTAGAGACCCTTCGAGAAACTGTGTGCGATGCAATAATCACAAATGGTGGTGTCAAAGAACCGTGTAAAATGTGCAAAATGTTTGCGATGATGGATGCATCAAACATGGTTCAGATTTTAGTTGCATGTGCAATGCAGGGCATGCGGTTCAGCTCAATTAACTGCTTGCGATGAGGAGGAACAAAATGAACGGGCATCCAGATGAGGGCGTGTGCGATACACAACATACGGTTCACTCAGATGAACTGTTTGTGGTTAGGTAACAAAAAAGAAACGGTCAGCCAGATCAAGGTGTGTGTGCGATATACAACATGCACTTCACTCGGATGAACTGTTTGCACTGAGACAAGACAACATAAACAGTTCAATATAACAAGATGTGTGTGATATGCGGCAAACAGGTCTGTAATCAGAAATTTGTGCGAAGACCGATAATAACACAGACGATTGCTTCTAATAAGAAGTATGTGATATGCTCTGTCTACACAACATGTATTTGCCATTGGGGGATGGGTAGTCATCCGGATACGCCATAAGGATGCGAAGACGCATCTTATATCAGCAAGGACAAGCTGTTCCACCAGTAGCTCATCTAAGAGAACTCTCAAGTTAAGTGTCCTCAGGCTAGAGCAGCCATCAGATGGGTGACTGGATGGGAAGTTGTGTTGATGTTAAATTAACTGATAGGATGGGTCATATCGGTCATACCGATATGACCCATTCCCTCAGCTAATTTAACCTCGAGGTCCTTGTTTTTTATTTTTATTTTATTTTTTAACATATGTTAACGCATTACCTTTTGGCAATGTGTATACATGGCATACATTTGATCCGTCCGACCCGTTGGTGATGGAATAAGCCGTGTGTGTTGTGGGAAAACGCTTGCTAGTGTACAACCATTTTCAATTGATGAATTCATCACCGACAGGTTCCCTAGTGTGGTATGTGTTCATCTCATCATGATCTACTTCTTTTCCTACCTCGATGTTCCTTTATATTGTAAGTTTCCATTAATTGATGGTGTTCTATGAACATGCCACCGTTTCCCGCCATTTCCTCACCTGTTTCCCGCGACCTAGCAATATTGCACATAAACCTAGGTGTGGCGCGACGCACGGAGGCAACAAGCGCAGCCTATAGCACATCCACCTTTTCCTAGCTTGCCAATGGACCAAAGCGCCGCCTCTGCCATCAACCTCGTCGACGAGGAAAACTAGAAGGCGCCACGGCCCTTCGAGGCTGCGGCGCTCCCTGGCAACGCGATGGACGATGCCGTGGTGCGCATCATCACCAGGGTTGAGCAGACCTTTGGCGCATGGCGCTTTCGCGCCGCAGATCAAGATAAGCATGTCAGCGCCGAGAGGCTGCAGCTCGCCACAGAACATGATCGATCCGCGTCGTAGAGCAAGCTAGGCGTGTCCGGGCTGATAGGCTGCAGCTCGTCGCACGGCAAGAGCGTTGGAGCATCATAGATCGAGAGGCGCGGCATGCCACACAGCAAGAGCGGATCTATCCACGCTTGCCAACTGTCGACAGGGCGTCGCAGCTGGGTACACGTCCTGTCAGTACCCCATTCCTTGCCAGGAGTGGGCACAGGCCCTCTGTGTCGTACTTGCACTAGAGGTCGGCCGCGCCGTACTGGCACCGGACGCCCGCCGCGCCATTCGCATGGGTCGCGTCGTTCGCCTTGTCCGCGGCCCGCTCGATGCCAACGCGCTGGTCGGTAGGCTCGACCGCCTCCTTGGCCCAGGTGTCCACCTGGGCGCAGTAGAGGAACATGGCCGTCGCACCCTCGAGGTGGTGATCTCTGATTAAATAGCCAACTTGGAGCTCGAGATCACGCTCTAGATGTACTGCGAGCGTGTCGACCACTTGGGAGAACGCCTGCACGAGTTCAGGCAGAGCTAAGAGCTACCGTAGGCAAGGGCTGATGGTCATGGTCTCATGGACGTGTTTTATTTCGTTGAGTCATTTTGACGTGGATAGCTATGTATTCATAGGAATCATACTATTGCTCTGTTTCAATGTGTGTACTCTGTTTTCCGTTCTTATATGTTCCGTTTCAATGTGTGTTTATACGCTTTCAATTCTGTATATGTGGATGATAACAGATAGATTCAAATTAGTATACAAAAACAGATAGAAAATGGAATTCATAATATATACAATAGTAAATGTTCATTAGTTCATCACAGAATATATATAATATCATCACATATACGTGATGATACTTAACTACTAGGTACAATGCATAAAATTGAAAATGAACAACACTAAAACTAATAATCCTTCCAGGGGTCAGTATTTCGGCAGCCCCTCGCTAGCATCTCCCTGGTGCGCGGTGTCTTCCCAGAGCGGAGGCAGTACGCCGCCTCCTCCGCCTCGCAGCAATGGACGTGCCGATCTGCCTCTTGCAGGCGGACGCGTGTGAATGATCTTGCCATTTTGTTGGGCGCCCACTGAGCTCCTCGTCGGTGGCACGCTGGAGCTTATCGGCCCAGCTCCACGCAGCAACGAGGCGCTTAGCGCCTCTGGCCTTCCTCGTGAAGTACCCGTCTTCGTACACCTCCTCTGCACGACGATGCGCCCGCCCCCAAAGCTGCGCCGCCTCCTTTTTCCAGGCGGCATCACGAGCTTCACAGGCCACCTGGTACGTGACATCCTCCTTTGCCTTCTCCTTCTTGAAAGTCACTTGCCTGGCTTTCTCAGTCGGCGGTAGCGACTTCCAAAGACAAAGATCGTACTGGCCCCAAAACCAATCCAAATTTGGGGGGGGGGGGTCCGGCGCAACCTCGTCCGGTGGCGCGTAGGTGTCCTCCTCGCTGCTCTTCGAGTGAGCGTACTCATGGGGTGGTGACTCCTCGTCGGCGCCTGGGTAGACCGGTGTTGCCATGGCAGAGATTTGAGAGAGATAGAGATAGAGAGAGATGGAGAGAGAGGGCGAGCAAGGGGAGGATCTAGATGAGAATGCAGGCGGGACGACATGCGCAAGGTAGTATTTATTGGCGACCAGAATCTAGATCGACGGGAGTAGTACACGCGTCGGTCGCCGGAATTTACGAGTACTGTAGTTTGAATTACACACGATTCCCGCAGCAAAATCCGTGTGTGATCATAATAGCTGACGGTTCCCAATGCAGAACCATGTCTGATTAATAAAGCCCGCCACTCACCTTCCAAACCTCGAGGCGCGAAATAGAGTGCTAATCGTGTGGGGTCGGTTGTCTTGCCAGATTTTCCATTTTCTTTTTTCAACACCAGATATTTACATCGTCTGATGATTTTTTAACTCGCACACAAGTACACAAATACGATTTTCAAACCGTTATGGATAGCCGTTGCATGTAGATGTAGTTCAAATTTGAATTATGGTCATTAAATAGCTAGAAAATCACTTAAATGTCTTCCAAAGGTCAAATGACCCCTGAATTTTTCCAATTTTTCACATGACATTTGTATTACTGCATGTTACACGTAGAAAACAATTGAAGGACATAAGAGGAAGCTATCTGCCGTTCGTCATCAAACATGCATTGTTCCCTTCACGGAACCACGAGCCTTCTAGTGAGTTGCTCCGGTTTGTGAGGGTTCTATGTCCAAACTTCCGTCAACCAGACCAATTTTTGTACCACATCATCTTGATGGCATGACATTACATCAAGCAAGGTTTCATGTTTTTCTGATCATTTTTTAATTTTTCGGAATAAAAATGCCATGGCAATCCATGCATGTACATGTGTCCATGCCATGGGACCAATATGTTTGAAAATTCCTTGTACTTTATAGCACATTGAATTAACTCGCACAGAAGTACACAAATATGATTTTTCAAACCGTTATGGTTAGCCATTGCATGTACATCTTGTTCAAATTTGAATTATGATCATTAAATGGCTAGGAAATCACTTAAATGTCTTTAAAAGGTCAAACGACACCTGAAATTTTCTAAATTTTCACATGACAGTTTGTATCAGTGCACATTACACGTAGAAAAAAATTTGAAGGCCGTAAGAGGAAGCTATCTGCCGTTCGCCATCAAACATGCATTGTTCCCTCTCGGAACCACGAGCCCTGTAGTGAGTTGCTCCGGTTTTTGAGGGGTGTGTGTCCAAACTTTTGTCAAGCAAGCCAATTTTCGTACCACATCATCTTGGTGGCATGACATTATGTCAAGCAAGATTTCATGTTTTTCTGATCATTTTTTAATTTTTTGGAATAAAAATGCCATGGCACTCCATGCATGTACATGTGTCCATGCCGTGAGACCAATATGTTTGAAAATTCCTTCTAATTTGCTGCACATGGAATTAACTCGCAGATAAGTACACAAATATGATTTTTCAAACCGTTATGGTTAGCCGTTGCATGTATATCTTGTTCAAATTAGAATTACGGTCATTAAATGGCTAAGAAATCACTTAAATGTCTTCAAAAGGTCAAATGACCCCTGGAATTTTCCAAATTTTCACATGACAGTTTGTATCAGTGCACATTACACGTAGAAAAATTTGAAGGCCGTAAGAGGAAGCTATCTGCCGTTCGTCATCAAACATGCATTGTTCCCTCTCGGAACCACGAGCCTTCTAGTGAGTTGCTCCAGTTCGTGAGGGGTGTGTGTCCAAACTTTCGTCAAATGGGCCAATTTTTTTACCACATCATCTTTGTGGCATGACATTACATCAAGCAAGTTTCATGTTTTCCTGATCATTTTTTTTTAATTTTTTGGAATTAAAATGCCATGGCACTCCATGCATGTACATATGTGTCCATGCCGTGAGATTTATATGTTTGAAAATTCCTTCTAATTTACTGCACATAGAATTAACTCGCACACAAGTACACAAAATATGATTTTTCAAACCGTTATGGTTAGTCGTTGCATGTACATCTAGTTCAAATTAGAATTACGGTCGTTAAATGGCTAGGAAATCACTTAAATGTGTTCAAAAGGTCAAATGACCCCTGAAACTTTCCAAATTTTCACATGACATTTTGTATCAGTGCAAATTACACATAGAAAAATTTTGAAGGTTGTAAGAGGAAGCTATCTACCGTTTGTCATCAAACATGCATTGTTCCCTCTCGGAACCATGAACCTTCTAATGAGTTGCTCTGGTTTGTGAGGGGTGTGTGTCCAAACTTTCATCAAACATGCAAATTTTTGTACCACATCATCTTGGTGGCACAGGACATTACATCAGGCAAAGTTTCAAGTTTTCTAGATCATTTTTTAATATTTTGGAATTAAAATGCCATGGTACTCCATGCATCTGTCCATGCCATGAGACCAATATGTTTGAAAACTCCTTCTAATTTACTGCACATGGAATAAACTCGCACACAAGTACACAAACATGATTTTTAAACCGTTATGGTTAGCCGTTGCATGTACACCTAGTTCAAATTTGAATTACAGTCTTTAAATGGCTAGAAAATCACTTAAATGTATTCAAAAGGTCAAATGACGCCTGAAATTTTCCAAATTTTCACATGACAGTTAGTATCAGTGCACATTACACGTAGAACAATTTTGAAGGTCGCAAGAGGAAGCTATCTACTGTTTGTCAGCAAACATGCATTGTTCCCTCTCGGAACCACAAGCCTTCTAGTGAGTTGCTCCGGTTTGTGAGGGGATTGTGTCCAAACTTTCGTCAAACATGCCAATTTTTGTACTACATCATCTTGGTGGTATGACATTACCTCAAGCAAGTTTTCATGTTTTTATTTTTTTGGAATTTAAATGCAATGGCACTCCATGCTTAATTGTGTCATAGCCGTTAGATCAATATGTTTGAAGATACCTTCAAATTTACTGCACGTGGAATTAAATCGCACACAAGTACACAAATATGACTTTTCAAACTGTTTTGGCTAGCTGCTGCATGTACATCTAGTTCAAATTTCAATTATGGTCATTAAATGGCTAGAAAATCACTTAAATGTCTTAAAAGGTCAAATGACCCCTGAAATTTTCCAAAATTTGACATGACAGTTGTATTAGTACTACAAATTTTCTTGTACATTTAAAACACCATCTGTTGCCACTTTACTCCAAACTTGCCTTGAATAGCTAATAAAAAATATCTACAACATCACACACAATTGTTTTGTAGGAATCATTTGCGATGAAAAATTCTGGGTCTATTTAAGTCTTCCTCCTTAAGCTTTGCCGGATCGTCTGCTCCAGTGCCGGCAACCCCCGAATCCACAAATCCTGATTCGCATTCCCGCACCTCCTTCTTGCAAAGGTAACACCGTGGAAATGCTTCGTGAAGGCCCGTACGTTGGCCGTGTCCCCCTCCCCCCTCCCCGAGCACCACCGCCTGTGCCGAGAGTGCCGCCGCATCCGCATTGAGTGCGTTCGCTTCCGCCAAGAGGGCATCTGCGACAGCCGACGAGGTAGCTACAGCAGCCGAGACGGCTGTAGCTCCTGCTGTGATTGCGGCTGCAAACACCGAGAGTGCTCGAGCTGCCGTCTATGCCGCCGATGTCGCCCCAGCCCGGCTCGGGGCCATCCACGCCAAGATATTCCAGGCGACCTCGGAATGAAGCATGCAACCGACGTCGGAGAAGGCGGCGGTGGCCATGGAGCACCTGCTTCCTCATGAGGTCGTCGAGCGGGAGCTGGAGATGCAGGAGGCGGCGGAGATCGACGAGCGCCTGGAGGAGGAGTTGCGTGTGGCCCGGGTCGAGGTAGAGAAGAGTCTGTCCGTCGAGGAATCGGTGGTAGAGTACCATCGCGAGCTCTCGCGCAGCCACTACTATGAGTACTACAACCTTGAGGGCAGCACCGAGGACGAGGACAAGGACGCGGTCGACTTCAGCAAGGGGACGTGGAGTCCACCAACAGCGGCATGTCGCTAGGACAAGTCATCGACGTCTCATCTCACACCGGCGATGCATAGGCCGGCGCGATGGCAGATTTGTTAAAATTATTCATACATAGGCTTTGTTTTTAATGCTGGTCTTTTGTTAGAGCAATGTTTAGGTGAACTGTCTCTGTTTAATTACTAAAATTGCTCGATTCAGTAAAACCTGTCTATGTGTTGTATGCTGTTTTCTGTGCCCAAATTAGCAAGCGATGTTAAATTATGCAATGACGTACGCGGGGAAATTTCCACCAAAATTTCAATTATGAAACTCATCCCATGCGCGTTAAGCAGAAGAATCATTTGCGATGCACACTACCGTTCAAAGTGAATGGTGTCCGGCGGTACCGCGTGCAAAGTTTCCCTCCACATTTTGAAAATTTTGGCCTACCGCCAAAATATCTACCCTCCCCCTCCCCATCACATTTTCTCCCCGACCACAAGTCACATTTCCCATGTTTCACCCTTTCTTCCTTCCTAAGCTATAGCCGCTTCCTCGCTCTCGCCGTCTCGGATCCTACCACCGGGGTTGCCATGGTCTTCTCCAAATACCTCTCCAGCGGTTCCTCCTCCTCTTTCGACTCCTTCAACACCCAGGTAAGCCTCTCTTCTCTCTCTCGGGCTATGACTTTGAATGAAGGATTTTTACCCGGCAGTCAGTTTGAGTCATTTCTTCCTCTTGTAGTTCCCTAGGACCATCAGTTGCAACCAATGGAGCAGTGTGGCTAAAGATCTGTGTGCTTGTTGTCACCATCAATCTCGATGCGTGAAGCTAGTTGCGTTTGAATCTATGGACAGTGGGAGGAAGTTTCTGGCATGTGCAGAGAAGGTTAGACCCTCTTTCGTTGTTACAAATCATTTGTTAGATGTGATTCAGACACTGTCATGGTCCCAATCCATTCATACCACACCTTCAATTAAATGCATCCTAAGACAGTGTCGCAGTTTGTACCTAGTATCTAAAAATGTTGCATCTCATCAGCAGTGCCATTGGAAAATTATTTGGCACCGCTTCAGCAGTTTGCGGGGCCAACTTGTCCACACATCCGACCAGCCAAGCAGTAAAATACTAAATCTTTGTGGTACTAAGGAACTGGGCGTCGGAGCAACTAGGTGCTCCGGAGTTCGGGTCCCTGGTTTTTTTCCGCTGCATCGGCTCGCCAGTGCAGGGCACCGGTGCGAGATGTAGCAACAGTTGTCTTTACACCGGTTTTGGCATACATAGTGGACGCCTTAGTGCTATTAGTTCTATGTTACTAAATTTGTGAATGTACACACCTGCTAGTATCAATTTGTTGTCATCCAAACACTGTCGCTATGCTGTTGCAGTTATATTTACCTTCCTCTTAAAATGTTCAATTTGTTATTTATAGTACATGAGCAAGAACTTGTAGCGTTGTTGTAGTTAATTATAGCTTCTGATGTTTCAGAATTTGGTTGCTGTGTCAGTAGCAATTAATTCATTTGCACATTGATATTTTTGAGAAGATATGTCATAATTAACCTGTTTCTTCAGTTTTTCAAAATAATATTGGTGATTTTCTATGTTGCTATAAACCCATTTTCCCTACAATTGTTACTGATCTAGTTTTAAATATTATAGGATGAACGGAAGTGTTCTTACTTAGAGTGGGTTGATCAAGAGTTGCCACAGTCTTTGAAGATGTGCCTAGCAAAGCTCTAGAGCATGTATTAGGAAGAGAACAGAGGTAGGCTTAGAGATAGTGTTATCAACGCTGAAGAATATTTGAAGATGAGCAATAAAAAAAGGAAGGTGGAGAGTGAGCTTAGATTTTTTAAATCAAACTTTGCTATGATGGTGTTGGCGAAGGAGGAGGCACTTTCCCAGTTGGCCAGTGCAAAACAGGTTCTTATTGAACTGAAAGCAGAGGTGGATAAGGCGAGCCTGGATGATCTCGATTAGGGAAATGCATATATTGTTCTAATATTGTTCTTATGAAGTAGAACTATCTATATGTTGTACTGTGCTATTTTCCGGTAGCTATCGTACTGTGATGTTACAATATATCTATGTGCCTGATATGAAAATGGCAAACAACTGTTTGATATGAAATGTGAATTTGCGTAATACTGGAATTATTAATTATAAACTAATAAATCTGCCAAATGGGCCATGGAACTTTGCAAACAGTTCTAGAAGTAAAAGCGCTTGTGATGGATAGCCCAATGCCACATAGTTTTCTTCATCCAATCATGTGTGATGTAGTTGATAAAAGAAAATGGTTAACCAAGGTAGAGCGTGTGTGATAGTTACATGTATCACACACGAGCCTATACATAAACCTGTGTTGGATGTACATACGAACAGAAACCTTTTACCTGGATTAACTGTGTGGGATGTACATGTTGGGGAACGCGGTAATTTAAAAAAAATTCCTATGATCACACAAGATCCATCTATGTGATGCATAGCAATGCGAGGGGGGAGTGTGTCCACGCACCCTCATATATCGAAAGCGGAAGCGTTATGACAATGCGGTTGATGTAGTCATACGTCTTCACGATTCGACCGATCTTAGCACCGAACGTACGGTACCTCCACGATCAGCACACGTTCAGTTCGGGGACGTCCCTCGTACTCTTGATCTAGTTGAGGCCGAGGGAGAGTTTCATCAGCACGATGGCGTGGTGACGGTGATGATGAAGTTACCGGCGTAGGGCTTCACCTAAGCACTACGACGATATGACCGAGGTATGTAACTGTGGAGGGGGGCACCGCACACGGCTAAACAATGTCAACTTGTCTGTCCTAGGGTGCCCCTGGCCCCCGTATATAAAGGAGCAAGGGGGGAGGCCGTCCGGCCCTTGGGGCGCGCCAATGAGGGGAGGAGTCCTCCTCCTACTAGGAGTAGGACTCCTCCGTTCCTAGTCCAACTAGGAATGGGAAGGGGGAAGGAAGGAGAGGGAGAGGGAGAGGGAAAGAGGGGTTGAGCCCCCCTCCCCTATTCCAATTCGGACTCCCCTTGGGGGGCCCACCTCCTGGGCTACTGCTGTCTCTCCCCTAAGGCCCACAAAGGCCCAATACTTCCCCGGGGGGTTCCGGTAATCCCTCCGGCACTCCGGCTTTCTTCGAAATCACCCGAAACACTTCCGGTGTCCGAATATAGCCGTCCAATATATCAATCTTTATATCTCGACCATTTCAAGACTCCTCGTCATGTCCGTGATCTCATCAGGAACTCCGAACTACCTTCGGTACATCAAAACTCATAAACTCATAATACTAGTCGTCATCGAACGTTAAGCGTGCAGACCTACAGGTTCGAGAACTATGTAGACATGACCGAGACACGTCTCCCGTCAATAACCAATAGCGGAACATGGATGCTCATATTGGGTCCCACATATTCTACGAAGATCTTTATTGGTCAAACCGCATAACAACATACGTTGTTCCCTTTGTCATCGGTATGTTACTTGCCCGAGATTAGATCGTCGGTATCTCAATACCTAGTTCAATCTCGTTGTCGGCAAGTCTCTTTAATCGTTTAGTAATACTTCATCCCGCAACTAACTCATTAGTCACAATTCCTGCAAGGCTTATAGTGATGAGTATTACCGAGAGGGCCCAGAGATACCTCTCCGAAATACGGAGTGAAAATCCTAATCTTGTTCTATGCCAACCGAACAAACACCTAAGGAGGCACCTGTAGAGCACCTTTATAATCACCCTTTTATATTGTGACGTTTGGTAGCACACAAAGTGTTCCTTCGGTATCCAGGAGTTGCATAATCTCATAGTCTGAGGAAATTGTATAAGTCATGAAGAAAGCAGTAGCAATGAAACTAACATGATCATAATGCTAAGCTAACGGATGGGTCATGTCCATCACATCATTATCCTAATGATGTGATCCCGTTCATCAAATGACAACACATGTATATGGTTAGGAAACATAACCATCTTTGATTAACGAGCTAGTCAAGTAGAGGCATACTAGGGACTATATGTCTTGTCTATGTATTCACACATGTACTAAGTTTCTGGTTAATACAATTCTAGCATGAATAAAAAACATTTATCATGAATTAAGGAAATAAATAATAACTTTATTATTTCCTCTAGGGCATATTTCCTTCAGTCTCCCACTTGCACTAGAGTTAATAATCTAGATTACATAGTAATGATTCTAACACCCATGGAGCTTTGGTGATGATCATGTTTTGCTCGTGAGAGAGGCTTAGTCAACGGGTCTACAACATTCGGATCCGTGTGTATCTTGCAAATCTCTATGTCCCCTTCTGACACTTGATGACGGATGGAATTGAAGCATCTCTTCATGTTCTTGGTTCTCATGTGAAATCTGAATTCCTTTGCCAAGGCAATTGCACCATTATTGTCACAAAAGATTTTCATAGGACCCCATGCACTAGGTATGACACCTAGATAGGATATGAACTCCTTCATTCGCTGCTTCTGAAGCGGCAATGTACTCCGCTTCACACGTAGATCTTGCCACGACGCTCTGCTTGGGACTGCACCAACAGACAGCTCCTCCATTCAATAAAAATACGTATCCGGTTTGTGACTTAGAGTAATCCGGGTCAGTGTCAAAGCTTGCATCGTCGTAACCATTTACGACGAGCTCTTTTTCACCTCCATAAACGAGAAACATATCCTTAGTCCTTTTCAGGTATTTCAGGATGTTCTTGACTGCTGTCCAGTGTTCCATTCCGGGATTACTTTGGTACCTCCCTGCTATGCTTATAGCAAGACATACATCAGGTCTAGTACACATCATTGCATACATGATAGAACCTATGACTTCCATTTTCTCTCTATATTCTGCGGTGGTAGGGCTTTGAGTATGATTCAACTTCACACCTTGTAACACAGGCAAGAACCCTTTCTTTTACTGATCCATTTTGAACTTCTTCAAAACACTATCAAGGTATGTGCTTTGTGAAAGTCCAATTAAGCGTCTTGATCTATCTCTATGGATCTTGATGCCCAATATGTAAGCAGCTTCTCCAAGGTCTTTCATAGAAAAACTCTTATCTGGTATCCCTTTATGATATCCAGAAATTCTATATCATTTCCAATCAACAATATGTCATCTACATATAAGATCAGAAATGCTACAGAGCTCTCATTCACTTTCTTGTAAATACAGGCTTCTCCAAAAGTCTTTATAAAACCATATGCTTTGATCACACTATCAAAGCATTTATTCCAACTCCGAGAGGCTTGCACTAGTCCATAAATGGATCGCTGGAGCTTGCACACTTTGCTAGCACCCTTTGGATAGACAAAACCTTCCGGTTGCATCATATACAACTCTTCTTCCAGAAATCCATTCAGGAATGCAGTTTTGACATCAATTTGCCAAATTTCATAATCATAAAATGCAGCAATTGCTAGCATGATCTGGACAGACTTCGGCATCGCTACGGGTGAGAAAGTCTCATCATGGTCAACTCCTTGAACTTGTCGAAAACCTTTCGCAACAAGTCGAGCTTTGTAAACAGTAACATTACCGTCTGCATTGGTCTTCTTCTTAAACATCCATTTATTTTCTATGGCTTGCTGGTCATCGGGAAAGTCCACCAAAGTCCACACTTTGTTCTCATACATGGATCCCATCTCAGATTTCATGGCCTCAAGCCATTTCGCGAAATCTGGGCTCATCATCGCTTCCTCATAGTTCGTAGGTTCATCATGGTCCAGTAACATGACTTCTAGAACAAGATTACCATACCACTCTGGTGTGGATCTTACTCTAGAAGACCTACGAGATTTGGTAGTAACTTGATCTAAAGCTTCATGATCATCATCATTAGCTTCCTCACTAATCGGTGTAGGAATCATAGAAACTAATTTATGTGATGAACTACTTTCCAATAAGGGAGCAGGTACAATTACCTCATCAAGTTCTACTTTCCTCCCACTCACTTCTTTCGAGAGAAACTCCTTCTCTAGAAAGGATCCATTCTTAGCAACAAAGATTTTGCCTTCGGATCTGTGATAGAAGGTGTACCCAACATTTTCCTTTGGGTATCCTATGAAGACATACTTCTCCGATTTGGGTTTGAGCTTATCAGGTTGAAGCTTTTTCACATAAGCATCGCAGCCCCAAACTTTAAGAAATGACAACTTTGGTTTCTTGCCAAACCATAGTTCATAAGGCGTCATCTCAATGAATTTTGATGGTGCCCTATTTAAAGTGAATGCAGCCGTCTCTAGAGCATTACCCCAAAATAATAGTGGTAAATCAGTAAGAGACATCATAGATCGCACCATATCTAATAAAGTACAGTTACGACGTTCGGACACCATTTCGCTGTGGTATTCCAGGTGGAGTTAATTGTGAAACTATCCCATGTTTTTTCAAATGAAGACCAAACTCGTAACTCAAATATTCTCCTCCACGATCATATCGTAGAAATTTTATTTTCTTGTTACGATGATTTTCCACTTCACTATGAAATTCTTTCAACTTTTCAAATGTTTCAGACTTATGCTTCATTAAGTAGATATAACCATATCTAATTAAATCATCTGTGAAGGTAAGAAAACAATGACACCCGCCACGAGCATCAACACTCATTGGACCGCATACATCGGTATGTATTATTTCCAACAAGTCAGTAGCTCGTTCCATTGTTCCGGAGAACGGAGTTTTAGTCATCTTGCCCATAAGGCACGGTTCTCAAGCACCAAGTGATTCATAATCAAGTGATTCCAAAAGTCCACTAGTATGGAGTTTCTTCATGCGCTTTACACCGATATGACCCAAATGACAGTGCCACAAATAAGTTGCATATCCTTATTAAACTTCAATCTTTTGGCTTCAACACTATGAATATGTGTATCACTACTATCGAGATTCAACAAAAATAGACCACTCAGCAGGGGGCATGACCATAAAATATATTACTCATACAAATAGAACAACCGTTATTCTCTGATTTAAATGAATAATCGTTTCACACTAAACAAGATCCAGATATAATGCTCATGCTCAACGCTGGCACCAAATAACAATTATTCAGGTTTAAAACTAATTCCGATGGTAGATGTAGAGGTAGAGTGTCGACCGCAATCACATCGACTTTGGAACCATTTCCCACGCGCATCGTCACGTCGTCCTTAGCCAATCTTTGCTTAATCCGTAGCCCCTGTTTCGAGTTGCAAATATGAGCAATAGAACCAGTATCAAATACCCAAGCGCTACTGCGAGCATTAGTTAAGTAGAAATCAATAACATGTATATCAAATATACCTTTCACTTTGCCATTCTTCTTATCCGCCAAATACTTGGGGCAGTTCCGCTTCCAGTGACCAGTCCCTTTGAAGTGGAAGCACTCAGTTTCTGGCTTAGGTCCAGACTTGGGTTTCTTCTCTTGAGCAGCAACCTTTTTGCCATTCTTCTTGAAGTTCCCTTTCTTCCCTTTGCCCTTTTTCTTTAAACTAGTGGTCTTATTGACCATCAACACTTGATGCTCCTTTTTGATTTCTACCTCCGCGGCATTTAGCATCGTGAAGAGCTCGGGAATAGTCTTGTCCATCGCTTCCATATTACAGTTCATCATGATGCCTTTATAGCTTGGTGGTAGTGATTGAAGAACTCTGTCAATGACACAATCAACTGGAAGATCATCTCCCAGCTGAGTCAGGTGATTACGATACCCAGACATTTTGAGTATGTGTTCACTGATAGAACTATTGTCCTCCATTTTGCAGCTGTAGAACTTGTTGGAGACTTCATATCTCTCAACTCGGGCATTTGCTTGAAATATTAACTTCAACTCTTGGAACATCTCATATGCTCCATGATGTTCAAAACGTCTTTGAAGTGTCGATTCTAAGCCGTAAAGCATGGCACGGTGAACTATCGAGTAGTTATCAGCTTTGCTCTGCCAGACGTTCTTAACGTCATTAGTAGCATCTGCAGCAGGCCTGACACCCAATGGTGCTTCCAGGACGTAATTCTTCTGTGCAACAATGAGGATAATCCTCAAGTTACGGACCCAGTACATGTAGTTGCTGCCATCATCTTTCAACTTAGCTTTCTCTAGGAACGCATTAAAATTCAAAGGATGTGTAGCATGGGCCATTGATCTACAACAACATAAACATGCAAAATACTATCAGGTACTAAGTTCATGATAAATTAAAGTTCAATTAATCATATTACTTAAGAACTCCCACTTAGATAGACATCCCTCTAATCATCTAAGTGATCACGTGATCCAAATCAACTAAACCATGTCCGATAATCACGTGAGATGAAGTAGTTTTCAATGGTCACATCACTATGTTGATCATGTCTACTATATGATTCACGCTCAACCATTCGGTCTCAGTGTTCCGAGGCCATATCTGCATATGCTAGGCTCGTCAAGTTTAACCCGAGTATTCTGCGTGTGCAAAACTGGCTGGCACCCGTTGTATGTGAACGTAGAGCTTATCACTCCCGATCATCACATGGCTGGCACTCGGCACGACAAACTGTAGTAACGGTGCATACTCAGGGAGAACACTTGTACCTTCAAATTTAGTAAGGGATCATCTTATAATGCTATCGACATTCTAAGCAAAATAAGATGCATAAAGGATAAACATCACATGCAAACAAAATATGTGACATGATATAGCCATCGTCATCTTGTGCTCATGATCTCCATCACCGAAGCATCGTCATGATCTCCAATGTCACCGGCGCGACACATTGATCTCCATCGTAGCATTGTTGTCGTTTCGCCACCTATTGTTATTACGACTATAACTACCGCTTAGTGATAAAATAAAACAATTACATGGTGATTGCATTGCATACAATAAAGCGACAACCATATGGTTCCTGCCAGTTACCGATAACTTCATTACAAAACATGATCATCACATACAACAATTTATATCACATCATGCTTGACCATATCACATCACAGCAAGCCCTGCAAAAACAACTTAGACGTCCTCTACTTTGTTGTTGCAAGTTTTACGTGGCTGCTACGGGCTTTTAGCAAGAACCGTTCTTACCTACGCATCAAAACCACAACGATTTTTCGTCAAGTGTGTTGTTTTAACCTTCAACAAGGACCGGGCGTAGCCACACTCGATTCAACTAAAGTTGGAAAAACAGGCACTCACCAGCCACCTATGTCCAAAGCACGTCGATAGAACCAGTCTTGCATAAGCGTACGTGTAATGTCGGTCTGAGATGCTTCATCCAACAATACCACCGAATCAAAGTATGACATGCTGGTAAGCAGTATGACTATTATCACCCACAACTCTTTGTGTTCTACTTGTGCATATGACATCTACGCATAGACCTGGCTCGGATGCCACTGTTGGGGAACGCAGTAATTTCAAAAAATTTCCTACGATCATGCAAGATCCATCTATTGGATGCATAGCAACGAGAGGGGAGAGTGTTTCCACGTACCCTCCTAGACCGAAAGCGGAAGCGTTATGACAACGCGGTTGATGTAGTCGTACGTCTTCATGATCCAACCGATCTTAGTACCGAACGTACGGTATCTCCGCGATCAGCACACGTTCATCTCGGGGACGTCCCTCGTACTCTTGATCCAGTTGAGGCAGAGGGAGAGTTTCGTCAGCATGATGGCGTGGTGACGGTGATGATGAAGTTACTAGAGCAGGGCTTCGCCTAAGCACTATGATGATATGACCGAGGTGTGTAACTGTGGATGGGAGGCACCGCACATGGCAAAACAATGTCAACTTGTGTGTCCTAGGGTGGCCCCTGCCCCCGTATATAAAGGAGCAAGGGGGGAGGCCGGCCGGCCCTTGGGGCGCACCAAGGAGGGGAGGAGTCCTCCTCTAGTAGGAGTACGACTCCTCCTTTCCTAGTCCAACCAGGAAGGGGAAGGGGGAAGGAAGGAGAGGGAGAGGAAGAGGGGAAGAGGGGTTGCGCCCTCCTCCCCTAGTCCAATTCGGACTACCCATGGGCGGCCACCTCCTGGGCTGCTGACGTCTCTCTCCCCTAAGGCCTAATACTTCCCCGAGGGGTTCCGGGTAACCCCTTCAGCACTCCGGTTTTCTCTGAAATCACCTGGAACACTTCCGGTGTCCGAATATAGCCGTCCAATATATCAATCTTATGTCTCAACCATTTTTAGACTCCTCATCATATCCGTGATCACATACGGTACTCCGAACTACCTTCGGTACATCGAAACACATATACTCATAATACTAATCATCATCGAATGTTAAGCGTGCGGACCCTACGGGTTCGAGAACTATGTAGAGATGACCAAGACATGTCTCCGATCAATAACCAATACCGGAACCTAGATGCTCATATTGGTTCCTACATATTCTATGAAGATCTTTATCGGTCAAACCGCACAACAACATATGTTGTTCCCCATGTCATCAGTATGTTACTTGCCCGAGATTCGATCGTCGGTATCTCAATACCTAGTTCAATCTCATTACCGGCAAGTCTATTTACTCATTCTGTAATACTTCATCTCACAACTAACTCATTAGTCACAATTCTTGCAAGGCTTATAGTGATGAGTATTACCGAGAGGGCCCAAAGATACCTCTCCGAAACACGGAGTGACAGATCCTAATCTCGATCTATGCCAACCAAACAAACACCTTCGGAGACACCTGTATAGCACCTTTATGATCACCCTTTTACGTTGTGACGTTTGGTAGCACACAAAGTGTTCCTCCGGTATTCGGGAGTTGCATAATCTCATAGTCTGAGGAACTTGTATAAGTCTTGAAGAAAGTAGTAGCAATGAAACTAACACGATCATAATGCTAAGCTAACAGATGGGTCATATCTATCACATCATTCTCCTAATGATTTGATCCCGTTCATCAAATGACAACACATGTCTATGGTAAGGAAACATAACCATCTTTGATTAACGAGCTAGTCAAGTAGAGGCATACTAGGGACTATATGTTTTGTCTATGTATTCACACATTTACTAAGATTCCGGTTAATACAATTCTAGCATGAATAATAAACATTTATCATGAATTAAGGAAATAAATAATAACTATTATTGCCTCTAGGGCATATTTCCTTCAGTACATACGAACGGAAATGTTTTCCCTAGATTGACTGTGTGGGATGTACATAAGACGGAAACATATTCCTTGGATTGACTATGTGTGATATACATACCTACGGAAATGTTTTTCTGGGATTCACCGTGTGGGATGTACATACCTACCGAAATGTTACCTGGGATTCACCGTCTGGGATGTACATACCTACGGAAATGATTGGGTTTCCATGGGTCACCCGATCGCACATGAACTCATTTGGTGTCCCAGGAGGGCCTATGCCCGACGATTTCTGGGTCGTGTGGGAAGGACCCCCCTATCGCCCTCACTCACTTGGTGACGGTTCCAAATGTCGTCGCGGAAAGGGGTTTAAAACCATTTGTATAGCACCGACGCGTACCAGCGACTGATGAGATTAATAGTATATGAGTTGTAAAATGTGAACATTATATCATTGGAAGGTCCTTTTATTTATTAATTTAATGAAATGCTTTGTGTAACTTGCATGTCATATATTATTTCTCTAACAAGTGGTCAAACTTAGTCTCAAAAAATGCATTAGTCCCTATATAGATGGATAAAGGTAGTAGTATATGTGACTGACATCCCATACACGTGTAGATGATTTTGCAAACTTAACTGGGGTCTTGAAACTGAATTCATACAACTGCTACATGGGCAGCGCACATATGATCTCAGACCACCGTACTCAACTTTCATAAACATTAGTACAACGAGGTGCTATACAAACGGTTTTTAAACCCATCCCGCGATGGCATTTGGAACCATCACCAAGTGAGTATGGGCGATAGGGGGGTCCTTCCTACATGACCCAGAAACTGTCGGGGAGGGAGCCAAGATGCATATACAGTACTCCAACTCATTTTTGCCCGCATTGCCATTGCAGTCGGTATTCTATGGTGCTACGTTTACGATGCGCAGCCCATCAGAAACGGTTCACTATTATAGAACGTGTATGATAAGATGATAATCACACGCATTCACTTTTCCTAAACCGTATGCGATAACTAATTAAGAAGATTAGCTAATTGTCGTATGAGTGTCGGACAGGATTACGAAACATCGGACCGTCGTAACATCGTCGTACATGACAACTATCGCACACGCTTTTCTATGGTGCAACGTTTATGATGCATACTTCATCATAAACGGTGCATGGTTGTGAATCGTGTACGATAAGGCAAGTATCACAATTCTTTAGTTTGCCCCTACCATTTGTGATATTGTCTGACATCGCACGCGCTTTGCAAACGACAACTATGTGTATGCTTGCACATGTTTCCTCTCTGTGAACCATGTCAGATTATGGTGTATATCGCAAATGTTTGTGTTTTACCAACCGTGTGTGCCATAACGACCTAGAGAGCGTAATTTCACCGTAATTTAATTGCTTCTATTTCAAATTCTATTGGATTTGAATTTGAATGTATGCTATAGCTTTATTCATATCCATCAGGTTCAACCAATACATTATTGGATTCATAGGTACATATGTTCAAGAATCACATAAGAACCAAATAAACAATGAAGAACCATAGTTGTATACTTGTACGATTAAAGACGGTAAAGAAAGAGGCGAAATACATTCTAGTTGCTGAACAAGGTGAAGCAGAATACCCATATTGTGCCCTCCTCCATGCAGAAGGCACGCCCGACTCTATTCCAACCCCTTGTGATGGCCGACTGCCCATCCTTCATGGTCTTCATGAAAACATCTAGATAATCATCGTGTTCTGGTAGAAATACTTTAACCATTGCATGTCCACCAATCATGTAGTTTGAGAGTTAATCTTGAGTAAACTGCTTTGGGAACCACTGCAAAGGAAAAAGATTCAGACATTGTCACCTAACACAACTCATTATGGGCAGTAAAAAGAAGGCTGCAGAGTTCTTACTTGCCATCCTGCAGTTCGCTGTTGTCTTCAGTAAAGTGTAAACAAATAGTTTAATTGCCATCTTTTGAACCATTTTACTAACAATCTTTATCAGCTTCCTCACTTGATGCCGGTTCATCGATATATCATTTCCCCATATGCAGAAAGGGTCGAAGCGCGGATCTTTAGCAATGACATATGCACCTAAAAGCACCAAGTTAATATTAGAAGCTAAACAACGGTTGCACAATTATGTAGTAGAACAATTCTTCATAATATTTTATAACTCCAATATACTCACATATTAGATAAATTAACATCTTATATTATGGGCCATAAGGAGTTTATTGCATTCTCACAAATTATCGGCTGATTAACTGCTGTTGTATCCATGGGTTAGAGTTAGTTTGAGCTAGTTTGGGCTCAAATAGCCCTAAAGTATATCCAAACATGAGGGGTAGTTTGAGCTAGTTGCATCTAACCCACCCAGAAAAACTATCCAACCCAAGAGGTGCTAATTGGAGCTAGTTCTCCTAGTGCCTTTATTGTCAATCTAGCCCTGTCATCCAAGCACCTCTTTGGATGGAGTTAGTTCAGGGTTAGTCGTGAGCTAGAAACTAACTCTAACCTCTAGCTAAGTTGAGTATCCAAACAAGGTTGTGTTGTTCTTGCTGCTGCTCTTCTACGTAAATCGAGACATCATCAAAACATTAAGGCAACACTCTTCCTTGTTGCTATGTAGCCTAGGAATGCATATTTAGACCTTAAGTACAGTGCATGTTGCTATGTAGCCTCAGATATATTACGTATGGACCTAGTTAACCTAACAATAAATGGATTGCAGATATATTCAGTTAAAAGTTTGATTCACCGACTAGTCCCTTAACAGCCCCCGGCCTATATGGTACCAACTATCGATATCCTGAACAGTGAGTATATATAAGCCATGCGATGAAACTAACCTCGATGGAAAACAATAGTCGTTCCCAAAATTGTCCTGTGTAGGTACATCGGGAGGCATGTTAAGCACAACAGGCTAAACATGAATCAAAATTATCCATGGCAGAGAAAATAATCTCCAAAAGATAGATTCAGTGTGGTGGTTTGAGAAAGCTAGTAGAGCAAAACAAGTGGAAAGGTCTGTTAACTGGAACAGGCCTAACATTTAACAACAAGCAAACATAGTCATTCAAACTAGTATTGTGCCGATCTAAGTACACTGGTTATTGCTAAATAAAAATGGAAAGGCGTGTTAACTACAAGATGCAGCAACCAAATGTAGTCATTCATAGTGGTATTATTGAAACTTGTATTGATGAAATTGAACTGCACAGTTCATACTTGCACATATAGAACATCACGTTGTGAATAACTGGAATAAACAAGGCATACTATGAACAACCAAAGATAGCATTTGAAACTGGACATATGATAACTACAAACAACCAAAGAATCAAAAAACTTTAAAAGAGGCATATGCTAGCTATAACAAGCTTAACAGCAGGCAAATATATGCATTCGTATTGGTATGTTTAAAACTGGATTGATGAAATGTACTGCACAGTAAATAATTGCACATATAGAGCATCACATTGTGAACAATTGAAATAAACAAGGCATACTGCAAACAACCAAATATAGCAATTAAAACTGGACATATTCTCACTACACTACAAAAGGGACTCGACAAAAACAAATCATGGGTTTCCCCCTATGAATAGGCACGGCAAAACGAATCATGGGTTTCCTCACTTGTCATAGATGGGATCGTTCCCGTGGGAAGAGCATGGACCCTGGATGCGCTCCATGTTGTCGCTGATGGTCTCCTTCCCCTTGGAAGAGCATGGCTACAGGGTGCCCTCCCTAATGTTGCAGACGGTCTCTTTCCCCTTGGAAGAGCAGATGGGCTCTTTCCCCTTGGAAGAGTCAGAGAGGGTGCCCTCCTCGTGGTCGTAGTCAATGAGGTCTGACTTGGAAGCTGTGGATCCCAAGCCAGCGTCGTAGAACCTGTCCTTCAGAAATGACAAAAGGGGCTCGATGGTGATGTAGGATGGCAAATTCTTGACAGCGAGCCAGACGAGATTAGTCGCGGGCCATGGACGAGATTGACGGCGGTTGAAACTGAGGGGTTGGGGTGGCCACTTAACCTATAACATAGTCCGCCTTAGGCTGTCGATGTCAACGACCTCGATGTCGTAGTCGGTGTCCGCAACATACCTATGTAATCTAGCCCACTGATTGAGTGCGTGCAGCCAGTAATGGTCGTCATCTTCCTCAGCGACACCGGGCGAAGAGACCACGATACAACTCTTTTGGGCCAGTCACTCCTCGAGCTCCACGGGAAGCATAGTCGGCCTTAGGCTACGATGCTCTGGAGTGGGGGATGGGGATCTATGGGAAAGGGGACATTTGGCAGGCGTCAACAAAGAAACTCAGGGCTTCCTGGGTATGGAGATCGATGGGTAAGCTGCACAGGCAAACCGGCATATGTAGACAATGGAGGCCTTGTGGCGGTAGCGGTGGCGGAGACCTTGCTAGGGTTTCGAGCAATGGAGGGGGTGTGTGTGCGTGCGCGCGCGCGTGCCTGAAGAGGTTTTGGTGTGTGTCTGTGTAGAGGGGGGCGGGGGGTGAGGGTGTCTTGGATTAGGGGGTATCCGGACAGCCGGACTGCATAGATTGTCGGGACTATTGAAGCGTGAAGATACAAGACTCAGGACTTCGGCCTGTGTCCGGATGGGACTCTCCTTTGCATGGAAGAAAAGCTTGGCGATCCGGATATTGAGTTCCCTTCCTTGTAACCGACTCCATGTAAACCCTAGCCATCTCCGGTGTCTATATAAACCAGAGAGGTTGGTCCTTAGAAGGCCGATCACAATTACAATCATACCATCATAGGCTAGCTCTTAGGGTTTAGCCTCTACGATCTCGTGGTAGATCTACTCTTGTATTACTCATATCTTCAATATTAATCAAGCAGGAAGTAGGGTTTTACCTCCATCGAGAGGGCCCAAACCTGGGTAAACATTGTGTCCCTTGCGTCCTGTTACCATCAGCCTAGACGCACAGATCGGGACCCCCTACCCGAGATCCGCCGGTTTTGACACCGACATTGGTGCTTTCATTGAGAGTTCCTCTGTGTTGTCGCCGCAAGGCTCGATGGCTCGTCTCGTCGTCAACGACAACATTACCTCGGAGGTAGCTCTGGCTATAGGCCAAACTCTCTGACTTGGCGGCTTTATCATGGCCGCCCCATCGGCAGTAGCACCGACGATGGCCTCTCGGGTCATCAATCATAACCTTCACGTCAATTCGGAACTCGCCGAACAAATGGATCCGATGGAGCTCTCGTCCCTTAATGAGCTCTTGGATCGCATCGTCGCTCTGGGAGTCGCTACAGACTATGACCGGATCGGGCTTAAACCCGACCAAAGGGACATCAGATCCCCGCCGGCCACCCATGAGATAGCAGTAGTGGAGGAACCACACACGGATCGCCCCTTGACTTTGAGGACGAATTATGTCCGGATCACCAAACTCCTTGAGCCGAATACCTGCTCAAAGGAAGACATGACCCAGGTCCTGGAATTAGAATCGGGCATTGGGCCGAAGAAATTAGGCAGCACTCCGGATCCCGAGCTGTCAGGCTCGGAACTCCCACGCCCCTGGGTGTTAGATCGGATCAGAATCCGGATTCAGCTAGCAACACCCACCGACTTAAACCCCCGCATCGTGCAAGAGCCCGTGAGACCGTACATCGCTCTTCGGGCCGATTCTTCCTTGCGCTTGACAAGGTCAAGGACTGCCGCGAGGAGGACGTAGTCTTACTCTTCTGCAAAAACTGTATGGACAAAGGACTCCTTAATGCTATAAGCCGCCGTGACATAATACACTTCGCGGACTTGGCAATCATAGTACAGAAGTACTATGCGATGGAAAGCGCCTGGAAAACCCAAACAAAAGTTTGGGACAGTACGGCTCTCACCAAGACCTTTGTCCGAACTAAACGGGCAAACTCTCGTAAATCGGCCGATCCAGTTCCCAAGAAACCAAAGCACATCCCAGGGCGGGGAACAGTATTGGAGGAATGGCTCAATGGACCATGCAAACTCCACAACACTCCGGACACAACACCAACTCATAGCCTTAGAGCATGTTGGATACTCCGACAGGTTGCAAAAAGTAGCGAGGATATTCTTGCAAGCCATAAAGCATAACAACATCCCACCAACGAACACAATATGGTATTAACAGTCTTCGAGACTTTCGCCTCAAACAATAGGCGCAAGCGAGCTCATCGAAGCTCTGCTGAAATTTGTCATGTGGCAAAGACAAACCCCTGGAACGACACTGCTATAACTTTCAATGCCAGTGATGAACCTCAATTCCAGATTGTCCGGCACCGGCCGCTCTGGTCCTTAGACCAATCGTGGACGGCTTCTGGCTCACTAAAGTACTCATGGACATCGGAAGTGGATTAAACTTGATCTACGAAGAAACGCTCAACAAGATGGAAAGTGATAAAGGCCGCATTGAGCAAAGCGGCACCACCTTTAGGGGAATCATTCCTAGTCGGGAAGCGCGGTGTGCGGGAAAAATCACACTCGATGTGGTATTCGGCACCCCGGAAAATTACAGGTCCAAAGAAATAACATTCCAAGTGGCTCCTTTTAGCAGAGGATACCATGCCCTTTTAGGGCGGGACACGTTTACGAGCATTCAAGCCATACCCCATTACGGTTACATGAAGCTTAAAATGCCCGGGCCCAATGGAATCATCACTCTAGCTAGTGATTCGGATGTCGCACTTCGCGCCGAAAACAAAACCGCAGCACTGGCCCTGGAAGCGTTATCCGAAGCCCTAGCAGCCGAAGAATTAACAACGCTACGGGCCACCATGGACAGGGACGACGTGATACTCGACAAGCGACGCAAGTCCACCTCATTTAAACCCACAGACGAGATAGTCAAATTCCAAGTCCATCCAACGGACCCCACGAAGACAGCTTCCATCGGGACACAGTTGAGCCCCGCAATGGACGCCGCACTACGAGACTTTTTACGCGAGAATTAGGACATTTTCGCTTGGCACCCATCAGACATGCTGGGCATCGCACGTGGATTGGCCGAGCATAGCCTTAAGTTTCTAAAGGGATATAAACCTGTCAAACAGACCCTAAGGCGACTTTCAGAGCCTAAACGACAAGCAATGGGGGAAGAGCTAGCCAAGATACTTGAGGCCGGATTCATCAGAGATATTAAACATTCGGATTGGCTGGCAAATTTGGTAATGGTACTAAAGAAGGACAAATCATGGCACCTATGCGTCGACGTCAAAGACCTCAACAAGGCTTGCCCCAAGGATCCCTTTCCCCTCCCTCGCATCGATCAAATCATCGATGCCACAGCTGGACATGACTCACTGTGTTTTCTCGACGCATACTCTGGATACCATCAAATAAAGATGGCAGAGACTGACCAAGCTGCAACAGCTTTCATAACACCATATGGCCCTTTTTGCTTCAACACTATGCCTTTCGGGCTTAAGAATGCCGGCGCAACCTATCAACGCATGATTCAAACATTCCTGGAAAAACAAATCGGCAAAACAGTGGAGGCATATGTGGACAACGTGGTCATAAAAACAAGACACGTCGAAACCCTATTAGATGACTTGAGGCTTACATTCGATAACCTCCGGACATACGACATCAAGTTGAATCCGGAAAAATGCGTTTTTGGTGTCCCCTCTGGGAAACTGATGGGCTTCATTGTTTCCAATAAAGGAATTGAAGCGAATCCGGCAAAAATCCGAGCTCTGTTGCAGTTGGCTATACCAACAGACCTCAGGCACATCCAGAAACTAGCTGGATGCGTGGCCGCTTTGAGCCGCTTTATTTCCAGGTTAGGAGAAAAGGCATTACCTCTTTACCGCCTCCTTTGGCGCACCGAACACTTCGTGTGGACGGATGCAGCCGTAGCCGGACTTGATGAAATAAAGACCTTATTGACCAGTAATCCAGTCCTAACAGCACCGAATATCGGCGAGCCTATGCTACTATACATAGCTGCAACACATCAAGTTGTAAGCGCGGTGCTCGTCGTCGAATGAGAGGCTGACGGATACAAATTCCCGCTCCAAAATCCGGTTTATTACGTATCCACGGTCTGCACCCCATGCAAATCCCGATATCCACACTATCAAAAAATAGCATACGCGGTCTTCATGGCATCCCGGAAGCTGCGACACTACTTTCAAGAGTGTTCGATTACGGTGGCCTCCGAAGTACCACTCAATGACATAATAAATAACCGCGACGCTACGAGCCGGATTGCTAAATGGTCTATCGAGCTCCTTTCGTTCGACATAATATACAAACCACAGCGGGCCATCAAGTCGCAAGTATTGGCTGACTTTGTCGCCGAATGGACAGAAGCCGTACTCCCTAAAGAGTACGGCGTGTACTTCAACTGGATCATGCACTTCGATGGCTCTAAAATGCTGGCCGGATTGGGAGCAGGTGTAGTCCTGACATCTCCCACCGGAGACACGGTCCAGTACGTCCTCCAAATATTATACACAGACTCCAACAATGCAGCCGAATATGAGGCACTGTTGCACGGTCTTCGGATGGCAGTCTCTATGGGCATCCAACGCCTGGAAGTGCGCGGGGATTCAAACCTCGCAATATCACAAATAAACGGAGACTTTGATGCCAAGGTTCCGAAAATGGCGGCCTACCGTAATGCCGTCCTCAAAATGTCAGCTCAGTTCGAGGGACTCGAGAAAACAATCAAGCGGCGGACGTCCTCGTCCGCATCAGCGCTAAACGCGACCCTGTCCCACCTAAAATATTCCTAGAAAGGTTGTTCAAGCCATCCGTAGTATGGGAAGGGAAGTCCGGCAACACTAGCACGGATCCGAACACACCCCCAGATTTCGAACAATCACACATAATCGGAGGCTTTGCCACCGAAATAACATCTTCGACCCATGAAATCATGGCCGTAATCACCCCATGGAATATACCTTTCTTGGCCTACCTAAATAGGTAGGAGCTCCTCGAAGACCAAAATGAAGCACGCTGCATCGTCCGGCGTTCTAAAGCTTACAAAGTCCAGGAAGGGGAACTCTATAAGAAAAGCGCGACCGGAGTGCTCCAAAGGTGCATCTCCGAAGAGGAAGGGCGGCAACTCTTGGCTGAAATCCATGCCGGACTGGGCGGGCACCACCCCATGGCTCGAGCACTAGTCAGCACGGCCTTCCGTACAGGCTTCTATTGGCCGACGGCCCAAGCAGACGCACAGGACCTTGTCCAACATTGCGTCGGTTGCTAGCTCTTCGCCAATCAGAGTCATATGCCCCCTACCGCTCTTCAAACAATCCCCATAACTTGGCCCTTCAAGGTCTGGGGGCTGGATATGGTCGGACCTCTTAAAGGGGGAAGCCATAAGAAAAAATACTTATTGGTCATGGTAGACAAGTTCACCAAATGGATAGAAGCCAAACCAGTCAAAACGGCCGAATCCGGACCAGTAATAGACTTCATATCAGGAGTCGTACACCGATACGGTGGCCCCCACAGCATCATCACTGATAATGGCTCAAATTTCACAGTCGATGAAGTGAAAACTTGGTGCAGCAAAATGGGCATTAAGCTCGACTACGCTTCCGTCTACCATCCCTAAACAAACGGCCAGGTCGAACGGGCAAACGGTCTCATCATGAGCGGCATCAAACCCAGACTAGTGCGATCTTTGACAGAATCGGATACACACTGGGTCGAGGAGCTCGACTACGTACTCTGGGGCTATGGACCACACCGAGTCGCACCACCGGATATACACCATTTTTTATAGTGTACGATGCGGAAGCAGTACTACCCTGCGACATAATACATGATTCGCCATGCGTACGCATGTACAAAGAGAAGGAAGCCGAGTTAGATCGGCCGGACAACTTGGATGCCCTAGAGGTGGAGCGCGACGTCGCAAAAGCCCGCTCCGCATTTTATCAGTAGCAGGCTCGACGATATCAAAGCAGAGAAGTGCGGGCCAAAACTTACAATACTGGCGAGCTCGCTCTACGCCTACCGGAGAAGAAGAAGGACAAGCTCAAACCCAAGTGGGAAGGTCCCTTCGTCATTGACAAAGTTCTCACTGGAGGAGCGTACCGCTTACGTAATGCATCCGATAACAGACTCAAGCCGAACCCATGGAACGCGGCCAGACTCCGGAGATTCTACGCCTAACGCCGAACTCAGTGTTCGTCTCCTTACTCCCTCCCTTTTATTTATGCTCCACCCCCTTTTCCTTTCTCGACCTTTTTTCTCTTCACACAAAGTATTTAATATAGTGCGGACTCCCGGATTACTCCGGCCGCACTATGTGTGTAAGCAATACCTGGGGGCTTCCTATACGGAAGCTAAAAATAATTACTCAAATGGCTTTTTGCCCATCACATATGCGTTTCTTTTCTCATATGTGCCTTTTCTTCACCATTATATGCATCGATATGACTTAAGATGTGGCCAAGCTGGGTTGCCTGGCTCTTGTGTTTATGCCCTACGTTCCCGTTAATTCGGCTAGGGCATAAGGGGAGCACCTCTGCGATTGTTACTGCCAGTTCAGCCGGATGTGTACCTCAGACTGGGTGAAGATGAAAGCTAGTTTCCTTAAGAGAATATTTGGTCGGTGAACAAAATATGTATTCGTTTATTACAACGTAAATCCCCAGAAGTCTTATATCCTGCGCCATCGTTTGCAGTCCGGACATGTGCATTTGTCGCATGCGTACCCAGGGAAAGGAACCCCTAACACAACTATTCTCCCTGGAATATGTTTCTTACTATCCATGTAATATAACATAACTAGTTGGGTACTTGTCTGTTCAAGAACTTATGACCCCTACGCCTTGTTTCCACGCATGCCCCGGTTTTGTATAACTGAGCGGGTATTCGGACACACCCCAGACTATAGGATCCGGGGGCTGAAGCGAAAAGGTCCGGCATGACAAATAATTTTAATCCGGCTAGGGACTAATTACGTCCATTGAATTACATAGTCACTTGGACTGACTATATTCAACAGGCTATCTAGCTTACAATCCTATTGAGAATACTTGGCGGCTAACGTTACCTGGTCATATACCAGACTCACGGGAATTTCTTGCCCATCGGGCCCCGCCGGCCCTACTTTGGCGATATGGTTCGGGTCCAGCTTGGTGTAGCGCGTCTTCAGCATAGCCCAGGCTTCTCTTGCACCTTGCCGGCAAGCTGACATCTTCCACAATCGGAAGCGCCGCCGTGCTCCTTGAAGCATGTCCACAAGCTCCCCCATGCCATTTGGCAGTAAGCTTGATGGACACAAGGCCTGAGCAACACCCTGCATCACTTGCCGAGCTCGCTCGTGCAGTTGCGAGAGGTCTTGCAGTAAATCACTTGCAGATGAGGGAATATCCTCCTCAGGGTGACCCGTTTACATTCCTGCAAGCAAAATTCCTTCAATATACTTCCTCGCCGAAGTACACTATAGTTTTTTTTGATAGAAAGACTGTAAGGGAACCTCCTACAGTATAATTGGTGCAACAAACCCAAATTGCAAGTACCATGCCTTGAACCTGGGTGGGTGGGAAGGCATCAGCCCCTTCCCACCACTAGGCTATACTACAGTTCGTCTATGCACTTAACACAAATGTCGTGTCGAATCCTTTTGTTCTCCTTCACGGAGTCCGCCAGCTGAGCACGGACGTCTTTTAACTCCATGTCCAGCTGGATTTTGGCATCTTGAAGATTGTTCTTCTCCTGCCTAACTTGCGTAAGAATGCGCTTGCCAGCCTTTAGCTGCCTTTTGAGATGTGAGTCGTCATCCCTTACACTCTCTGGATTCAACCCGGGATTGTCTGCAGAATCCTCTCTTAGACTTGTTATACCAACCATTTACTAACTGGTGCATCTTCGTACAATTGAGACAAATGTTACCAGATGAGGCCTTTTGGGATTCCTCTAACTTGGCAACCGTGTCCCTCAGCTGGGCCTTGCATTCCTCCAGCTCCCGAGCCAATCGTTCATTCTTATCTACAAGGACCTCTGCATAAATTGATCCTTCAAACAGTTGTTCCAACTATTTCAAGTCTCAGGGGCTACTGCTATACATACTTATCAAAATTTCTTACCCGTATATCTTGGGTATACTGGTTCGTCGCTCAGGCAAGCCCGCCTTGAGCAGCTCGGATGTATGCCTGCCGAATTGAAGGCATTAAATGCCTCTTCAGAAAAGATGTTGTTCCAAAGCACGGCCCTCCGACGCCGGTGATTCATGGTGCTTTCCACTTCGGAGTTCGTGGCCAAAAACATATCTACATCCTATGTCAGAGAGCTATGCGGTACTAGCCCCGTGTCCGCCTCCGCCCTCGAAGCCGGTTCTGGAACCCGGCTGGTGGAAGCGTGATTGGCGGGATCCCTGGATATAGTCCGGCTGCTCCTCTTCCTGCCAGGCACAAAGGGCGCTGTTATATTTCAAATACTATAATCGTAGGACATGTTTGTACTTTACCTCTGCAGCAGTGTATCGACCCTCACCGCCTTCCTCTTGAGCCTTCCCGATCCGGACGCCCGTGGTCGACGAGTTCCCAGGGGCTCGGCCCCGCGCTCCGGCCATCGTCTCTACAAACAGCATGATGCCTCAAGGGTAAGGCATAATACCTGAGAGGGGTCCTCTTCGGAGGATAGGGTTTTTAGTTCGTCTTACACGCAACACAGGGAGCAGTCCGGAATAGTCGGCAATAATGGCCACTGAGGCACCATCACAGCTCGCTTGATAAAATACCCCATTGACAAGCTCCAAAGTAATATCCGGATCTTATTCGAGTCCAGGATCTAGGGCCCTTCCGGGGTCCTCTGGCTGCGGGGAGGGGCTGAAGATTCCTTCTACGGCCCTCCTCAGTTCCTCCTCGAAAACATCAATGTGGGTGATCTTAGCAGAGAATGCTAAAGTAAGTAAAACAGGGAAAGGGATGACGACACCCACTCTGGGGGGTTGTACATGGAGAATCCATCCCGCGGATTAATGTGAAGGAATTCTTCCTCTTCCCCTTTGTATAAATCGGACAACATCCTTGCCAGAGCAGTGGCAGAGTCCGTACCCTTACGGCCGCAGTGGGTGGCGTCGTCTTCCCCGTTGAAGTGCCACATGGGCTTCCCCCGATATTGAAGCGGTTGCACTCCCCGCATTATGCATATTGCCATGACCTTGACTATCATTAGTCCGGATTTGGCCAGTAACTTTATCCTGCTCATCAGGAAATGTACTTCCCTGGTATCTTCTTCTTGAGGGCCCCGAGGGCGCCAGCTTAGACGTGCCCTCGGCGGGGCGTTACTGAACTTGGGGAGACCTGTCCGGACTGGATCCGGTAGGGGAACGTCATCAATGTAAAACCACTCTGAAGGCCAGTTCTCTACTGCCTTCTTGGGAGTGCCGGATAGGTATCCGGTTTCGGCGATACGCCATACTTCAGCCCCGCCCACTTGACATAGGGATTCTCCCTGGTTGGGGGGACAAGGCAGAACAGCTTCTTCCATAACCCAAAGTGAGGCTCGTAGCCTAAAAATAGCTCGCAAAGGGCAACGTACCCTGCTATGTGTAGTACGGAGGCAGGGGTAAGGTTGTGTAACTGGAGGCCGTAGAACTCTAGGAGCCCGCGAAGGAACGGGTGGATGGGAAACCCGATGCCCCTTAGCAGATGCGGGATGAGGCATATACGCTCCTCTGGAGATGGATTTGGAGATCCCTCTGCTTGTTCCCCTCCGTCATAAGTGGCTATTACGGCTCGGACGGGGACCATGAACGCCGGTGGAATAAACCCTTGGGTTTATAACTCTATCAAACGGCTATGAGGAACTGAACACTCTTCCCAATCCCCCAACTTGGAGCAAGGAGGGCGAGCAGAAGAGCTGCGACGGCCGGCCATGTTGGAATGGTTTTTCGCGGAGCGCTCTGTTGGATGCTAGCTCAAGGAGGGAGAGTGAGGTTTGTATCTGAGAATCCCCATCCCTTCAAATAGACGGTCAGCCCGGAGGATTGAGGGTGGCAAATGCAAAAATGCCTCGGCTCCTCGCATTCGCTCGACATGTGGAGATGGTCATTTTTGAGACATGGAAGCCGAGGAGTACAACATTGATGGGAAGCCGGACACTATTCGTCGTAACAGGTACTTTGGAGTATTCGGAGATGGAACCCTCCTTGCAATGCCGAAGACAAGACTGCGCGCCGGACTCATCGTCATTGAAGCCTGGTTCAGGGGCTACTAAGGGAATCTTGGATTAGGGGGTATCCGGACAGCCGGACTGCATACATCATTCGGACTATTGAAGCGTGAAGATACAAGACTCAGGACTTCGGCCCGTGTCTGGATGGGACTCTCCTTTGCGTGGAAGACAAGCTCGGCGATCCGGATATTGAGTTCCCTTCCTTGTAACCGACACCAGGTAAACCCAAGCCCTCTCCGGTGTCTATATAAACCGGAGAGGTTGGTCCTTAGAAGGCCGATCACAATTACAATCATACCATCATAGGCTAGCTCCTAGGGTTTAGCCTCTACGATCTCGTGGTAGATCTACTCTTGTATTACTCATATCTTCAATATTAATCAAGCAGGAAGAAGGGTTTTACCTCCATTGAGAGGGCCCAAACCTGGGTAAACATTGTGTCCCTTGCTTCCTGTTACCATCAGCCTAGACGCACAGATCGGGACCCCCTACCAGAGATCCGCCGGTTTTGACACCGACAAGGGGTGCGTTTGAGGAAATGACGCGGGTACTGAAAATTTTACTACACAGGAGTGAAATGTCGGGGCTATTGAAAATTTTGATGATGGTGCATCGCACATGGTCCGGAGATAACAACCGTGTGTTATGAAACAGAAAAACCCTCGAGGCGGGCATATATTTTTGAGGGATGCAGGCGGGCAGATATTTTCGAGGGATGCAGGCGGGATTGTGAACAAGAAACATCAAACACTGTCGAAACATAATAACTGTGTGTTATCAAATAGAAAAAAGCCGCAGGCAGGTAGATATTTTTGAGAGGGGAAGCCTCATGGAGCCCAATGTACTGTGCGGATGTGCGTGACAGGGGCACCGGTGTGGCACAAGGTTAGTTTGAGTGAACCATGTCTGTTGCGTCATCAGACTTGTCTAATGTTCATAAATTTGGCGAAAAATGACGCGGGAGAGGGTCAGTACATGAACACACCTGCATGTGGACCAAATTTATGTATGAAAAGTGTGGTTTGATTTTCAAATACCAAATGCAACTTCGATGTGGCACCTATCTCGCAAAGTGCACGGTATTGCTTGCCCCCCATGCCCCCCCCTAATGGAGGTTCACCTAGCAAAGTGCGAATTAGCAGCCCCCCCCACACACCCACTTTCAGTCGGCAGGCCAGAGAGGCACCTCACCAAGATGTATCGTAAAATGGACCAAGAATATTCCACCTTGGTCGTACAACCTCTGTCTTGTTGTTGGTCAAAGTGATGGCCGTCCATGCAACCCCAGAGATGGGCTAGCTCGCCAATAATCGCGCAAGTAGCTAGTCCCCAAATACAACCACTGCCTACGTGTGGCCCAAACATATGTATGGAGAGGTGTGTTTTTGAATACACAATGGAACAACTTTGATTTGGCACCGTCCTTTCGAACTAGAAATCCCCACACTGAGTGAGGGTTAGGTTGACGATGCATATGTATGTCACACCACACTTCAAGCCCACGATGGGGATTCATGCATGCATGCGTGCATAGTATATGCGCTCAAACTTAATTAGGTCTGAAGCTCACCATGACCTATACTACGATAACACGAACCAAAGGAAGAATCTGACATGGTAACCTATCTTATTGTCGGTCAACATGATCATGGATGTTCACGCGGGCCCACGAATATACATGCTTGTTACCGATAACCACGCGAGGGAGTGTACCATTCGAAGACAACCACTACATGCATATGTATGGAGGTGATGCGTGCATGCATGTTTCAATACCATTTCACAACATTGATGTGGCGCGTGCGTCCAAAATTGTACAGCCCCCACACAAAGCAAGATCAGTTCATGTCATGTCGTTGTACTAGCCACTTCCACTCTATGGGAGGGGTTCATGCATACACATGCATGTGTGTGCTCAAACTGTATCATGTCATCCCAGTGCATGACCTATATATATATACCGTATTACAAACAAAAAAATAATCCCCTCCTAAGTCAAATTAACCTCTCTCGTTGTCAGGCAAAAAGTAGTGATGGACCAAGCAAGCCCATAGATTGAAAGCATCGATATCGCTGATAACCACTTAAGTGGGTGCGAGAGGACAACCACCATCGCTTTGCATGTGGGCCAAACATATGTTGAGTACCCGAAATGCACAACTTTGATGTGCCACATGCCTCAAAAACCGTAAAGCCCCCACACAGAGCGAGGTTCATGTAGCGTACTACAAATGATGGTCCCGTCCACCCTCTTCGACGCATACTATATGCTCCTATCGTAATACAACCCAAAAAGAATCCTCCTCGATGGTGAAATTAATTAACCTCTCCTGATGTAGGTCAAAGTGATGCATGCATCGACGATGGCATCATGGGCCCACAGATGGAAGCATCACATGTGAGTGTCCCAGCTAGGATAACCACCGCATGCATGCATGTGGCCCAAAGAGGTGTTGTGTGATGTTTGAATAGCCAATTTCACAACATTGATGTGGCACGTGCCTCGAAAACCAAAAAGTCCCGGCACTGAGTGAGGTGTACTTGTTCACGGCTATGTACGCATACTATATATGCTAGTCCCCTCCAACCTCTTCGACGCGTACTATATATACTCCCACCATATCACAAACAAAGAAGATTCTACCTTGCAGGTCAAATTATTCTCAGTATCGGCTGTTCGTCAAAGTGATGGATGACGACCTCGCGGGCCCACAGAAAGCGTCACACGCGAGTATCGAGGTTCGTGTAGGACAACCATCGACTGCATGTGGCCAAAACATGTATCTACAAAAGGGTTGTGTAATGTTCTAAATAACAAATTCACGACTCTGATGTGGCACCTACCTAACAAAACGACCAATCCACACGGTGGCTCACAACTCATAGTGTACTGCGAGCCACCAGTCACCCCCAAACGTACACACCGACACACACACCGTGGAATCCACCGCAACTACGATGCATGTCAAATTATCCCACGGTGAACATATGTTACCAAAGGAGGGACATTTTAATTTAGAAAAAAACCCAGAGATCATTAAGACGTATTAGTACATTGAGTGATTTTCTACGGGTATAATGTGCAAAAATCAAATTTGAGCTACATGCACACGTGACAGTGCACCTAAATGGATTGCAAAAACAAATCTGTCTCACTGGGTGCATGTTTACTCTCCGTGCTAGAAATTTCAAACATTGAGAATCTTGATTTTTAAATTCTAGTACATCCAAAACTTATTTGATGTTCATGAAACTTATCATTTTGTCATATGGACACCAATGCAAAGTGGCATTGTACTTTTTTTTGACAAATTTAAGACCAGTTTTGATGTAATCTTTATCTAATTACAAACGGGAGATTATTAATAATTGGGAACCAATATCCCAAACAGATTATTTATTGAAACCGTGAGCGTTAGACCAACAATGGATACGTGCCATGGTTCGGTTAAGCAATAAAGCGGCAGCATTAATCATCCAAATAGAAAAACAACATATGTGCCGCCACACAACACGTGTGCCGTGCAAGCAGTCATGAGTTGATGAGATGCATGCAAGTAGTCTGCCGCGCAGCCAGAATGGGAGGCGTGTGTGCAGGTGTGTGAATTGACGGAGGCATGCTCGCTGCGAAGTGTCATCGGGAGGCATGCGAGTAGTGTGTGAAACGAAGGTAGGCATGCCTGCAGTATGGTGCGCAGGCTCACCGGGAGACGAGCCAGCGGTTTGACTACCGCCCGCCTCTTCTCCACTACTCCATATTAATGGTGCGCCCGAGCGGTTGCACCCCCATCCTTGCCACACACACAATCCTCTCTCTCCGCTTGCATCCTCGACGCCGCTCTCAGTCCTCAAAGCCGTTAGTGCATGAGGATGCTGCCGAAGCGCCCCATCGGAGGAAGTGGTGACACCGGGGCTGCAAAAGCACCATAGCATAGCATGGAGATGGAGACAGATGTTTCCATCACTTCCGGCGAGTTATCGCTACACCCTTACGTCGTCGACGACATCGAGCTTCCACGGCAGGAGCCAGAATTCCACACTGACTCTGGTGATGACTCGGGCAGCAACCCCGGTGACGACACCGACGACCACTCTGGTGACAACTCTGACGACGATGGACAACTGGTTAGTCATCTATACCCATTTATGTGTCAAATATATCCTAGGGTTTCTCTGGTTACTCCTGCCTCCCCCTTTTTGGAATAGAAATCCTATGGTTATGTTCTCCCAATCCATGAAATCTGAGTAAGTTTGTTTAGATCCGTGTAGTGTATTGATTGTTTGAATGGTACAAGTGATAAGTGATTAGTGGTTTCATTTGTGCAAATGATTTCTGCTAGTAATCCAACTAGGGTTAGTGTTCGTGCTAATAATTCCTAGCCAAGACTTGACAATTGATTTTGAATGACCTATATGTATGTTTGTGCCATTATTTTCTTCAAGATTGGTCTCTACATAGACGATTGTGCTTAAAAATTGAACCATAATATCTGGATATGTATAAAAAAATAGCCATAAATTCCTAATCCCACTTCATGGCATGTAAACATTGATTTGATTCCAAATTTGTTTTACTATTTGTATAGCTATTGTCTAACATTGTGGACAGCGAGGATGAAGATGTCCAAAGGAGGTACAAGAGGCAAATACTGAGGGAGCTTTATGCGGGAATGCATAACAGGCGTATTAGGACCTAGGAGGGCGGCTATCGATGCCCATTTTGCAACCACAAGCTTCATGATGCATATCAAAGTGTTCTGGTGCATGCAAGAGGACAGGATGTTGGCTCCTTCAAGCAAAAGTATTCTCGCAGGTTGGCGCACGGCGCGTACGCCGAGTACCTGGAGAAGCTTTAGGATTGTGCCGGCATGTGAGATGAGATGTGGGATCGAACTACGTACGCTTGAGTATGCTTAATGACGGCTGAAGTATGTACTTATGGTTGAACTATACTTGTGTACTTGTACGCTTATTATCTATGTCTGAGTATGTTTAATCTATGTTTACTTATGTCTAACTGTGGGATATGGATGCAATTAGTTCGGTTGATGGAATCTACCTCCGTCCTCGTTTATTGGTCCGCTTTGTAATTTGTGTTAAATTTTGACCAAAGATTTAACTGGTAAAATGTTAGTGCATGTCAGCAAAAATTATAAAGTTGGATGTGTATTTGAACATAGTGTTCAATGATATAATTTTTGGTGACATGCATAAACATTTCTTAGTTAAATATTTGGTACAAATTACAAAGGGGACCAATAAACCAGGACGGAGGTAGTACGTCAATCACACATGGTTCCCAAAATTGGAACTGTGTGCAATGACTTTCATTTTGCCTGTTGCGTCAATTACACATGCTTGGCTCTAGCAAACCATTGCTTCCGAAATTCTTTGTGGGACAAAAAACCCTCACCACTCAATTCAAAAAAGAAAAAAGAAAACCCTCACAATCCACACATCACAAAAACCCTCAAACTGCCTGCCACGCCCTTCGGTCCCCATTCAGACCTGCACAAGCTCCTCCGCATCTATGCCTGGCACTGCCTATCACGGCAGTAACAACTTAGCTCGACACCTGCTGCTGCTGCTAGGCTGCCGGCAATCCCCACCGCATTTTGCCAGTTCCGCTTCCCGCCGCCTATCACCATCGACTTTGTCGACGCTGCTCGTGGTCGACCCAGCTCCGCTCGGTTGGGGAATCCGCCGTACTGAGGGTTCTTTCTCATGGAAAACAAGGTAACTAATTTAATGAAATATTATCTCATCTCTTATCCCAGTTCATCTGCCTCCTTTAATCACCCGGCCGAAATCGCCGTGAATTCATTTTTATTCGAGCTGATTTGAGGGTTTTCTTTCATTAATAAAGTGTACAGTGCACAGACACATAAGGACTTTTGCGGCCTCCGCCAGACATTCCATCTCACCATACCAGATGACTTGAGGATGTGCGCGGTATGTTCAATCCCACCCTAAATTGGTTGGCATGGCCTACTTTCCTGAACATATACTAAATATTGCCACATTTGGATAAAAGGTGCCACATATACCATATACGTCAAAGGGGATATTTTCCCTCTTCTTTCTATATTAAGCAAATTAATGATGTATTGTTCTTTCGATTACTCTCATATTTCCATGACATCATGTTTACCCTATCTGTTTAATTATAGATTTTTGTCCTTCAATTTCAACTGCTGTACAGTTCTTACAATTTGGCCCATATTTGCATGTTACCATATTTTCTTTAAAAATCCTACCATTTTCTGCAGTGCATCCCTTGCTATGCAACAGAATCTACAGTGCACAATCTTTCCCTTTACATAAATCAAGACTGCAGGGATGTCATACTGAACACAAACCATGGATTTACAATCATTGCTACAGTAAGACTTGATGAACGTGGTGACTCCTATTTCGGCACTGGCCTTTGGAAAGAAATTTCTATGTTTTATGTACTGAAAGCTGGCACTAAAATTGCACTGCACATAAAAGAGCATGGTCATGAGATATATGCTAACTTCCCTGATGATATCATCCGTCCATACTTTGTTCGAAGTAAGTTTTCTTTTCAAATATCTGCATGTTAACTTACCCAGCAATATCAAATGAATTTTGCAGTATTTAAGCAACCAATTGTTATTCCATTTTCTTACTATATTCCTACATAATAACTTCTAGTTACCAATACACTTTTCTATTGCCCTATTTTAACTAAATATTACCTGTACTCCCACTTCTATCAGAAAGCACCGCTGACAAGGAGACTCCTGAGGTGGAGAAAGGGGCTGCCAACAAGAGGAGGCGGGGCGAGCAAGAATCGCAAGCGACTCCAGCAGGCCTGGACTTCATCAAGAGCCTCCCTGATGATATGTTGATAGTCATCATCTCCCTCCTCCCAATCAAATATGGGGTGCGGCCAACCGTCCTTTCCCGGCGGTGGCGCCCCTATAGAACTCCACCCCTCTCAACCTCATCGACACCCACGAGCTCAACCACTGCTATCGCGAAAGCTTGAATGCGTGCTTCAAGATCGTCAACAGTCACCTTGGCCCAACTAGAGGCCTTAGAATCGGCAAGTTTTGTTCCAACGGCAAGGACCGAGCCAAGCTTGACGACAGGTTCTGATCCCCGCCGTAGATCATCTCGAGGAGCTCACTTTTGATGATGGGCATTGATATGTCTCCAACGTATCTATAATTTTTTATTGTTCCATGCTATTATATTATCTGTTTTGGATGTTTAATTGGTATTTATATGATATTTTATATTATTCTTGGGAATAACCTATTAACCAAGGGCCTAGTGCCAGTTTCTGTTTTTTTGGCTTTTTTAGAGTTTCGCAGAAAAGGAATACCAAACGGAGTCCAAAGGGAATGAAACTTTCTTGATGATCTTTCATGGACCGAACGAAAACCAGAAGACTTGGAGATGAAGTCGGAGACACAACGAGGTGGCCACAAGGCAAGAGGGCATTCCCAGGGCGGTAGGGCGCCCCCCTACCTCTTGGGTCCCTCTTAGCTCCCCTAACATAGTTCCTTCTCCTATATACACTCTTATACCCTAAAAACATACAGGGGAGCCACGAAACCACTTTTCCACTGCTGCAACCTTCTGTACCCGCGAGAACCCATCTAGGGGCCTTTTCTGGCTTCCCGTCAGAGGGGGATTCGATCACGAAGGGCTTCTACATCAACACCATTACCTCTCCGATGAAGCGTGAGTAGTTTACCACAGACCTTCGGGTCCATAGTTATTATCTAGATGGCTTCTTACCTCTCTTTGATTCTCAATACCATGTTCTCCTCGATGTTCTTGGAGATCTATTCGATGTAATATTATTTTGCGGTGTGTTTGCCGAGATCCGATGAATTGTGGATTTATGATCAGATTATCTATGAATTGTGGATTGCATGATTTGATATCTTTGCAAGTCTCTTCGAATTATCAGTTTAGTTTGGCCTAGTAGATTGATCTTTCTTGCAATGGGAGAAGTGCTTAGCATTGTGTTCAATCTTGTGGTGTCCTTTCCCAGTGACAGTAGGGGCAGCAAGGCACGTATTGTATTGTTGCCATCAAGGATAAAAATATGGGGTTTTCATCATATTCCTTGAGTTAATTCCTCCACATATTGTCATCTTACCTAATGCGTTACTCCGTTCTTTATGAACTTAATACTCTAGATGCATGTTGGATGGCGGATGATGTGTGGAGTAATAGTAGTAGATGCAGAATCGTTTTGGTCTACTTGACACGGACGTGACGCCTATGTTCATGATCATTGCCTTAGTTATCATCATAACTTTGCACTCTTCTATCAATTGCTCGGCAGTAATTTGTTCACCACCATAATATTTGCTATCTTGAGAAAAGCCACTAGTGAAACCTATGGCCCCTGGGTCTCTTTTCCATTATATTGAATCTCTTTGACATCTTACTAGTTTCCGATCTACTATTTTGCAATCTTTTACTTTCCGATCTATAAACCAAAAATACCAAAAATATTTACTTTACCATTTATCTATCTCTATCAGATCTCACTTTTGCAAGTGTCCGTGAAGGGATTGACACCCCTTTATCGCGTTGGGTGCAGGTTGTTGATTGTTTGTGTAGGTATTCGGTGACTTGTGAATTGTCTCCTACTGGATTGATTCCTTGGTTCTCCAATTGCGTGAAATACTTACGCTAGTTTGCTGCATCACCCTTTCCTCTTCAAGGGAAAACCAACGCAAGCTCAAGAGGTAGCAAGAAGGATTTCTGGCACCGTTGCCGGGGAGATCTACGTCAAGTCAAGCCATACCAAGTACACATCATAAACTCTTCTCTCTTGCATTACATTATTCGCCATTCGCCTCTCATTTTCCTCTCCCCCACTTCTAAAACTATTTTTGAAAACCTTTGCCTTTTCTTTGCTCCTTTTCCGTTCTTGTCTTTTCGCTTGCTCCTTGTGTGCTCATTTATTAGATTGGTTTGTTGCTATCATGTCTGAAACTGGGGAGGTTATCATTGAAAATCTGAAGGAAACACTTGAATCTTGTTCTTTGAATCATGAAACTGAAACTCCACCTAATTAGAAAACAAAAATCTTTCATGTGGGGGACGGTAATATTATTGGAAAAGGTGTTATCCAAGAATTGTTTGACTGCACATGATCCATGCCTATTAATAAAAAGTCTATTGTTCTTGAGACCAACTGTTATGTAGATGCCATTGTTATGCTCGTTGAGAAATTAGATTTATTTTACATATTCATCCTTCTTTACAAAAGGTGTTTTATGAACTTCCCAATATTAATCACCCAATAGCTAAAAAGATTGTCACCATTATCCTGATGCGTGAAGTTGATTTTAAGATATAAAAGCTAGGGATATTTTTGCTTTCTATAAAAAGGATGTTGAACACCCTCCGATTATAGATATTCTCTATGATAAAGAAACCATGCGTAGTTTGGAAGCTAGAGATTATCAATCTTATAGTGAGAATCTTAGGAAGAGAGTTCCGTATCCTAAAATTCCTCAATCTTTGTACCTTGAGGCTTTTGAGGAGTTTAATTGGATTAATATAGGAATTTATGTAGGATACAATAGGGATTGCTTGAATAAAATGATGAAGGAACCCGTTAGGAATGAACTACGCATTTTATACGATCATATATACGATGATGATCCCAACTATGGGTTTATGAATGTTAAAATTACCAATGAAAGTTCTTTCCATGATTTAAGTTCTTCTAAAAGGGAAATAAAGGAAAGGATATATTTACTAAGATGAGTTTTGAAGGATTTGATGAGAAAATAATTGCATACCAAAGATGGCAATACCTAGATCTATTCGCGTTTTTATGCCTAGCTAAGGGCATTAAACGATAGCGCTTGTTGGGAGGCAACACAATTTTATTTTTTTCTTTGCTTTTTACTCCTGTTTCGTAATAGATAATTCATCTAGCCTCTGGTTAGATGTGGTTTTATGTTTTAATTAGTGTTTGTGCAAAGTTAAACCTTTAGGATAGGTTACGGTGATAGTTGTGCTGATCCTGCTGAAAATCAGAAACTTTTGCACTTAGTAAATTAGTTTTGCACTATGGAATAAGGAGTGGCAAGATCCTAAGCTTCGGGATGCCCAAGGCACCCCAAGGAAAAATCCAAGGACATCCAAAAGCCTAAGCTTGGGGATGCTCGGAAAGGCATCCCCTCTTTCATCTTCGTCTACCGGTAACTTTACTTGAGGCTATATATTTATTCACCACATGATATGTGTTTTGCTTGGACCGTCTTGTATGATTTGAGTCTTTGCTTTTTAGTTTACCACAAGCATCCTTGATGTACACACCTTTTTGGAGAGACACACATGAATCGTGATTTATTAGAATACTCTATGTGCTTCACTTATATCTTTTGAGCTAAGCAATATTGCTCTAATGCTTCACTTATATCTTTTTAGAGCACGGCGGTGGCTTTATTTTATAGAAATTGTTGATCTCTCATGATTCACTTATATTATTTTGAGAGTCTTCTAGAACAACTTGGTAATTTGCTTGGGTTATAAAATTAGTCCTAATATGATGGGCATCCGAGATGGATATAATAAAAACTTTCACATAAAGTGCATTGAATACAATGAGAAGTTTGATTCTTTATGATTGTTTTGAGATATGAAGATGGTGATATTAGAGTTATGCTAGTAGATTAGTTGTGAATTTGGGCGATACTTGTGTTAAAGTTTGTGATTCCCGTAGCATGCACGTATGGTGAACCGTTATGTGATGAAGTTGGAGCATGATTTATTTATTGATTGTCTTCCTTAAGAGTGGCGGTCGGGACGAACGATGGTCTTTTCCTACCAATCTATCCCCCTAGGAGCATGCGCGTAGTACTTCATTTCGATAACTAATAGTTTTTTGCAATAAGTATGTGAGTTCTTTATGACTAATGTTGAGTCCATAGATTATACGCACTCTCACCCTTCCACCACTGCTAGCCTCTCTTGTGTCGCGCAATTTTTGCCGATACCATACACCCACCATATACCTTCCTCAAAACAGCCACCATACCTACCAATTATGGCATTTCCATAGCCATTTTGACATATATTTCCATGCAACTTCCCACCTTCTGTTTATTATGACACGTTCCATCATTGTCGTATTGCTTTGCATGATCATGTAGTTGACATCATATTTGTGGCAAAGCAACCGTTCATAATGTTTTCATACATGTCACTCTTGATTCATTGCACATCCCGGTACACCACCGGAGGCATTCACATAGAGTCATATTTTGTTCTAAGTATTGAGTTGTAATTCTTGAGTTGTAAGTAAATAAAAGTGCGATGATCTTCATTATTAGAGCATTGTCCCATGTGAGGAAAGGATGATGGAGGCTGATTCCCCCACAAGTCGGGATGAGACTCCGGACGAAAAAAAAGAACAGAAAAAGAGGCCACAAAAAAAGAGAGAAGGCCCAAACAAAAAAAAGGGAAAAAGATAGAAGGGGCAATGTTACTATCCTTTTTCCACACTTTTGCTTCAAAGTAGCACCATGATCTTCATGATAGAGAGTCTCCTATTTTGTCACTTTCATATACTAGTGGGAATTTTCATTATAGAACTTGGCTTGTATATTCCAATGATGGGCTTCCTCAAAATGCCCCAGGTCTTCGTGAGCAAGCGAGTTGGATGCATACCCACTTAGTTTATTTTTGAGCTTTCATACACATATAGCTCTAGTGCATCCGTTGCATGGCAATCCCTACTCACTCACATTGATATCTATTGATGGGCATATCCATAGCACGTTGATATGCCTAGTTGATGTGAGACTATCTTCTCCCTTTTGTCTTCTCCACAACCACCATATTTTATTCCACATTAGTGCTATATCCATGATCACGCTCATGTATTGCTTGAAGATTGAAAAAGTTTGAGAACATCAAAAGTATGAAACAATTGCTTGGCTTGTCATCAGGGTTGTGCATGATTTAAATATTTTGTGTGATGAAGATAGAGCATAGCCAGACTATATGATTTTGTAAGGATAGCTTTCTTTGGTCATGTTATTTTGAGAAGACGTGATTGCTTTGTTAGTATGCTTGAAGTATTATTATTTTCATGTCAACATTAAACTTTTGTTTTGAATATTTTGGATCTGAACATTCATGCCACAACAAGGAAAATTACATTGATATATATGTTAGGTAGCATTCCACATCAAAAATTCTGTTTTTATCATTTACCTACTCGAGGACGAGCAGGAATTAAGCTTGGGGATGCTTGATACGTCTCCAATGTATCAATAATTTTTTATTGTTCCATGCTATTATATTATCTTTTTTGGATGTTTAGTAGGCATTTATATGCTATTTTATATTATTTTTGGGACTAACCGGCCCAGTGCCAATTTTTGTTTTTTCGCCTATTTTAGAGTTTCACAGAAAAGAAATACCAAACGGAGTCCAAACGGAATAAAACTTTCGCGATAATCTTTGTTGGACCAAACAAAAACCAGAAGACTTGGAGATGAAGTCGGAGTCGCAACAAGGCAGCCACAAGACAGGAGGGCGTGCCCAGGGTTAGGGCGTGCCCCCTACCTTGTGGGCCCATTGTGGCTCTCCTGACCTAGTTCCTTTGCCTATATATACTCTTATACCTTGAAAATATCCAGGGGAGCCACGAAACCACTTTTCCATCGCTGGAACCTTTTGTACCCGTGATGTCAGGACCCCGACTCAATGCCACATCGATCTAGCATGTAACACCTCATATCACTTTGCGGCCTCACGCACGGTATTCCCACGGGTGTCGCCTTACCTTTGCCGGGACCGTTTAGCCTTTTGGCACACGATATGATAGTGTCGCTAGCATCCATATGATAAGGAGCCCGGCTGACATGGCTAGTCGTAAACCCAAAGTGGCACAAACTTACGAGGACAGCATCCATGACCCAAGATCGAGCGTGTCGGTCATCGGCGAGTAAGTTCGGGCTGTAGCACTGGCTAGCAGACTCGATAAACCGGGTGAAGGGCTAACAGGACTCCGTACTCAACGCATGACATTTCCCGAAGACGACACAGAGCGAAGAAGGACACATGCCGGCCAGCCTAAGTGTTCGGAGCAAGTAGCAAGCTACCATGGCTCGATGGAATCACTAGGAGACATTTCCGTAAGAGAGGCTACTAAAGATAAACAACTAGATAGTCGATCCCACACGACCAAGCATTTCAATAACATACACACAATATGCTCGATATGTGCAAATACAACATGGCATCACAACATGACTCTCGACTCAAGTATTTATTCAATAGGCTCCGAGGAGCGAGATATTACAAACATGGGTCTCATGACCCAACATTGAAACATACAAGTCAAGCACAAGCGGAGGCTAACATGTCTCGAGTACGACATCTATAAATGAAAAAGGCCGAGAAGCTTGACTGTCTACCGATCTGCCGAGGGCACAAGATCGTAGCTGAGGTAACAAGCTAAATGTCAAGTCCACGCTGAACTACTAGCGAGACCGAGGTCTCTCTGCAAAAACATAAAATAGGCAAACGTGAGTACAAATGTACCCAAAGAAGACTTACATCGTAACTATCTACATATGCATCATTATCAACAAAGGGATGGTGGAGTTTAACAATGACAAGCCAGCTTTGACTCGGTGGCTATCCCGAACTACGACAACAAGTAACTCTTTTGAGGTGGCGCTACGAGTCCACATATTCAGCATATCAATACACCACTATGGATCCGCTCCGTCTCCCTACGAGAACGCCATCCATAGCACTCACGCTTATCTTGCGCATTTTAGAGTATCCACTTTCACTTGTCTATGAACTGTTATAGGCAACCCGAAGTCCTTTACGCGGACACGGCTATTCAATAGATGATGTTAACCTGCGGGGTGTACTTCTTCACACACGCTCTCACCACTTACCGCCGTTACACGACATGTACTCAAGCAACCTTCAGCGGAAGCCCAGCGTGGGTGTCGGCCACGGCCTACCTAAACACTCAAGTCCCTTGTCCGGGTTTATCGCCTATTTGGGTTCCATCTATGAGGAGTTCCGCCGGTTTCGCTCACAGCCCCAAACGATGTGAACAGGGTTCCGTGACACCAAACGGGCGCCCGGTTTACCCGGCCACGTGCCTACCGCATCACAGCCCACCCCTACGGTCAGCGCTGCGCATGGCCTCCAGCATACTACAAACACCAGAAACTACTTGCAACTCCTGGACAGAGGACAAGGGTGATTAAGAAGCCGAGAGGGTCCATTGGTTTCGGGCCCAATGCGTGGTAGTAGCTGAATCATGGATCACAAACACAGAACTCAGTTCCTGAGGACGGCTGCAATGAGACAACCCACCATGTACTCCTACATGGCCTCTCACCGCTACCTTTACCAAATCGTGTTCATACACTTAGCTCACTCACAGTAGGACATGTTCACACACCTCTGATTCATCCTCGATGAATCAGACCCGACTCAACTCTAAGCAGTAGTAGGCATGACAAACAAGCATGAATGAGTAGGCACATCAGGGCTCAAACAACTCCTACTCATGCTAGTGGGTTTCATCTATTTACTGTGGAATGATAGGTCATGCAAAGGATAAAGGGGTTCAGCTACCGCAGCAAGTAACAGATGAATCGTTGTTGTCCTAATGCAGTAAAATAGAGCAGGAGCGAGAGAGTGGGTTTGTATCGGAATGAACAAGGGGTTTTTGCTTGCCTGGCACTTCTGAAGATAATATAGTTCTTCATCGGTGTCATCGAACTCATCGTCGAAACATCGTCTACCGAGAGGGGACAGATACCGGCAACAGAGAAGAAATACAATCAATGCAATGCACAATATGATGCATGCTCATGACATGGCAATATGCATGTGTTTTGGCTAATGCAAGCTAGAACAGATTGAAATGAATCCATTTGAACCAAAGATTCAAATGCAAACCCATTATATGAAGTCATATATGTGCATTAAATTGTTTCATCTAAACAGCAGGGTTAAGTTGCTCTAACATGCATGAAACCAGTGCAGATGGATAGATTGGATTTTTCTGATCATTTTTCATATATAACTTGTTTGATTTGGAGCTACGGTTGAATTTATATGAATTTTGGAAGTTTGAACTAAATTCTGAAATTTATAAACCATTCTGGATTTATTTTAATTCCAGAAAAGGATTACTGCGTCAGCATGATGTCATGGTGACCTCAGCAAGTCAACAGGCGCCGCCAGGTCAAACCTTACCAGTGGGGCCCACTGGTCAGTGACAGGGGCTGGTTAGTGACGCTGACATGTGGGCCCAGTCAACAGCCACATCAGCTTGGTCAAAGCTGACGCGTGGGCCCACAGAGGTTAACTAAAACTAAACAGAAATTAAGCTATGTTTAGTTAGACAGTGGGGCCCAGCTGTCAGTGTCTGTTAGGGCTAGCTGGAGGTGATTAGTGCCTCATTAAGCGGCCACGTCAGCTCGCCGGAGTTTGACCGGCGGCGACCTCAGACCGCGGCGGAAGCTCGCCGGAAAACCGCTACGGGGCTCGGTTTTGTGCGTGGTTTGCGCTCTCTGGTAGTGAAGGTGCGCCGCATCCAAGCGGGCAAGCGGCAGCGGCTGGGGTAACTGTAGTCGCCGGAGACAAGCTTCGGGCGGCGGCCGGAGTTCGCAAGCTTCGGGTTCGGCGTTAAAGTGTGCGGAAGGTTAGCGAATGGGTGCGCTCGGCTCTGGGGCGTCTTGAGCACGGGCGATGCTTTCGGCGCAAGCTGCAGTGGCTGCAACAACGACGGCAACATGGCGGCGGCGGGGAAGCTTCGGCCACGGCGATTCTGGCGCTGGAGGTCGCAAACAGCGAAGATAACGAGGGGAAAGGACGGGAGCTCACAGTGAGTCGAACGGGAGGGTCAGCGAGCTCGGTGAGGCACCGAAGGCAGCAAATCGACGGCGACGATCTCCGGTGACCGACGAGGGAACGGCGGTGCTGCGGCGTCAAGGGCTTCGGCGTCGGCGGCTCGGTGAGGAGGAAGAGGGAGTCGAGCGGAGCTCGTGGCGCGTCGGTGGCGTGGGGTGGCGGTGGCACGGGGCAACGAACGGCGGCGAAGGTGTTCGTGGCTGCGTCGAGGGAGACAGAGGAGGGGAGAGGAGGAGGACAGCGAGGGGGTCGAAGTGCGTGGCGTCTCCAGCCAGCCCCCAGCGTCGGCGGAAGCAGGAGGTGGCATGGGCGCGTGCCGGCGCGCGGCAGGCACATGCCCGGCGTCCTTCTGTCCCAAGGAAAGGGACGACTGGCACGGCCAGGTGGACTGGGCCGTGCTGGGCCGGACCAGTGGCGCCAGGTAAGTCTCTTCTTCTTCTATTTATATTTCTGTTTTGTTTTCTTTGTTTATTTCTTTGCCACTGTTTTGAAATTCGAACAATTCAAACAATGCCAAAAACTCCTCTGAATATTTTTATTTTGCTAGATGGACTTTTCCAAAAGCTCATAAAATATTTCAGGGGTATTTGAAGTTATATTCTAATTATAAGAATATAATTCAAATTCAAATAGCTAATGATTTAAATTCAAATTCCCAAAATTAAGTCCATAAAAATGTTCAATATTTTTGGTTGGGACCAGAACCCTTGCCAAAATATCAAACATTTAATAAGGGCATTTTGGAAACAATGAATGAGATTTTAGGGTTTTTGCCCTTCTTTTATTTAATTTTTGAGGCTTCCAAAATTCCTCAGTTCAACTTTCAGAAAATTAACATGATGCAAACACTAGGCAGCACTAGAAGCTAGGGATGTGACACGTGAGATCCCCTCTAGGGGCCTTTTTCGGCATCCTGCCAAAGGGGGATTCGATCACGGAGGGCTTCTACATCAACACCATTGTATCTTTGTTGAAGCGTGAGCAGTTTACCACAGACCTTTGGGTCCATATTTATTATCTAGATGGCTTCTTATCTCTCTTTCATTCTCAATACCATGTTCTCCTCGATATTCTTGGAGATCTATTCAATGTAAAATTCTTTTGCGGTGTGTTTGCCAAAATCTGATGAATTGTGAATTTATGATTGGATTATCTATGAATATTATTTGGTTCTTCTGTGAATTCTTATATGCATTATCTGATATCTCTGCAAGTCTCTTCGAATAATCAGTTTAGTTTGTCCTACTAGATTGATCTTTCTTGCAATGGGAGAACTGCTTAGCTTTGGGTTGAATCTTGCGATGTCCTTTCCCAGTGACAGTAAGGGCAGCAAGGCACGTATTGTATTGTTGCCATCGAGGATAAAAAGATGGGGTTTTCATCATATTGCTTGAGTTAATTCCTCTACATCATCTCAGCTTACCTAATGCGTTACTCCGTTCTTTATGAACTTAATACTCTAGATGCATGTTGGATGGCGGTCGATGTGTGGAGTAATAGTAGTAGATGAAGAATCATTTCGGTCTACTTGAAACGGACATGATGCCTATGTTCATGATCATTGCCTTAGATATCATCATAACTTTGCACTATTCTATCAATTGCTTGGCAGTAATTTTTTCACCCGCCGTGATATTTTCTATCTTTAGAAAAGCCACTAGTGAAACCTATGCCCCCCGGGTCTCTTTTCCATTATATTGAATCTCTTTTACATCTTACTAGTTTTCGATCTACTATTTTGCAATCTTTTACTTTCCGATCTATAAACCAAAAATACCAAAACTATTTACGTTACCATTTATCTTCCTCTATCAGATCTCACTTTTGCAAGTGACCGTGAAGGTATTGACACCCCTTTATCGCGTTGGGTGCAAGTTGTTGATTTGTTTGTGCAGGTATTCAGTGACGTGTGCGTTGTCTCCTACTGGATTGATACCTGGGTTCTCAAAACTGAGGGAAATACTTACGCTACTTTGCTGCATCACCCTTTCCTCTTCAAGGGCAAAACAATGCAAGCTCAAGAGGTAGCAGGCATATGCGCTTGCTGCCAACGTCCACGCTCTGCCTCGCGCCCACGCTGCGTCTCCAAGTTCAGGAACTGCCACCCCCCCTTAATGACGCACCCGCTCTTATTCTACCACGACTGAAGTACCTCGAGCTCGTCGTCGTCATCTGCCTCCCAAACGGTAACATGGAGCGCCTACTCGGTGGCTGTACTGCACTTGAGTACCTTCGTCATTAGGCGATCAATGGATCGAGTAGCTTCCACATCACCTCCATGACTCTCCGGACTATTGATGTGATTTGCTAGTGCGGCAAGAAGACATCACAAGATGTGTACCACGGTATGGTCATTGAGGATACACCTGCACTTGAGAGATTACTTGTGGTTGATCAAGAAGGTCCTAAAAGAATCAATGTCAATGTTTGCGCCAAAATTGGCAGTGGTGGGCTACTCGTTTGACAAATACTCTAAACTTGTTACTGGATCCACACCCGTTCAGGTACAACAACCGCGTTCTACCTCTCCTTCTATAAACTAACATTATTTCTAATTTTGAAGATGTATGTCCGTCTGTCATCTAGAAAATGAAGGTCTTGGCACTAGAATCTATAGGCCCCAACCTGGAGCAAGTTGTCCGTTTCTTGAGATGCTTTCCGTGCCTGGAGAAGCTATATATCGAGGTGATGTTCCTTTCCTATTAAATGTTAACCATAAGGGAGTTCAATTTGTGACACCTTTTTCCAAGTTTACAATGACAATGTACTATGATTTCCGAAGGGTTCTTTTGGAGGATTTCAGTACATACATGTCCCCCCCCCCCATATTGTTTGCTTGATCCATATGTTTACAATATATAAGCATTTCTCCTTTGGATTCATCTGTACTAGTTTTCTTAGGGAACTTTTCATCCACACCAACCTCTTGTGAAGAAGGCTACATTTTTATGGATTGTAATCAAATGCTCATGTTAATCATGTCAGATCAAAGATGGCATGTTAGTGCATTTTACAAATCTTGCAAAACCAAATAGGCGTGTAGTAGTGTTCAAAACTGCATGCAGGCACTAACACGTTTTCATCTTTTGCAGATAAGATTATGCCCAGTGGTGGATAATGTGCTACAATATAACAATCACGTCGACTGCCTAGATTTGCATCTCTGAGAAATTACTTTGAATTCCTACTAAGGGACCTTACCAGAGATTATATTTGCCAGGTTCTTTGTTGTAAGAGCAAGGGTGATGAAGGTAATGAGGTTTTCCCTACATTTATTTCGCAAAAATGAATGGTTTGTTGATCAACGCCGACAGCTGCGGCAGAATGGAATAGGCTCTGAAAATGCTCAATTGCATACTTCAGATGACAAAGTAATCGGAAGTCATCATGTCAACCCATACTTGACTTCTCAATGGCTGACACCTTTGCAAAAATTATGAGGTTTCGAAAGCAGACTTAGAAGTGCTAATATTAGTTTGAACCTCTGTGATATCCATGTTCAGCGGATCAATGCGAGAGTTTGCAGCTGATGAGCTGAATTTCATTTCTAATATCAGTTTGAACCTTGTAATCTTTCAATTTGATCCATATAACTCTAGAATTTGAACCTTGTAATATTTCGAGCCTTTGTGGTACAATCATTGAAATGGCATCGTATGAGATTCCTATATTGGTAGCACTATTTTGACCTTAATATGCAATGGTCTTAGATTTTCTTAACCATTCTTGAATCTATTTACCTTGTCGATCTCATAGCACACGATCTGTATAGCTAACTCGACTGCGATCTTCGACATTATTGCACACAGTTTGGTTCTTTAATCGTGTGCCCTGTAGAGCATAGAGTTAATTATCGCACTCGAGTGTCCATCATCACCATTCTGTGTAACATTGACCTCATCACCCACGGGTAAACTTATGACCAAAGTCATTCCACACACTATGTTTTTACAAAGCTTTTTGCTAATAAACGCCAACGATTTATCCCGCTTCTAGCGGACGCGTGGCCAAACTAACCGGGCGGGAAGCCTGCATGGTAAACTGCACGGTAGCGCGGGAACAGGCTCACCGATGATACATTTGGCGCCTCTTCGAGCCCACGCGTGGTCAAACGAAATGTGTGCAGTGCAGTGTTGTCAAACGTGCGCTAGAATCCTCCGCTATGAACGTCGTGACAAGACGTGACAATTATAGGCCGACCGGCCCCCAGTTATTACAAAGACCATTTAACTCGTGTGTCTCTTCAACCTTTCGATCGCGCCCCACCATTGCAAGAAGCACACCCACCACGACAAATTCTTAGAGGGTATCCTGTGCAACTCCAGTGGCACTCTGAGCAGCTGCTAACGACGAGCAGCAGTTCACCATGCATGCCATGGTGGACACCCACAGAAGGTTCACAAAGCTCTTGGTGGTGTACACCAACAGCCTGTTCTGGGTGGATTTGTTGCTTGCCAAGGAGAAGTACAAGGTGGGGTTCAACCTCGAGTACACCCGCTCTCATGCTGGGTCTCGTCCCAAGGTCGTCGTCGCCTAGATGTGCGTGTGCAACCACATCCTCGTCTACCACTACTGCCTGGCCACAAGGCGTTGCGAGGGTTTCACCAGGTTTGTCAGTACCCCCCACTACATCTTCACTACATGGACATCACCAACGATGTAAAGGTGCTCAAGAATTCAGGCATCGCCTGCCAGAATATTGTCGACATCCAGGCCCAACACAAGATCTGGGGTAGAAAGGAGCATGAGAACCACTCACTGGTTCACCTCGCCGAGGCCATCATCGACCCCTACTACGGAGACATGAAGGATTCCTACAACAAGGACAAGTGTTCCTCGCACTCGGCCTGGATGGACAAACTCGACAAAGCTCATGTCGTGTACGTGGCCAAGGAGGCATACACGAGGTACGACATGTACACGCGGATCATTGACATGAGTAAGTGCCTCCTTCCCCAAAATGGCTAGGGATCCAGCCGGAAGCAGAGCAATGGCAAGCGTCGTCTCAACAATAAGTAGATGATTAGATGATCATTTCTCCTAGTTTAGTATGCATGTAATTGCTTACTTTGGTGTGTGGAAATGTTATGTGTGTAGTCACTTGTGTAATTGTATGCTTAATTTGGTTCTGCAATGCTGTCTTTTTAAGTATATATGTTGATGCTCTGTAGACAGAGCAAATCACATTGCACACGGACTAAACAATGGAACCCGTCAGTGATGGTTTCATCAATCACTGACAATTGTATACAAGCAATCGTTTGCTCACAACACACATGGCTTGTTAACAGGAATCATTTGTGTTGTTATTGGTCTTCCCACACATTTCCGATTATAGACCTATTTGCCGCGTATCACACCATCTTGTTAAGTTGAACCATTTTTGTTCTCTTGGCTCAACGCAAGCAGTTCATCCGAGTGAACTTTATGTCGTATATCGCACACACCTTCATCTGGCTACCCGTTTATGTTGTTGCACCTCATCACAAATAGTTTATCAGAGTGAACTGTATGTCATATATCGCACACGCCTTCATCTGACTGCCCGTTTCTTTTGTTTTGCCTCATCGCAAACAGTTCATTGAACTGACCCGTATGCCCTCATCGCACACGCAACTAAAGTATGAACCGTGTTTGATGTATCCATCATCGCAAATGTTTTGCATCTTTTTTGATGGTTATTTTACATCACCGTTTGCGATTAATGGATCGCACAGAGTTTCGACAAAGGGTCTTTGATTGTAGTGTTACGTTAGCAGCATCCTGTAGTAGTGAAAGTTCATGAAGTTTTCAACCCCCTCGATACATGCAGGGGCGAAACTTTGAGCAGAAGTTCTCCATGTCTTGTCCATCTGTTAGACATATAAATTAGTTCTTCTAATAGATATGGTAGGAAAAACATATATGTTTTTATAAAGTCCAGACAAAATACCTAGGTTGATGTCTAAAGCTATGGCAAGATATTTGGACAAGTTAATCTAAGTAAAAAAACATATGTAAAGCTAATTCAGCAAACCGATTAAGTGCTACATTATTGTCGTTTATTTTAGCAATCAATGAGGCTGAGCACACAGCCATCAAAAGTCATCTTAGCAACAAAGATTGAGTGTGAAACGGTGTCGAACTATTTCACCTAACAAATTGGCAACTAGACCATTGCAATCTACTTCACAATACATACATGGTCCTAATATATGGTAGGATATTTTAGCAACTAATTTTGTGTGGCATGCCATCTTCGCAAAGCAAATTGAGTGCAGAACAGAGCAAGGAAGCTTCTTAAGTAGAACATATTGACTATAAACTATTTCAATAAGTAGTGAGATTAATAGTGTCTATTAGCTAACATTCAGTGCTAATCTGACATGCACGTGGTCTTAGTCTAGAATGTGTGTACCCTGGGAGGAGCTGGCCATCGTGCGTCTCCACAAGAACGTCGCCAGTGGTGGCGGGGTGGCTGGAGGACAGCAGTTTATGAGAGCGTACTGTGGGAGTGTGATGTAGGGTGGAACCCTATAGCGATGATCTTTCACGTTTGGAGTGGGATCCCTCGAAGAACACGATGAACACGGGGAAGAACAGGGAGAAATCACAAGGGGAAACACTCAAGAACAAGTCCAAATCACACATCCACTAGACAATCAAACACACAAGATAACAAGGTACATGAACAACAAAGGGAAAGATACAAGGTAAGGTTCATCTCCAAGAGGACGTCTTGATGATATCCTAGATGGATCTTCCCACAAGGGGGTCTTGATGATATCCCGCGGGATCTTCTCCTAGATGGAGGTCTTGGCCTCCAATGGAGTAGTGGTCTCTCTCTCTCAAGAGTAGAGATAGGTAGGAGCAAAGCTCACCTAAGAATGAGCTATCACTTTGCTAACCCTAGAAAGGAGGTGGAGGAGGTCTATTTATAGCCCAAGGGCAAAGGGGTAAGTGAGGGCGAAGGGGTACACGGGCTTCGCCCAAGTCACGCACGCAGCCGGGGTCCGGATGATCCGGATGGTGGCCCGGATGATCCGGGTGTCGGGGGTCCGGATGATCCGGGTGACGTAAGCAGGTTATGTTGTCTTCGGGCACGTAAGCCGGATCGTTCGGGAGGTCGTCCGGATCATCCGGGCTCGGTCCGGATCATCCGGCTGGGTGTCCGGATGATCCGGGCAACTCCAGTCTTGCTCCATTCTTCTTCTTCCTTTCTTCCGTCTTCTCTTCCACTCTTCCCTCGCGGATGGTGTAGTCGTTCCTTGGCGCTTGCACTCCTCCTCGTCGTCCGTGAAGTTCCGACAATACCTATGCATGCACACGGGAGAAGTGTCAAGTAGTATGCCATCCTCGAAGGGGTCAAGTGAGCATGTGTAAAGGAGATGATTCACCTTAGTGTGTGTGAAGTAGATGTCGCACGTGTCACTTGCCAAATGGGCTCTTGACATGGTGATGTCCGTAGGATGCTCCGCATCATCCCCTCCCCCTTGGGAAAGATCCGACCTCGGATCGAAAACCAAATCACCATGGGAAAGAGATGGCGTTGCCGTGTAGAAGTGGTCGATCACCAAGTTCTTGTCATCTTGAAGTTCCAAATGGGCACTCTCCAATGTCGCACCGTCTTGTAATTCCTTCAAAAGTAGCAAAGATAACAAGAACTTGGAAAAACGAATGTGGTTGTCGTAAGAGCAAAACCAAGCATTGAAGAGGTGATTCACCCAACAAGTGTTGTCATCGAGCATAGCATATGATTTGACAAAGAAGTGTGTCATGACATTTGGACATATAAATTGAGCACAATCAAGTACATCATGGGAACAAGCATGTAAATGGGAGGTCAAGATGCAAATATATGTGATAAGTGAACAAGCATCTACCTCAAGGTCATAGCAAGCATGCATAAAGAGCTCAATGAACGGTCTATGGTAGGCATAAGAGTCATTCACAACACCAAATATAGTGAAATGTCTAAACACATGGGGCAAGTGCAAGACAATCCAAGCATAACGTGCATAGGGTGTAGTGAAGATAATGTGGCACTCAACACAATAGAAAGAGCAATTGTTCATCATGTGTGAGGCAATCAAGTCAAGCATGTGACAAGCAAAGGGACATGGCATATGTGAAGAAATGATATTGGTGCAACCAACCATATGATAGTAGCAAGTAGTCCAAGAATTGGGTGCAACACACAAGGTATATATGTCATGAAGCATGGGAATGTGGCAATCATGGTAGAAAGCAATATCTCTAACATGCGTGCAAATGGTGCAAGCAACACATGAAGTATGATCCACAATATCCAAGCTCAAGAAGGATGTCACCTTGAAAGTGTGTCCTTGTGCATTCTTCACAATGCCGAAGTGGAAGCAAATACGGTGTAGAAGCGAGTCGTGGTAGAATGTATGAGGCTCGCTCGCAAGAGCTCGAATGGTCAACTCACGTGAAGTGGAAGTCGACACCAAGTCCAAGTATCCTACACATGCACAAAACAAAACAAAGTACGTATGCACATGGTAGAAAAACACATCATCCATCATGATGGTTCTCTTCTCTTGCACATAACCATTAGAAGCACAAGTGCATGAGTAATATGATGCAAAAATGGAGATATTCACGGCACTAGGTATATGGTGCAAAGAGATAATACAAGCATGCTTCACAAGGAATATGTCAAAATCTCCAAACATGTGTGATAATGCTATGGGGGCAATTTCATGAGCAAGACTATAAGCATTGTTGCACTCAATACATGGCAAATCATCTAGCATGAGAGAGGCAACACATGGAGATATATGACACGAAGCAATATGAATCATGTGCAAAGCATATAGATGGTTGTCATCAACCGCATGAGATGAGCACTTATAACACAAGAGACAATGATCAAGATATATCATGTGAGAGGCATGAGCATATATGTCATCAACCCAAGAAAGCAAGTAGTGGAACATGGGTGATGCAATATAGCGAGCATTCATAGCTATCAAATCAAGCAAGCTACTAGTGCGAAGATGCAACATACTAGGAGGAATCATGGCAAACATGTCATTGGTGCAAATAGTGGGCATGAATAATTCACAAGTCATAGCACAAGCATGAAAGCAAGATATGAGTACAATATCATGAATGTATTGGCGAGAGGCCATATGTGAATAGCAATGGGTCATCATGACTCTCCCAACACAACAAGCATCAATAGAATGGGGCACATGATAAACATGGCAAAAGCAACAAGGATCTCCACCAAGCATGCAAATACACATAGGAATATCATAATGGAGAATCATGCGTAGATGCAAACAAGGGTCACAATTGCATGGCAAAGGCATAGAAGCAAGCATAGCATGCAAAGTGAACACGGGAAAATGAGCATAATGTGAGAAGTGGTAAATGGCCCATAGTCGTGTGAGAGCCAAGTAGAGGAGTTGCGCGTAGTCCTTGCGCGAAGGGAACGGTGGTAAGGATAGTCTACGGGATCCCAAAGCATCATTGCTCTCTAGAGCTCGTTTTGTCAACTCGTGGGATTGCGAGGTTGACAAATATTCCTGGGTACCTACACAAAAGAGACACAAACGAAAGAAATTGTGTGTGTGGTAAATGTACACATCATCCATCATGATGTGTATGTGCACGTGTGAGTTAGCACAAGATAGGCATCGCTCAAAGAAATTTGATGCATGGTATAGGAACATGTCATCCATCATGAAAGAATAGTTGTTATATATGACACGATGGGGACACAAATTGAGCAAACAAGTATAAGGCACATCAATAGTATGTTTATTCGTGGGTAGCATATGGTGCACACAAGTTTGGGGATCATGCAATGAATGGGATGGATCAAATTCCCCTAACATGTATGAGGAAACTATGGGGGTCTCCTCATGAGCAATATCGGAAACATCATATGGAGAAAATGGACAACATCCAAAACAATGCATATCCGAAGCTAGGTGGTCATGGCATGGCATATGAGATAAATGATGCAAAGGGAGCATATCAATATCATCACAAGAAAAACAAATGCCAATAACCATGGGCTTGTCATCTATGCCATATGTGCAAATTGGGTTTATTTTAATGGCATATGCATAGTCACTATGAAGAGATTGCAAATAAGACATACGGTTGATCTCATGCATAGCATATGACAAGTCAAGCAGATTATCAAACATGATGTGACCTAAAGAATTGTCACAAGAAATCCTATGTAACATGGCATCACAACTAATAGACTCCACAATAGAATCATCATACTCATCATAAATGGGCAAATCATCGCATGGGGAAATCATACTAGCATGAAGCATGGCAATAGGTGGATCAACATCATGCAAGCAATCAATGTCAAGAATGTCCACTAGTGGGACTAGAGCATCACCTACACCTATGTTACCTTTGTCATTCCACTCAAGTGGTGTAGGTGAGGTGGGAAAGACCAAATGGTGGTCATCATCATCATCTTGATGGAACCATGTGGGCGGTGCATCATAATCCACCATGGCCATCGTCTTGTCCAAAGGAAGGACGAAGTCGTCGAGGATCGGCGCGTCATCATAAATTGGACCTAGCACCAAACGAGAAGACACAATAGAGGTAGAGGTCAAGTTGTTAGAAATGCATATGGCCTCACGAGACCTATCAACTATATCACTCTCTCTATGTGGTGGTTCACTCACTCCCTCAAAATAGGTGCACTCAAACTCACGTATGGTGGAGTCATTCATCTCACTCAAGTGGTGGGGTTTGTGGCTCTCCTCACATGTGAATTGTGGTAACTCATCATATATGGGGCTAGTGGTGAAGTCACTCTCACTCTCAATATGGTGGCACAAGTCACTCAAGTCATCATACGTCGCCGTGGTCGAAGGGAAGATCCCATGCTCAACCATCTCATCGTCGTCGCCGTGGATGAGGGCCGAAGATGGCACATCATCACTCTCGTCGTGGATGAAGGCCGAAGATGGCACATCATCACTCTCGCCTCCTAAGATGGAAGCATCATCCTTGCTCGCCACCTTGTCGCTCGCCTCCAAAGCTTGGTTCTTGAAGGTCTCCATAGTCGAACTCGTCGCCGCACCGTCTTGAAAAAGAGTCGAAGTAGACTTGGCATCATCAATGCCACAAAGAGGGATGGCGGTGAAGTTACACTTGGGAGCATCGTCTTGGAGCTTGTTGGCCTTGGACATCATGGTGGTACTAGCCTCATGCTTGTCGTAGAGCTTGGTCGCCGGGAAGTTTGCTTGGGGTGGAGAAGCCTTGGCCTTCATGAGTTCTTGTTCCGCCTTGAGAGCACCAATATAGTAGTCGTCGATGGACTTGTAGTTCTCGAGGAAGATGGTCTTGGATATGTCGTTGTGCAATCCCATCATGAAGTGGAACTTCATCGAAATGGGGTCGTCCACGCCGGCTCGTCGCAAGGCAATCATCATCTCCTTGAAGTACTTGTCGATGGACTTGGATCCTTGGGTGGTGTTCTCCAATTGGCGTCGAAGTTGTTCTGTGTAGGTTGGAGGCACAAACTCTCGTCGTAAAGCTCTCTTCGTCTTGGGCCAACTCATCTCGTAGCTCTCCAAAGGTGTGTGAAGCCACCATATCGAGGCGTAGTCGTGGAAGTTTCTTGTGGCGCACTTCACTTGATCTTCGGGACGAACTTGATGTAGCTTGAGGTAGTCGTCCATCAAACGCTCCCACTCGAGGTACTCCTCGGGTTCTTGAGTCCCATAGAAAGGAATCTTGTGGTCGGTGTCGAGGTCGTAGTAGCTCATGGAAGTCGCGGACTTGAGCTTGGGTAGCTTCTCTTGAGTGTAGTCTTGAGGTTCTTGTTGGTGAAGATGCCATATGTCCGTAGGCGAAGATGCCTTGAAGTCGCTTGGCGAAGATGCCAAGGGAGATGGTGAAGTCATTGAGCGGTTGTTGGTGTTGAGCTCTTGACCTTCACGTTCTTGTTGGTGATGGTGTCGATGCCGATGTGATCTTGCCGGATGTGGTAGCTCGGAAGGATGTGCTCTTGAGCGTCTTCTCGAAGATGAGGAAGATCGCTTGTAGGACTTGGTGAGGGCCTTGATCTCCTCCATGCGCTTGTCCATCTTGGCGTCGTAGTTGTTGTTCATGGCATCAAACTCGTCGTTGTTGTTGTAGACCGAAAGTGAAATGCCTTGCCTATCCATCACAAGACTCGAGTAGAGGTGAGTAGGAAATGAGATAAACAATACCAAGTTACCTTTTCCCAAAGTTGAGGATGTATCTTGTTTCACCCAATGTGAGATGAAAGAATAGTGGAATTGTTACCGGACTTGTTCACTCACACCTACAAGTAAAGGCTTATGGTAGAGCTCGGTGAGGATAGTGGCACAAAAATTTGATGCAAAATGTTAGCAAGAGTCAATAATGTTGAAAGAGATTCAAAAATTCGCAAGTGAAACAAATGGACCAATAGCAATGAAAGGTACACGGAAACACACACACGGATAGATAAATGGGGTCGTGCAACCAAGGAATGAGCACAAAATGTGGAATCCACGGAAAACGCTCATGTTGCACAACTCAAGAGAGACGCTAGCACGATTGCTCAATAGGCGGATACGACACTTGTGCACAACCTATAGATGCGAAATGGATAAACTTCTATCCCAAGTATGCTATGTATGTATGGTTCCCGGTGTTTCTCTCAAGCATGATATCATATGATGTAGATTTTGGTATGGTTCTTATGTTCAATGGAGTATGATGCTATGGCACTTGCTCACGAGCTCTTTGCTCTCTTTTTGCTTAAAAGCTTTTTCTCTCTTTTTTTTTCTATGGCCACTTTTGCACAATGCACAAACCAAGATAGCAATTGTGTATATGCGGGAACAAACTTGAGGCACAATGGATGATATGATACCAAGATGATATGGTATGTATGCAATGGATGGTGTAGACCACTAATGTGCACAAGTCACGTTGCCGGCAATACTCAAATGGCTAGTCTCGATAGGCAAGTAACGCAAAATGGGCTAGGGGTTAACAATGCAATTGCAAGGGAATATACAAAGGTGTCGTCGAGGTTACCGTCCGTTGCGATGATGAGTGGCGGTGTTCTTGGTGTAGATACCAAGATGATGGAGACTCGTCCCTAAGTAGCCGAAACACCTTAGGAAACGGAAAAACCGCAAACTCAAAATCTCAAATGACAAATGACAAATGGTGGTAGCGGAAAGCGGTGGTGGTGTTGCACTAGGCAATGCGTAAGTGGGATGATGGGCTATACACGATGTAAGAGTTGGAAGCACACGGTCCCTAAGTAGCCGAAACACCTTAGGAGACACAACTCACAACACAAACAAAATTGGTTAAGTTTGGGATGAAAATGTATGGTGGGCACGTCTATGCGGAAGTGGTGGTGGTGGTTGATGAAGAAGCAATTGTCCCTAAGTAGCCGAAACACCTTAGGAGACTCTAGTCACAACTCAAACAACCACATATGCAATGGGGAACAAAATGGGTTAGGTTGCGGAAGTCGGTGGTGGTAATGCGGATGATATGGTGGAGGGCCTAGGCAAACTTGCCAAATTTCAGCAAATATGATGGAGTCAAATGATGTTGGTGGTATTCTTGTGGGATAGGGGATGTCAATAGCTTCAAAACGAGCTAAAGAACGTTAAAAACGGACTCCGGATGAATTAGTTACAGCCAAAACAAGATTTCAGCCGAGTCAGTGTCAGGGTTAACCGGACATCCGGGAGGAGGTCCGGATGATCCGGGAGGAAATCCGGATGATCCGGGTTCCTCAGCTCCGGTTTGGGAATTTGGGCGCGTGGGGTATCCGGACGTCCGGGGGGGCGTCCAGCTGATCCAGGGGATGTCTGGATGATCCGGGAGATGGTCCGGATGATCCGGGCAAGTCAAACCGCTCGGGTTTTGCTCGTGGAGACGAATTTTTGGGCGGAAATAGATGATTTTCGGGGCCAAAATTGGCAAGATTTCATGGATGGAAGGTGGGGAAACTTGGGGAAAAGCTAGATCCACTTGAAACCAAGCAAATCCATGGATCAAAATCAACAAAACATCATCAAACCAACAAATCACAAAAAAATTTGGGCTATTTTGGTGGGGATTTTCGGATTTAGGACGAAATCAAGCAAAAGAAGGTTAGAAAACGGTGGGAGGGACTCCAAATACGTGATAAACCTGGCTCATGATACCATATGATGTAGGGTGGAACCCTATAGCGACGATCTTTCACGTTTGGAGTGGGATCCCTCGAAGAACACGATGAACACGGGGAAGAACGGGGAGAAATCACAAGGGGAAACACTCAAGAACAAGTCCAAATCACACATCCACTAGACAATCAAACACACAAGATCACAAGGTACATGAACAACAAAGGGAAAGATACAAGGTAAGGTTCATCTCCAAGAGGAGGTCTTGATGATATCCTAGATGGATCTTCCCACAAGGGGTCTTGATGATATCCCGGGATCTTCTCCTAGATGGAGGTCTTGGCCTCCAATGGAGTAGTGGTCTCTCTCTCTCAAGAGTAGAGATAGGTAGGAGCAAAGCTCACCTAAGAATGAGCTATCACTTTGCTAACCCTAGAAAGGAGGTGGAGGAGGTCTATTTATAGCCCAAGGGGCGAAGGGGTAAGTGAGGGGCGAAGGGGTACACGGGCTTCGGCCCAAGTCACGCACGCAGGCGGGGTCCGGATGATCCGGATGGTGGCCCAGATGATCCGGGTGTCAGGGGTCCGGATGATCCGGGTGACCGTCCGGATGATCCGGCTTTGTCGAGCAGTTTCTGTTGTCTTCGGGCACGTAAGCTGGATCGTCCGGGAGGTCGTCCGGATCATCCGGCCTCGGTCCGGATCATCCGGCTGGGTGTCCGGATGATCCGGGCAACTCCAGTCTTGCTCCATTCTTCTTCTTCCTTTCTTCCGTCTTCTCTTCCACGCTTCCCTCGCGGATGGTGTAGTCGTTCCTTGGCGCTTGCTGTCCTCCTCGTCGTCCGTGAAGCTCCGATAATACCTATGCATGCACACGGGAGAAGTGTCAAGTAGTATGCCATCCTCGAAGGGGTCAAGTGAGCACGTGTAAAGGAGATGATTCACCTTAGTGTGTGAGAAGTAGATGTTGCACGTGTCACTTGCCAAATGGGCTCTTGACATGGTGATGTCCGTAGGATGCTCCGCATCAGAGTGAGAGAATCGTCGTGTGTCCCCTCGATGAACCGCGACACCGACATATCACCATGGCAGGGAGGGCGGCTTTGGCAGAGCGAATGGAGTGGAGGGGGGTGGGGGGAGAGGAGCTTGGGTATTATTATTGGCTAGTTGGCCAAAAGGGGGGTTGAATTTGGGATTTGGGGGAAATTTTCGCGTGGTGGGCAGGGGAGTTTGGCGCATGGTTAGTTTCTCCAAATGCGGTCCCATGTGTCAGTGAAGAGGAAATCCAAAGTGCATTCCCTTTGGGTGAGCGGTGTGCTGGACCTACCATGTGAGGGGTGCAATGCGACCATGATATGCGTGTTGTAAGTGTACCGCCTGTTCCTTTTGAACTTGGTGCTTCGTGCAATCCATCAATACTAATCCCAACAAAAACGGCATAGTCGGGTATTTTCCCTTGCGATATGCTGGGAGTTTGGCTTAGTTGGTTTGACAGACAGAGCGAGAGAAAGATGTGAAATGCATGAATGTGTAGTAGATGTACTATTTGAGGGCCTAAGAGAAATTGCGTACGTAAACCCTCTATTTTTATTTACTTCGCATCTTTGTTTTGTCTCGGGTCCAACCTTCTATACTTTGACCAAGCTTATACATACAAAAACAATGACAACCACAATACTGAGTAAATACAATTAGAATCATCATTCAATATATTTTCATACAATATATCTTACTATTATTGTTAACATTCATATACACCGGACGAGATTCATGCAAACACGACAAATTTTCATTACATTTTAAACTTTTAGGACAAGAAAAGAAAAGAAATACAGCCCTAAACCTATCCTACGACGAAGGTCGACGTCCACTTTCCTTTGTACTCCCTCTGTTTTTATTTAGTCCGCTTATTCGCTTTGGTCAAAGTCAAGCTTTGTAAACTTTTACAAATTTATAAATATTTATATTCAATATGAATGTACTTTCACATCATTTTGATTAATTATTGAATGTACTTTCACATCATTTTGATTTTTATGATAAATATTTAGATTTTACTATAAACTTGATCAAACTTTATGAAGTTTGACTTAAGTCAAACCTAATATGCAGAGTAATTAAAAACAGAGGTAGTATTCCGCATCGGCGACGATGTCCTCCATCTGCCGTCTCCATGAACGGCGGTGGGGTTCAAGACCCGTGAACTGAAGGTATGGTCTCTAGCGAGGAAGAGTAGAACCCGAAAAATGGACCAGCCCACTTGGCACACCATGCCCTGCTGCCTCCCATGCCCTACTCATCCTTGGAGGAGTCCCCGACCTCGACGGTGCTGGTGGACGTGAGGTTGATGATGATGGATGCGGATGGTCCGTCGCTGTTCACCTGTCACATGCGCCCTTGAACGTTCGACAGCGGCATGGAGGACGCGTTGCTGGCGATGCTCTCGTCATCGGCCGCCGGCGCGGTCGGCTATTGAGCGGCCTTCTCTGCGTCCGGCTACGCCGACATTGCATTGTGAGCGGCGAGTTGAGCAAGGGCGATGACCTCGAACTTCATCCCCGCTCGCGGTCATGGTGAATGTGGTACCATGGAAGAGGATGTGCTCTGGTGTGGACTTTAGCTAGGTGTTTCCACTTTATGTAGCCCATTGTGTTGAGGCTAAACATCCAGGTGCGTCAATGAGTCGCTGGAGTTGGTTTCTCGAGCGTCGAGCCTGGTTAATGGCGGCATATTGACAGACGACATGAATGAGGGCAGCTGGCGGCGGCTGGGGACACACATAGACGAGGGACAAGAGTTTTTTGTGGGTGAGAGTAGTCAGCTGCAGGCGTGGCAACGATGGAGATGGTCTTTGCTCACATGCGATCCCACATGTCAGTGAAAAAGCCAGATGAGTGATACGTCTCCAACATATCTATAATTTTTTATTATTCCATGCTATTATATTATCTGTTTTGGTTGTTTTATATGCAGTATTATGCTATTTTATATTATTTCTGGGACTAACCTATTAAACTATAGCCGAGTGCCAGTTCCTGTTTTTCCTTTTTTAGAATTTCGTAGAAAAGGAATACCAAACGTAGTCCAAACGGGATAAAACTTTCACGATGATCTTTCTTGGACCAGAAGCAAACTAGGAGACTTGGAGATGAAGTCGGAGGAGCCTCGAGACGGCCACAACAGTGAAGAGCGCGCCCTGAGGGGTAGGGCGCGTCCCCCTATCTTGTTGGCCCCTCGTGGGTCTCCTGACCTAATTCTTTCGCCTATATATACTCTTATACCCAAAAACCACCAGAGGCATCCACAAAAATACTTCTCCACTGCCGTAACCTTCTGTACCTGTGAGATCCCGTCTAGGGGCCTTCTGGAGGGGGATTCGATCACGGAGGGTTTCTACATCAACACCATTGCCCTTCCAATGAAGCGTGAGTAGTTTACCTTAGACCTACGGGTCCATAGCTAGTAGCTAGATGGCTTCTTCTCTCTCTCTTTGATTCTCAATACCATGTTCTCCTCGATGTTCTAGGAGGTCTATTTGATGTAATACTTTTTTGCGGTGTGTTTGCCGAGATCCGATGAATTGTGGATTTATGATCAGGTTATCTATGAATATTATTTGAATCTTCTCTGAATTCTTATATGCATGATTTGATATCTTTGCAAGTCTATTCGAATTATCGTTTTGGTTTGGCCAACTAGATAGGTTCTTCTTGCAATGGGAGAAGTGATTAGCTTTGGGTTCAATCTTGTGATGTCCTTTCCCAGTGGCACTAGGTGCATCACGTATTGTATTGTTGCCATCGAGGATAAAAATATGGGGTTTTCATCATATTGCTTGAGTTAAATCCTCCACATCATGTCATCTTACATAATGCATTACTCCATTCTTTATGAACTTAAAACTCTAGATGCATGCTGGATAGCAGTCGATGTGTGGACTAATAGTAGTAGATGCAGAATCGTTTCGGTCTACTTGACACGGCGTGATGCCTATATTCATGATCATTGCCTTAGATATCGTCATAACTTTGCGCTTTTCTATCAATTGCTCGGCAGTAATTTGTTCACCCACCATATTATTTTCTATCTTGAGAGAAGCCTCTAGTGAAACCTATGGCCCCGGGTCTTTTTCCATCATATAAAGTCTCCTTTCCATCATACAAGTTTCTGATCTACTATTCTTGCAATTTTTTACTTTCCGATCTATGAACCAAAAATACCAAAAATGTTTACTTTATCGTTTATCTATCTCTATCAGATCTCACTTTTGCAAGTAACTATGAAGGGATTAACAACCCCTTTATCGCGTTGGGTGAAAGTTTGTTTGATTGTTGTGCCGGTATTCTGTGATTTGTGCGTTGTCTCCTGGATTGGTACCTTGATTATCAAACTTAGGGAAATACTTACTCTACTTTGTTGCATCACCCTTTCCTCTTCAAGGGAAAAACCAATGCAAGCTCAAGAAGTAGCAGGAAGAATTTCTGGCGCCATTGCTAGGGATATCTACGCCAAGTCAATACATACCAAGTACCCATCATGAACTCTCATCTCTTGCATTACATTATTCACGATGCGCCTCTCGACTTCCTCTCGCCCACTTCTAATACAATTCTCGAAAAGATTTGCCTTTTCTTCGCCCCTCTCCTGTTCGTCTTTCTCGCTTGCTTTTTGTGTGCTCGTGTGTTGGATTGCTTGCTTTGTCACGATGGCTCAACAGAATAACATATTGTGTGATTTTTCCAACACCAATAATAATGATTTTATTAGTACTCCAATTGCTCCAGCTAATAATGCGGAATCTTTTGAAATTAATACTACTTTGCTGAATCTTGTTATGAAAGATCAATTTTCTGGCTTTCCTAGTGAAGATGTCGCATCCCATCTAGACAATTTTGTTGACTTGTGTGATATGCAAAATAAAAAATATGTGGATAATGATATTGTTAAATTGAAGCTATTTCCGTTTTCACTTAGAGATCGTGCTAAAACTTTGTTTTCATCTTTGCATAAAAATAGTGTTGATTCATGGAACAAGTGTAAAGATGCTTTCATCTCTAAGTATTTTCCTTCCGCTAATATTATCTCCCTTAGGAACGATATTATGAATTTTAAGCAACTTGATCATGAACATGTTGCACAATCTTGGGATAGTATGAAATTGATGATACGAAATTGCCCTACACATGGTTTGAACTTGTGGACAATTATACAAAAAAATTATGTCGGATTGAATTTTGCTTCTAGAAATCTTTTAGATTCGGCCGCGGGAGGCACTTTGATGGAAATTACTTTAGGAGAGGCTACTAAACTCCTTTATAATATTATTGTTAATTATTCTCAATGGCATACCGAAAGATCTTCCACTAGTAAAAAAGTGCATGCAATTGAAGAATTTAGTGTTTTGAGTTGAAAGATGGATGAACTTATGAAATTATTTGCTACTAAGAGTGCTTCTATTTATCTTAATGATATGCCTTTGTCAACTTTGATTGAAATAAATAATGAATCTATGGATGTGAATTTTGTTGGTAGGAACAATTTTGGTAATAATGCATATAGAGTTAATTTTAATCCTAGGCCGTTTCCTAGTAATTCCTCTAATAATTATGGTAATTCCCACAACAATTCTTATGGAAATTTTAATAAGATGCCCTCTGATTTTGAGATTAGTGTTAAAGAATTTAAGAGTTCGCAAAAGAATTTCGATGCCTTGATTGAAGAAAAATTTATCAAGATTGATGATTTGGCGGAACGTGGATAGAATTTATCTTGATGTTGATTCATTGAAAATTAGATGTATTCCACCCAAGCATGATATTAATGAGTCTCTCAATGCCATGAGAATTTCCATTGATGAGTGGAAAGAAAGAACCACTAAGATGCGTGCTAAACGAGACTTGTTTGAAAAAGCGTGTTCTTCTAGTTTTCGTGAAAATAATGATGACAATCTGAAAGTGATTGATGTGACTCCTATTTAATCTTTGTTTTCTAATATGAATCTTGATAAAGATGGTACTGGAGATGAGTCAACTTTATTTAAATGGCGTCCCAATGATTCGGAGTTTTTAGATCTAGATGCAAAATTTGATAAAAGTGGGATTGGAGAGGTCAAGACTTTAAGTAGCGATGAACCCACTCTTTTGGATTTCAACGAATTTAATTATGATAATTGTTCTTTAATATATTGTATTTCCTTGTTGCAATCCATGTTGAATTCTCCTAATGCTTATACTTAAAACAGAGCTTTTGCTAAACATATTGTTGATGCTATGATGCAATATTTTGAAGAAAAGCTTGAATTGGAAGTTTCTATCCCAAGAAAACTTTATGATCAGTGGGAACCTACTATTAGTATCAAAATTAAAGATTATGAGTGCCATGCTTTGTGTGATTTGGGTGCTAGCATTTCCACAATTCCAAAATCTTTATGTGATGTGTTAGGTTTCTGTGAATTTGATGATTGTTCTTTAAATTTGCATCTTGCGGATTCACTATTAAGAAACCAATGGTAAGGACTAATGATGTTCTTATTGTTGCAAATAGGAATTATGTGCCCATAGATTTCATTGTTCTTGAGATATATTGCAATCCTACATGTCCTATTATTCTTGGTAGACCTTTCCTTAGAACGATTAGTGTAATTATTGATATGAAAGAAGACTTCTATTACGGAAGGGCATGGAACACTTTCCTAGAAAGAAAATTAATTACCATATGAATTTATTATGACATCCACTTATGGATTGCATACCAAAGATGACAATACCTAGATCTATTCGTGATTTTATGCCTAGCTAAGGGCGTTAAATAATAGCGCTTCTTGGGAGGCAACCCAATTTTATTTTTTTGTTTGCTTTTTGTTCATGTTTTGTTTTCAATAATCCATCTAGCCTCTGGTTAGATGTGGTTTTGTGTTTTAATTAGTGTTTGTGCCAAGTAAGACCTTTGGGATAGCTTACAGTGATAGTTGTTTTGATCCTGCTGAAAAACAGAAACTTTTGTGCCCAGTAAATAATTTGCAGGATTTTATTGAAACGTGATTTTGCTCTGATTCTTTTTGCTCTGAATTGGTGCGCAAATTTCTCAGGTTGTCCTAAGTTTTCAGAATTTTTGGAGTTACATAAGTATTCGAGAGTGACAAATTGCTACAGACTATTCTGTTTTTCACAGATTTTGTTTTCTATGTGTTGTTTTCTTATCTTGATGAATCTATGTGTAAATTCGAGGGGTATGAACCATGGAAAAGTAAGAATACAGTAGATATTACACCAATATAAATAAAGAATGAGTTTGCAATATTACCATAAAGTGGTGATTTATTTTCTTATACTAACGGAGCTTATGAGATTTTCTGTTGAGTTTTGTGTTGTGAAGTTTTCAAGTTTTGGGTAAGGATTTGATGGACTATGGAATAAGGAGTGGCAAGCACCTAAGCTTGGGGATGCCCAAGGCACCCCAAGGTAATATTCAAGGACAACCAAGAGCCTAAGCTTGGGGATGCCCCGGAAGGCATCCCCTCTTTCGTCTTCGTCTATCGGTAACTTTACTTGAGGCTATATTTTTATTCACCACATGATATGTGTTTTGCTTGGGGCGTCTTGTATGATTTGAGTCTTTACTTTTTAGTTTGCCACAGTCATCCTTGCTATACACACCTTTTGAGAGAGACACGCATGATTCATGATTTATCAGAATACTCTATGTGCTTCACCTATATGCCACAATCATCCTTGCTGTACACACCTTTTGAGAGAGACACGAACGAATCATGATTTATTAGAATACTCTATGAGCTTCACTTATATCTTTTGAGCTAGGAAATATTGCTCTAGTGCTTCACTTATATCTTTTTTAGAGCACGGCGGTGGTTTTATTTTATAGAAATTGATGAACTCTCATGCTTCACTTATATTATTTTGAGAGTCTTTAAACAACATGGTAATTTGCTTTGGTTACAAATTTAGTCCTAATATGATAGGCGTCCAAGATGGATATAATAAAAAAATTCATATAAAAGTGCGTTGAATACTACGAGAAGTTTGATTCTTTATGATTGTTTTGAGATATGAAGATGGTAATATTAGAGTCATGCTAGTGAGTAGTTTTGAATTTGAGAGATACTTGTGTTAAGGTTTGTGATTCCCGTAGCATGCACGTATGGTGAACCATTATTTGATGAAGTCGGAGCATGATTTATTTTTTGATTGTCTTCCTTATGAGTGGCGGTCGGGGAGGAGCGATGGTCTTTTCCTACCAATATCCCCTAGCAGCATGTGCGTAGTACTTCGTTTCGATAACTAATAGATTTTTGCAATAAGTATGTGAGTTCTTTATGACTAATGTTAAGTCCCTGGATTATACACACTCTCACCCTTCCACCATTGCTAGCCTCTCTTGTGTTGCGCAACTCTCATCGGTGCCATACACCCACCATATACCTTCCTCAAAACAGCAACCATACCTACCTATTATGGCATTTCCATAGCCATTCCGAGATATATTGCCATGCAACTATCCATCGTTCCGTTTATTATGACACGCTCCATCATTTTCATATTGCTTTGCGTGATCATATAGTTGACATTGTATTTGTGGCAAAGCCACCTTTCATAAATCTTCCATACATGTCACTCTTGATTCATTGCACATCCCGGTACACCGCCCGAGGCATTCATATGGAGTCATATTTTGTTATAAGTATTGAGTTGTAATTCTTGATTTGTAAGTAAATAAAAGTGTGATGATCTTTATTATTAGAGCACTGTCCCAGTGAGGAAAGGAGGATGGATACTATGATTCCCCCACAAGTCGGGATGAGACTGGACGAAAAAAAAGAGGCCAAAAAAATGAGAAAGGCCCAAATAAAAAAATGAGAGAAAAAGAGAGAAGGGGCAATGTTACTATCCTTTTACCACACTTGTGCTTCAAAGTAGCACCATGATCTTCATGATAGAAAGTCTCCTATGATATCACTTTCATATACTAGTGGGAATTTTTCATTATAGAACTTGGCTTGTATATTCCAATGATGGGCTTGGTCAAATTGCCCTAGGTCTTCATGAGCAAGCGAGTTGGATGCACACCCATTTAGTTTTCTTTTTGAGCTTTCATAAACTTATAGCTCTAGTGCATCCGCTGCATGGAAATCCCTAGTCACTCACATTGATATATATATCGATGGTCATCTCCATAGCCCGTTGATACGCCTAGTTGATGTGAGACTATCTCTCTCTTTTTATCCTCTCCACAATCACCATATTCTATTCCACCTATAGTGCTATATCCATGGCTCACACTCATGTATTGCGTGAAAGTTGAAAAAGTTTGAGAACATCAAAGGTATGAAACAATTGCTTGGCTTGTCATCGGGGTTGTGCATGATTTAAATATTTTGTGTGATGAAGATGGAGCATAGCCAGACTATATGATTTTGTAGGGATAGCTTTCTTTGGTCATGTTATTTCGAGAATACATGATTGCTTTATTAGTATGCTTGAAGTATTATCGTTTTTATGTCAATATTAAACTTTTGTTTTGAATCTTTCGGATCTGAACATTCATGCCACAATAAAGAAAGTTACATGGATAAATATGTTAGGTAGCATTCCACATCAAAAATTCTGATTTTATCATTTACCTACTCAAGGACAAGTAGCAATTAAGCTTAGGGATGCTTGATACGTCTCCAACGTATCTATATTTTTTTATTGTTCCATGCTATTATATTATCTGTTTTGGATGTTTTATATGCATTATTATGCTATTTTATATTATTTTTGGGACTAACCTATTAACCTAGAGGCAACTGCCAGTTCTTGTTTTTCCTTGTTTTAGAGTTTTGTAGAAAAAGGAATAGTAAATGGAGTCCAAACGGAATAAAACTTTCATGATGATCTTTCTTCGACTAGAAGCAAACCAGGAGACTTGGACATGAAGTCGGAGGAGCCTCGACGCAGCCACAACGGTGGAGGGCGCGCCCTGGGGGTTAGGGCGCGCCCCCTGTCTTGTGGGGCACTCGTGGCTCTCCTGACCTAATTCTTTCGCCTATATATACTCTTAAACCCCAAAACCACTAGAGGCATCCACGGAAATACTTTTCCACCGCCGCAACCTTCTGTACCCGTGAGATCCCATCTAGGGGCCTTTTCCGGCGTCCTGCCGGAGGGCTATTCGATCATGGAGGGCTTCTACATGAACATCATTGCCCTTCTAATGAAGCATGAGTAGTTTACCTTAGACCTCCGGGTCCATAGCTAGTAGCTAGATGGCTTATCTCTCTCTTTGATTCTCAATACCATGTTCTCCTTGATGTTCTTGGAGATCTATTCGATGTAATACAGTTTTGCAGTGTGTTTGCTGAGATCTGATGAATTGTGGATTTATGATAAGATTATCTATGAATATTATTTGAATCTTCTCTGAATTTTTATATGCATGATTTGATATCTTTGGAAGTCTCTTCGTATTATCGGTTTGGTTTCGCCAACTAGATTGGTTCTTCTTGCAATTGGAGAAGTGCTTAACTTTCGGTTCAATCTTGCGGTTTCCTTTCCCAGTGACGGAAGGGGCAGCAAGGCACATATTGTATTGTTGCCATCGAGGATAAAAAGAAGTGGTTTTCATCATACTTCCTCTACATCATGTCATCTCACTTAATGCATTACTCCATTCTTTATGAACTTAATACTCTAGATGCATGCTGGATAGCGGTCGACGTGTGGACTAATAGTAGTAGATGCAGAATCATTTTGGTCTACTTGACACGGACGTGATGCCTATATTCATGATCATTGCCTTAGAGATCATCATAAATTTGTGCTTCTCTATCAATTGCTCGGCAGTAATTTGTTCACCCACCATATTAGTTTCTATCTTGAGAGAAGCCTCTAGTGAAACCTATGGCGCTGGGTCTCTTTTCCATCATATAAAGTATCTTTTCCATCATACAAGTTTCCGATCTACTATTCTTGCAATCTTTTACTTTCTGATCTATAAACCAAAAATACCCAAAATATTTACTTTATCATTTATCTATCTCTATCAGATCTTACTTTTGCAAGTAACCGTGAAGGGATTGACAAACCTTTAATCACGTTGGGTGCAAGTTTGTTCGATTGTTTGTGCATGTATTCGGTGATTTGTGCGTTGTCTCCTACTGGATTGATACCTTGGTTCTCAAACTGAGGCAAATACTTACTCTACTTTGTTGCATCACCCTTTCCTCTTCAAGGGAAAAACCAACGCAAGCTCAAAAAGTATCAATGACCCGCATTCCCTTGGGCCAGCAACATGCCGGGCCGACCATCTGGGGATGCGATTTGCAAGCGACAGGGTATTGTCAGTGTACCGCCTTTTCATTTGAAACTTGTAAACCGTAATACTTGTACTAGAGCATAACAACGAAAGCATATATGAATTTGGCACCTAACCTATAGCCAACCTAGTAGCCGACATGTATAATAATTATTCATACTACTAGCATAAGTACCATTATAATAAGTGTACTGCCCTTTCCTTTTCAACTCCTGAAGTGTAACAATTGATTAAGCAGCCGGGAGATGTGCTAATTGAGGTGCCGGCTATTTGAAGGAATAATTGTGGTGTGCCCGGTCTGTGCCCGCATTTAGGGGTCCAACTTACCATGTTCCGACTATAATAACTATACTACTCCCTCCGTGTGATGCCCCCGATTCAATCGTACACTAATCATACACGCAAATGTGTACGATCAAGATCAGGGACTCACGGGAAGATGTCACTACGCAACTCTAGAAACAAATTTAAATAATACAAGCTTTATATTACAAGCCAGGGGCCTCGAGGGCTCGAATACATAAGCTCGAATACACAAGAGTCAGTGGAAGCAACAATATCTGAGTACAGACATGAGTTAACAAGTTTGCCTTAAGAAGGCTAGCACAAAAGCAACATCGATCGAAAAGGCAAGGCCTCCTGCCTGGGAGCCTCCTAACTACTCCTGGTCGTCGGCGTCCGTCACATGGTAGTAGGCACCCTCGGGGTAGTAGCAGTCGTCAAAGATGGCATCTGGCTCCTAGACTCCACCATCTGGTTGCAACAACCAGAAAGAAGAAAGAAGGGGGAAAATGGGTAGCAAAGCAACCGTGAGTACTCATCCAAAGTACTCGCTAGCAAGGATCTACACTACTTACGCATCGGTATCAATGAAAGGGGTAGTATCTGTGGACTAACTGCAGAACGCCAGAATAAGAGGGGGATAAACTAGTCCTATCGAAGACTAGCATCTTCTGGAATCCACCATCTTGCAGCAACATGAGGGAGTAGAGTAGTATAACATAAGTCATATTTATGTTGTTGTATCAACGCTCCGGGATCCTTTCTCGACTTCCAAAGCAACATATCCAAATCATGCCTCAGCATCCAGTTCTAGTTGTATCGATTGGGATACAACTCTGGGTGTCTGTTACCGTAGGACAGGCTATTGATAGATGTTTTCTTCCCTGCTGGGGTGCACCAACTTACCCACCACGCTCGATTAACTCCGTCCGGACACACTTTCCTTGGGCATGCCCGGCCTCGGCCAAACAATTCGCTGCAACCCGACCTAGGCTTAATAGAGAGGTCAGCACGCCGGACTAACCCTATGCCCCCAGGGGTCATGGGCCAATGCCCCGGGAACTCCTGCACGTTGCGAACGCGGCCCTTGAGCAGACCTAGCTACCTCCTTAAAAAGGCTGGTGCTTACGCAGTCCAACCTAGCGCGCGCCGCTTAATCCCTGATGTCTATTAAGCTTTGGCTGATGCATACGACGCAGAACACCCATACTATGCCCACATGATGGTTAGTGCTATCAGGCCCGAGGCCCCTCGGAACAAATATCCAAATCGTAGTGGATTAGGAACACGCGGTAACAAGCAGAGACTCACGAAAGTTGTGACCCCGTTGTGCCGTCTCGAGGACTTGCGGCAAGGGCTAAGAATTCCCGGCCACGCCTCGTAATTATCTCGCGGGCACCCTCCAGGTCAACCCGATTCCATATCACTCGCAATTAAGCTCACGCGGGTACCCCTCAGGGCCGACCCGTCTTTAGTAACATGGTTCAGTGTAAAGTCATAGTAACCATAGTAACCGTGTGTCTAACACCAAGGGGAACCTCGAGGAACCAGCCTCGATGGATTCCACTCAATGTAATCATCAAGGTGAACGTAAGAGGAACCACCCTCGAGGTTCACACTTGAGGGGTTGCACGACAGAGTCGTATCGGAAGTGGTTAAGGTGGAATCACCCTTGATGACCATGAAAGAATAGCTACACTAAAGGGTTAACATCAGAAGTGCTGATGAGGTCTCACCCTCGGCACCGATAGTAACCTAGTAGTGTCGAGCAACTAAGGGGAAAGTGATGTGCGGTGCTGGGGCCTGGTCTTCGATCCCGTTGACCGGGTCTTCTGAAAATCCAGCGGGGCAGTCGGGACAATGTGTGGGTCTCTGATGGGTCTCTACCCAGCCTATACTAAACAGTTTAGGACAAGTATGTAAGGTACAACAGCAGGTACAAAAACAGGCTATGCATCAGAATAGGAGCAATCAAATAGAGTAGCAAAATCTAATGCAAGCATGAGAGAATGGAATGGGCGATATCGGGATGATCAAAAGGGGGGCTTGCTTGGAAGCTCGGCAGACAGATACGGATCTTCAATGGTGAAGTAGTCGATCCCTGGTTCAACCGCGGTTTCGAGGTCTACCGAAAAGAAGTAACAGAGGGGAAACACAATAAATAATAGAGAAATCAAAGCATCACAAAGCATAACATGGAAATACGCGGTGCTATGGGTGACCTAATGCAGTGCTACATGTTACAGATGAAGGGGGAAAACATCCGAGAATACTTTCCCGGAAGTTTGGCATTTTCGGACAGACGAACTAGAGAGGGCCATTGCAGGTTCTCTATGCTAGGTACATGTGGTGGATGAACAGACTACGTATTCGGATTCGTCTCATCATTCTGAGCAACTTTCATGTAGAAAGTTTTTCGATCCGAGCTACGGTTTATTTTATATTAGATTTCAAAGCTTTAATCATTTTATGAAGATTCAACATTTATTTAATCCGAATTGACCAAGTCAAATTGACTGGTCAAAAGGTAAGGCATGGCCCACATGGCATAGACTATACGTATAAAAAATAAATAAATTCTAACTTAACTAAATGGGGTCCTTCTGCCATAGGCTAGCAACTAACCTAACAAAGAGTACCTAATAAGGGCATGTACAATGGTTGATAAGACAATCTTATCTTAAGTCTTGCATGTAATTTAGAGATGACAAAAAAATGTCTACAATGGTACATCTCTTAGCCGTATCTTCAATAACTAGTAATTCTTAAAAACATGGTCAAACATATTATGCTAAAAGATTCTCAAGAGAAGACAACCCTTTTCTTATGAGTTCTCTCTCCTTCACCTCATCATTCATCCTACCTGGCACTCCTAAGATAGCACCATTATACATGCCCTAAGTAGTCTAAATTAGCCTAATCTAATTAGGCCGGCCACACACAACACCTAAGCACACACGACCACATCCACCACCAGCAGCCAGCGATTGCATCGGCAGTACTAGCAGCAAAGCAACGCTAGTGGCGGTGGCTAGCAGGATAAGAGCAGCACCAGCACGGCCGGCAGCAGGAGTAGCAGCATTTCAGTGGCACACAACAGGAGTAGCAGCGCGGCAGCAGAAATAGAGCAACAGTAAGCGGACCCGAGGCCACGACGGCAGGTTAACATTTGAGAAAGCATAGGCTTTCCTACACCCCCTTATCTAGCCATTCATTTTTGCATCGCGATTCGTGCGAACAACTTTTGTCTTTTTTGTTTCTTCTAAATATGACAACATATGAACTTCAAACTTTGTAGGACAACAAAACATTCTAACTAGAATGTGGGAAAAAACTTTCAGATTTTTTCGTGAATCATATATACAAAAAATTAGTGTTTTTTACTCAAAAAATCTCATTTTGTATATTTATGTTGGGCAAAAAAATCTGAAAGTTTTTTTCTTACATTGTAGTAAGAATTTTTTGTTGTTCTGCAAAGTTTGAAGTTCATATATTGTTTTGTCTTGAAGGAACAAAAATGAGAAAAGTTTGTCTTTATAAATTAGTTGCGTCCGCACGGATCTCAAAGCAGTGTTGAAGGGTATAGATAAGAGGTGTCCGAAACCCGTGCTTTATAAATCCGCGTCCCCACGACGGCATGCGTAAGCAACAACAGACTGAGGAGCACGGAACAGCGGCGGGCGCGGCGGCTGCGATCACGGCACGCGATGGGCGCCTGGCGGGCGAGCCGACAGACGTCCGGGCCAGCCATCGTGCTTGGGTGCAGCAGACACGGACTGGCACGGCGGCGCGGTGTCTTGGGCGGCTGGGAAAGCGGCGACGGCGGCGAGCCAACAATAGTCGGAGGTGAAGCGAGGCGAAGCGACGCGATCGGGCGCGAGAGGCAGCGACGAGCGAAACTTGGCGAAGGGCGCGGTGGCGGCTCTGAGGAAACGCGTGAGTGGCGGCCTCGGCGTCTTTGTGAGGAGTGGAGGCGGACGGACGCGGCCATGGCGGTAGGGCGGCGATATACGGCGCGAATCAAGGTCGACGCAAGGGGGAACGGAGGAGGCTCACCGGGGGATGGCTGAAGGCGAGCTCGGACGGGTGGGGGGCTTGCCGGAGCGTGGATCCACGGCAAGGCAGCGACAACCGTAGGCGATGAAGCCTCCCGATCCACGTAATGTATGGACTCCGAGCTCGAGCTCGTGGACGGAGAGGGAGCAGCGGATGTTGATTGTGCCCTTGGCACGTTCCTAGGTGGCGGGCGTAGAGCACGAGGGCAAGGTCGGGCTTGGCGACCATGGCGGCGGTTTGCCGTGGGGAGAGAAGGGCGAGCGAGGAAGAGGGGTGAGTGGGGGGTTATGGTTCATTCCAGGGGCGAGGGCGCGGTCTTATCAAGCGGGGAGACAGCGAGGAGGCGCGGGATGGCTGCACCATGGAGGATCCGGCCATAGATGATGTACAAACGTCCACCGCGACCGATGAACAGTAAAGAAGAGTACAGAGGGGAAGTTGGGCTGGGCCTGCACTGTTGCTAGCAGGCCCAAGTGCACAGTGTAGGCTTTCCAGATTCCTTTTTCTTTTTATGTATGTAATTTAGCTACTGTTTTGTATTTGTTTGACCATCAAATGACTTTTGTAAAATATGAAACTTGTTAAACAAATACTAGGCATTATTTAGTACCGCCACAAAAGGTTTGAAGGTTGTTTGAATTTATTCAAATTATGTTTGCATTTAAAATGGCTCAGTTAAGTGTTGTTGTCCCACTTATTAATTTCCAAGGGATTTAACTGAGAGTCAAATGTAGTTGGTTTCATCACGGAAAAGATCATGGGGATTTATAGAATAGTGTGAACATTTTAGTTTTACTGTTTTGTAAAATTATAATTTGACGCATTAGAATTTGGATTTGAGTTTGGTTTGGAGAAAACTGAGGATTAGGAAAATAAATATGATGACATAGCATCATTAGGTATGAGATTACTGTAGCTTGACACTAGGGGTGTTACAAATCTCTTCCACTACAAGAAATCTCGTCCCGAGATTTAAGAGGTGGAGTAAGGGTAAAGGAATTGGTTATGAAATCCTAACGAATCTTCTTCGTCCTAGTTGATCTTCTCGAAGAAGTCGATCCATTATATTGATGTTTTCATTTCTATGCTTCAGCCATCATGATGAATCCCTCATTCTTTCTTTAGAAACTTTATCATACTTACGAATAGGGTATAAGGGGAGAACTATAAGGACGGATGTCTGAAAGGATTGGCATCCGATAATTATCTCAAGGAAGAAGATTTAGAAGCACCACGAAACAAATCGAGAGTGCTATAAGGAGGTTCAACAAGTTTCAACCAGGTAGGCATCTAGCTAATGCCCATAACAGGTGATGAAGGGGTTTAGAGGAATGAAGAATAATGTTGCCTCTGATACCGGAATGAAACATGGTGAGGAAGTTAGCTCGTGAATTACATACGAAGCCAAGGGCAAAGAATATTTCGGAATCAAGGTTGTACAGGAGAGTCAGGTTTCGATCATGTGGAACTGTGGGTTATGGGCCCACCTTGTGTGTTCAGAGTAGGAAGAGCGGTGACATCTTGCATGGCTATGATAGCAAGGCATGTCATAGGATAGCCTGTCAGTTATGTTGGCGACAACGTTGGTACCAAGGGCGAGGGACGAAGAGAACCATTTTCCTGCTCGTTGGAATGAGGCGGTCCATTAGGAAAAGTTCTCGTCCATCGGTGGTTACCAGAAGGTCATCAACAATAGTAACAGGGTCTTACTGACAGAGTTATACACCGAGGTGTCTACATGAGCAAGGAAGTATCACTACAAAAAAACACTTCCGTGATGATACGTGTTTGTCACAGTAGGTCTTTTTTTGTCATGCATGTACATCCATGACAAATTTATGACAGAATCAAGATAGTCATACCTGTGCTGTCGTAGAAGTGTTCCATGACATTACCAAAATTATCATCACGGAAGTGTCCACTTCCATGACAATAAATCGCGCGTCACAGAAGTGCTTTCGTCAAGGGTGACCGACACGTGGCATCCACCGTAACGGAACGCCGTTAAGCTATCGGGTCGGATTTTGGATCCGGTAACCCGTTAACAACCCCGACCAATGGGAAATTTCCACGTGTAAAATTTTGATTGGCGAAGGAACACTGTCGGCTCGTCGATGGGCGGATGTCGCCTCATCCATTGGAGGAGACATGCCTATGGTACGTTGACACGTGGCTGGGCCCAATAGAGGCCCATATAGGTTAAAAAGGCCGGCCCAGTCAAAGGCCCATAAAATTTATCAGGTACTAGTGGGCCAGCCCAATAACGGCCTGCTTAATAAAGGCCCATTTATAGCTCAAAACCAGATCTGGCCCGTTAATTGTTCACCCAATATTTGGGCCCATTTACGGCCCGAAGCCAGATCTGGCCCGTTAATTGTCCGCCCAATATTTGGGCCCATTTGCGGCCCCAAGCCAGATCTGGCCCGTTAATTGTTCGTCGAATATTCGGGCCCAACTACAACCCAGTGACTTTCGGCCTGTTAGAGGCCTGATGTAGACATGGGCCCATTTCATCCCGGTGACTTTCGGCTGAGCGACCGTCTTGCCCATGGGCCATATATGGTCCGACGGGACATCGGGCCCACTAACGGCCCGTGCTAAAGGTGGCAACAGTTAAGCCCAACGTGACTTTGGGCCCATTGATGCATGTACTAAGCTTTCGGCCTCTTAAAGGCCCATGATATCAGTGGGCCAACTAAGGCCCAAGATATGTTTCGGCCTGGTAACGGCCCGTGAGCTAACTGGGCCCATAACGGCCCGGTCTACATGTCGGCCTGCTGAAGGCCCGTGGACGACTAGTGAAAACTGAGGCCCAACATGCATTTTGGCCTGCTAAAGGCCCGTGGTTTCATCTCGGTCGTAACAGGCCAGTACAATATTCAGCCTGTTAATGGCCCAACGTTACCGGGGCCGAACTAAGCGCTGGGTCAACAAAAGGCCCAACTAAAATATAGGCCCGTGTAAGTTTGGGCCTGGCGCAATGTGTGAAGGCCCCAATCATTCGGGCCCAAGAAAGGCACAGGTCGGCCCAATTGTGGCCCGTTATCGAATGTTTCAGCCCGGTCGACTACATCTGATTTTTTTTCAGATAGGAATGATGGCAGTAACTAGTAGGAATTAAGAACAAACCTACTCTACACAATAAAGAAATTACGACATAGTAACGAAGCATAAACCTACACTATACAATAAAGGATTTAAGGTTTATTACATCCACTGGGCATCGAAGTTCGCCACGGTGATCATAAAGCGCAACGAAAAGCGATTACAAAAATGGGCACCATTGCAGCGTAACAAAATAATCTTGAACCGAGACCACTTCCAAGACAGTTCAAGAAAGGTTAGCCTTGAGAGGAACTGCATGCAAAGCTCTTGAACAAGGCTGTGAGATCGGCCTAGCATGTCGGTCATAGCTTCCAGGTGTAGCTGTTTAGCGATGATGTTCTCATTGGTGTTCTCCGCAATCTTTCTTAGAGATAGGACTTCAAGTCGAAGTTGAGTTGCGAATGCCTTTACGCTAGAACTTGGGGCCGAAGAAGTCGACTGATTCAGCCAACGAATTACGTGAGCTTGTCATTTGTTAGTCTCAAGCAACTTGAACACTGCATCAAGACAAGACTTTGGGGTTGTCTCGCTATCTTCAAGATGTTTTGCCTTCTTGGCTGCAATATATGTTGGGTTTGTCTCACACCTTGAGCAGACTTGTGCATGCCATCGGGCATATCACCTGAAACAAAGCCAGAGAGATGACAGGTTTTGCACGTGTATAAACAAACATGATAATTGTTACATCAATTCTATCCAATTTCAAATTAGAAAATAAAGAGTAAGTTCAAAATATCAATAGCATAATTTGGCATTGTTCATAATGCGGGAGCTTCACCACACTCTTTGGATTACCATGTCAACATAACAAGCATAGATGAAGGGCAAAGAAAATCATTGTATCTATTTTGGATAATGTGCATGGCATGTTGTTCATATCATCACCACATCGAGAAGATAAAACAGGAGATGACAAGGTGCAAACGTGGGCTGCTTCACCACACACTGGATTATAGATCCACAAAACCAAGCATACATATAGGGAGTATTAAGTAATGTGCATGGTATGAATAAGAAATTTGGTTTTACAAGTAAAACTTCAAACTTACGGTTCTTACGAACATGCATTTTGGTAGAAACAACAAACTAAACAGCAGTAAACAATAGGGAGTATGAGCAAATTAAACAGCAGTTGAGGATAAAGGCTTTAGAAGGACTGACTTACATTAGCAGTTAACACCAGCTTTATAATGCCCTTCTCCATGTCAAGGGAAGGATAACTCAAGAATTTCAACACAGAATCTTCTTCATAAGCATTGCCTGTACTCTACATTTTGTAGAGCGGTAATTATAGATATGATAATACTAGAAGGGATAGAGGATAATGAAGATAAGATGCAGATTGATGCTACATAATCAACTACCAATCCCTGGAAGTACAAGCATTACAGGACAAAATGTACTGACAAGAGCAATGGGCTACACTTCTGCACTGGCATTGTCTGCGTATTCTACTTGTTGGTAAGATTAAATATGGATCTGACCTTTTTTAGTAAATGGTGGGCGAGGGAGATAAGATGCAGAATGCTACAAAATGAACCAATCCCTCTTCCCATAATACAAGAGTGTTTTGAACACTGGTGTACTGTACAAAATGTTCTTATATTATGGGACGGAGGGAGTAGCTGTTAATGTAAGTACAGTGATAGACCACGTTCAGTCCTTACAAGAGGACTGCAAAGCTAAACCTCGTCAAAAGCATTGGGTTGATCCTAAATTTGTGTAAGAGTCCATACGGATCTTATAATGTCCACAAAATGGGCGATTATGAGGCTAACATGTGCAGTGATGCTACATAATCAAACAGCTATGAAAGTAAGTATGGTCATACTGGGCAAGAGGTACTCACGAGAGCAATGCAGTGCGTGGTATAGTTGCGAGATTCTATGGTCCCTTGAGAACGAATGTTCTTCTGCTAACAGTTTTCGTACAAGTGAGACATTAAGACAAATGTAGAAATGTAGTTCAAATTGTGATGTGATATCATAGACAGTACCTTACGTTGCAGCCGAGACCTATGTGTAACAAGATTATTCCAGTCACCGTCGGATAAATGTGGCATCGAAGACTTTACAGAAATTTCGTTCAGAGGCTTCCCATCGAAGTGCGCTTGCCTCAGGTAGGAACGATACTTCATCAACGAGTGCTTGAAAAGTGCAACCAACTCTTGCTCGTCATCACAATCCAGTTTGCTCCTCGCCTATTTAAAAGAATGAAACCTTGTGTCTTGTGTCAGCAGAAACATATGCAGTAATGACCACGAATAACATTGGTACATTACTTATGTGTAAGTTGCGAAGGAAGACTAGAAATTGTTCTGTGTCTGCGGTATAATCTTTCCAGGAAGGAAAGATGCGCACAAAGTTCCTGACAACAACATAAGCTTCGTCTTCTAAACTGGGAAGAAATGGAACATGGGTCCTATTTGCTGCAATTGGGGCTCTCTCTGGTTCGAAAAGGGATTTGGCAACTGGATTTGGTGTACTCTTTGCTGGAATGGGGGTTTTGCATCGTGCATACCGGTGCTATGTCAATCGGCATAATCATACTGTTTGCTACAGTTGGAGTCTGCTGAGTTGGGGCATCAGAAATGACCAGTGTAGTAGGGCTAGAGTCTGCTAGAGTTGGGGTATTTTGTGGGTCAGGTGATATTGCAAGTAAACCTAATGGGCTATTTGATTTATCAGGTGCCACTACCTTTTCCAAATACTTTGCTTGTGCTTCTCCACGATCAGCAATCACCCTCTTTGTTTTGAACGTCTGATACACAAGAATAGCATTTGAATGGATAAATATGGTATGATGACAGATGGAATATGTACTGAAAATGGATAGGCGGGGCGTATTCACATACACGATGTGTAAACTAAGCTAATGGCAGTTCAACAAAGTAGAAGCAATGCAAAGCATCAGTTGCAAGATATGTGTGAGCAATGTAACCTTGGAAAGTTAGAGCAAGTACCTTGATGGGTGAATAAGATAGGGCATCTTCCTCTGACTCCTCCACTAGGGAGCTACATTGACTTAGGTCTCCCTCTAGCTCGAGTCCTTTATTAGGATCATATTACGAGCATGAATCTGTAGGTGGAGAGCGTTTGCATTGTATTGCATCCAGACTTGATTTAAGTCCCTTAATGCCAAGTTTGACAGCCATGGCATTCTTCTGCTTTATTCTTTTCATGCGCGCAAGCTCATAATCATTATGATCTGTTCGAATCTGAGATTCATGAAAACATAAAAAGTAGTCGATTATCTATGGAATGCATTGCGGATTCAACTCGGAGAGTGTCTCCTATAAACCCTGCATATGCAAAGTTCACCTCCCCATCCGTCTTGACGGACCACACACGTAAATACAAACCCTTATGTCTCTATAACAGGAGCACACATTTCAAAACTGAAGTAGGAACAATAGAATCATATGAAATTCGTATTTGAACAAATAAACTAAGCAATTATGAGTGGCGTAATGTTTAGCTTCAAGGGTGGAGTGTTGGTAGTGCGACACAAAGAAAGTAGGCATATTGTATTCCATGTAAAAGATCGAAACCTATGTAAAAGCTGGAAATGACACTTTCTTTCTATACAATGCAGTGTTCGTTACCCACACATGATGGAAGAGATCACATAGAGAAATACTATTCACTCAGGTCTACGGTTCCAGTATTTAGAAACAGGGTGGTCCACCCTAAAAGAATATTGACAACAAATATGACAAGGCAAGCATAGATGTAGTGAATCAATCATTTACTTGTGAGCTTATTAGGACAAGTATGCAGAATTGTAACTGTAGTAAGAGACCATCCAAAATCTGAATGAAGAAGTTTGTCTAGCACTTATTGTTTGCAACTAATCGATGTGAATAATTGGATATTATATCGAATGAGAAAGAAAGACAAGTAAAATTGTCAACAAACCTGGCTTACAGTAGTAATCTGGGTCAATGTCACTACGACCAACAATCCAAAATGACTAGTTTACATTAGGGCCGAATTTTGAAAACCCTGTGAACTTTAGAGGTACTAAAGATTACCAAAATACATCTGAACCATTAAGTGTAGGTAGCACTGAGCACACAACAAACCCTAATGACAGTCCTGCCTAATGAGTAATGAATCAATTAGAAAATGGGTGATGAGGAGTGGCTGCTGAGTGTTGAGGACGTATCTCAGGATAAATCGGGTTGGCTTGGTGGGTGCTGCACGCCTGGGCCCTGAACGGACTGGGAAGGTAGGCACGGCGGCGCGCCCGGGCAGCGGTGACGCTGTTGGGCGAGCGGCTCCTAGCCTCCTGTTAGTCCGGCGACTCCTCCTAGAGTCATGTCGTCCGGGGACGGCAAGTCGCCTGCGAGGCAGGCGGCTGGGGGCGAGTAGAGATCGGAAGCGCGCAGCAAAACAAAGGGGAATCGGGGCCTGGGACGACCCAAAATCCGAGGGTGGGCCGGCCCACCATGGGCACCCTGTAGAGATACACACCCGAGCGGCGAACATGCATTTTCGAAACTAATTTAGGAACATTTAGCAGACCAATTAAACAACTCTGTTTAGCTTGATGCGTGGAGCAGTGTTATTATGACACGAAGCACGTATTCTGATCATATAGTGATCATAAAAGGGGGAAACTCTAAGCATATTTTTTTTAGCAAAAGAGGGTTTTCCCTCCGATTTCTATTAAAGAAACCACCACGGAACCAACATGATGAATTAAACCCTAAGCATGATCAATTAAACCGTATTATGACTGTGCCATGGCAGATTTGAAGCTGCAAACTAGAGAAATGATATTTAGCATCCATTGTTTGCTTCGAACTAAGAACTAAATTCTAAGAGCTGAAAAGAAAGTAGAGTAACCAAGTTAAGATCTATTTTATGGTTGAGATCAAAAAGTTGAGGAGATATGAAGTACCACCACTCTTGCGGCGCCGTGTAGGCATCGGGGGTGCGATGGCTATCAGTGGAGTTGAAGCAGGTCTGCGACGGTAGACGGGTGCACCGGGGGATAAGTCCCGTTGCGGTGGAAGAGAAGGTCGTGTGAGCGGCCCCGGCAAAGAGGACGACGGCGCCGATGAAGCAAGAGGACGCGATGCAAGGCTATTGGTCCGTCGCCGTGGATGAGAAACGTCCATCTCTAGCAGTGGACGACGCGGTCTTGGTAGGCGCTCTGGCATGGTGGAGGACGGTGGTGATGGATGTGGTGGAGGATGGCGACGATGGATGGGGTGGCGGACGGAGGCTGGTGTGGGGATGGGGTGTTCTAGCGGGGACGGTGTATGAATGGGAAAATGGAGGGAGAGGTACAGGGAACCATGTTTTTGGGACGCGCCTGTCTGAAATATGGGAAAGTTACGAACTTAGCCCCCATTTGAAATTTGGACGTCTCGTCGGTTGGGGATAGGACGGTAATCTCGCATCTTGCCAATATTTACCCAGAGCGATTTCGGGTGAGGAGAGGGTGGTTGGCGCCCATGGTTGGCGCCCACGGTGTATGAGCGGGGCTGACAGGTAGGGCGGTTGTGTCACGTCTAAGTGAAGTTACAAACCTGCCCCTATTGAAAATATTTGCCTACATCTATTTCGGCCGAGTCGAGTTTGTTTTTGCTGCCCACCGTGTATGAATGGGGAATGGAGGGAGAAACAGAGGTCTTTCAGACGAGCTTGAATCAAATGTGTTTTGCCGCCCATGTTTGACGCCCACCTGTGTCGGAATGGGCTCAGAGGCGGTCGTGTCACGTCTAATTGAAGTTACTTACCTACCCCTGTTTAGAGCAGTGGAAATCGGGCCGATGGATTGTCCGTGTAATGGGTAGACAATAATTTCCATCTCCCAAACACTTGGCTTCGGGCAGCCGACATGGGAGTGGACATTTTGCAGCTTCTTTCGAATTTTGGGACAATAAGCATCCACGTTTAACCTAGCAACTAAATTCGAATCCATTTTGTATTCCCATATGAATCTTTATAAATTGTTCTATGTGTTTTTATATATCTTCAAAAGGACGACAAAGATGTATTCCATTGTCATATATGAATATGGTTTACAAATGCCGATACTCAAATTCAGAAACTAGTATCCAGTTTAAGGTGAATTCAAATATTTGGAACACTTCATGTCCAACTCAAATGTCACATGTAGCATAATGTGTACTCCCATTTAGATATGTACACAAGCGATGTATCAAGATTCAAATGCTGAGTCAATCAACCAAGAATGTATAGAACTAATAGACATATAAACACTTATAGAGTATATGGATCAATAATATCAACTAACATACATAAGCCAGGCCGTTGTACTTTTTTTGGCTACAACAACATCTTTTTTTAGCCAGCATCTTGGCCCTTTCCGATGTGTGCCACGGTCCATCTATACTACTACTATTGCTGAATGCACATTCAGCCTGATTGGCATATTTGTAGGTCTAGCACAGCAATCCAAATGAAATGTCTCCGAGTCTTATCAATTAACACAGACTTATGCTCAAATAAAATTACTAACCAAAAAACCAAAAAAAAAATATTACATGATCTCTAAAACAAATGGTTTGATTGATTACATGAACAGACAACACAAAGGTTATTAAACTATGGAAAGAACATTTCACCTATGATTTACCAAGTAGGAATTTAATTTCCTTTTTTCCTTCAGGACCTTCAACAATCTGGTCAGTCTCAGCTTGCTTCGTTTTGAAATCCACCAAATATTTAATGGTTGTCTTGAGTACTGCTTGTGATTGTGCTGTTTGCTTCCTCAACATGTCAACTTCATCTCTAAGTGCAGAACCAGAATCTCTTTCTACCACTAGTTTAGCCTCTAGAGCATCAGCAGTTGGCAATTCATAATGCACAATTGGGCCGGTGCCACTGCTGTGGGATGATGCAACGTCCATGGGGACCTCGCTCTTTGATCTTGGGCTAACCTGTTTTGCCATTAAAGTTCCGATTGGATTCAGAAAAGTTGAAGTTAGCAAAACATCTCAACTAGGAGTTATAACAGCAAACCAGTTAAACAAACAAGGAATTAAAGAGTTTCAATTGGATGTTGAAAAGTACTCCCTCCGTCCCATAATGTAAGACGTTTTTTAACACTATGCTAGTGTCAAAAAACGTCCTATATTATGGGACGGAGAAATAAGTTATTAACATCATTGTAACTCTCTTTGCAAAGCAGACAAGCGATTAAACAAACAAGTAGATATTTAAGTTAAGGCAAACAGGTAATTCTTAATAATAAGTATCAAACACATAGATAGGCGAAGTCTACAATATGATTAACAGGCTGTGCCATTATGTAATCAGTAGCAAACTAAATTAAGCCAAGCAACATAATTGAACAATTTTTCAATAAGTGGCTAACTAAAATTCTGAGAAGCAGGTAACTGAACTTATGCTAGTTCTTTGTACAGGCACACTGCAACTTCTTTTTCACTTACAAGGTTGTACAAAGGAGTCCATGGCATCAATTGCTTGGATATGTAGTCCCAATACTTCTTTCTTCCCATACTGCATGGGTAAGTCGAATGGTTAATCTGGTAAGATGGTGCGTCCTTGATATGTTATATGAGGACGTGTAGCCAGACTAGTTGTAGCCAAACACATCACACTGGCTTTTACTGTATATTTCATGCGATTACTTTTGGCATATCGAGATCTAAGCAATCTACAATAGGATGAAAAGACTGGCATCCTTCACATTATTGGCGAACTCAGTTCATGGAAACAAGCAATTCAACCATTCTGTGGGTAAATCAAAAGCGCCACTGAAATATTGTTCACTATCCAATCATACACGCAAAAAGGGGTGACGCCACCATAGGGGCTGGTATGGGCGGCCGCCTCAAGTGGCTGGAAAGTGTGCACGTAGTTTGAGTCGTCCAGGTTGGCCCATGCTAGTTTTGTTCATCCCAACGCATGAGCAGACAATGTAAAAAATGAAGAAAAATGTTTCAATTTGGATGGGCCAATAGCATAAGTGCAAGGCAGGCCCTATAGCAGGCTCGCGGCCGAAACGAGCGCCTCCCATATCGATCGACAGCAGGAAAAATCCCAATTCATTCGCTCCAGCCTCCAGTCTGGTTCGCTCCTAACCTAGCCGCCGCTGGACAGACCAACATAGCACTTCCTCGCGCCCTCGTTGGAGGGCGGTCGCTGGGCTTCAAGCGAACGGAAGGACAAGAAGATGAAGATCCAACCCTGGATGTAGCCTGTGTGGGAGGCAGCGGTGGCAGCACGGGTGTCGGTGTCAAAACCGGCGGATCTTGGGTAGGCGGTCCCGAACTGTGCATCTAGGCAGATGGTAACAGGAGACAAGGGACACGATGTTTTTACCTAGGTTCGGGCCCTCTCGGTGGAGGTAAAACCCTACTGTCGGTGTCAAAACCGGCGGATCTCGGGTAGGGGGTCCCGAACTGTGCGTCTAGGCGGATGGTAACAGGAGGCGAGGGACACAATGTTTTTACCCAAGTTCGGGCCCTCTCGATGGAGGTAATACCCTACGTCCTGCTTGATTAATATTGATGATATGGGTAGTACAAGAGTAGATCTACCACGAGATCAAGGAGGCTAAACCCTAGAAGCTAGCCTATGGTATGATTGTTGAGATGTAATGTTGTGTCCTACGGACTAAAGCCCTCCGGTTTATATAGACACCGGAGAGGCTAGGGTTACACAGAGTCGGTTACAATGTTAGGAGATCTACATATCCATATTGCCAAGCTTGCCTTCCACGCCAAGTAAAGTACCTTCCGGACACGAGCCGGAGTCTTCAATCTTCTATCTTTGTAGTCTAGGAGTCCGGCGGATATTGATAGTCCGGCTATCCGGACACCCCCTAGTCCAGGACTCCCTCAGTAGCCCCTGAACCAGTCTTCAATGACAATAAGTCCGGCGTGCAAAATGTTCGGCATTGCAAGGCGGGTTCCTCCCTTGAATAATCCGGAGAAGATAATGAACACCAGGATAGTATCCGGCTCTGCAAAATAATTTCCACATTCCAAACGTAGAGAGAATAAAACATATACACCGATCCAATCTGTTGACGTATTATGCGGCATGACATCACACCGGCACCAAGCCTTTGTTTGAATTACTGTACCACTTGACACGTTTAGCGGCGGTTTCAGCACACGTCCTGTTGAGCGGAGATCGTGTTCCCCTTTTCCGGATTCTCATCAATACGTGTGTGGTAACCCAACGCGCCATTGATGGTGGCGCTTGGGAGATAAGCGAGTTTTACCGGGCGGTGAGGGACGCATAGTTTTGTCGCCTATATATAAGGGATAAGGATTTACCTTCTCACCTACGCCTTCTTCCTCCTTTGCTCATCCATCCCTGCGAACCCAAGCTCCAACGCTCAAGCTCGCGCATTCCGCCTCGACCCTTCTCCGAACATGTCCGGAGGGGGAGGCAAGTGGATGGCCTCCACCGCCAAGGAGGAGGACATCACCAAGCTGCGCGACGCCGGATACCTTTCCGGAGACATCGCGCATCGGCTGCCCGACGCGGGGCAGCTCGTTCCTACCCCAGGACCTCACGAGAGGGTTGTTTTTCTTCCCCACTTCCTCCGCGGACTGGGCTTTCCGCTCCATCCATTCGTCCGGGGGATCATGTTCTACTACGGCCTGGATTTCCACGATCTGGCGCCGAACTTCGTCCTCAACATCTCGGCGTTTATCGTCGTGTGCGAGGCCTTTCTCTGCATCCGGCCCCACTTCGGCCTGTGGCTCAAGACCTTCAACGTCAAGCCGAAGGTTGTGAAGGGACATAAGCGGAATCGGAGGCGCTATGTTGGGCAAGTTGCCCAACGTCCCTTAACTAGAAGGGACCTTCGTGGACTCCGTCAAGGGGTGGCAATCGGGGTGGTTCTATATCACCGAGCCGCGCAAGCCTACATGGGCGGCAGCCCCCAAATTTAGATCTGGAATCCCTACGCAGCTCACCTCCTGGAAAGAGAAGGGCTTGCGGTGGGGTGACCCGTGGAGGTGACGGGACTTGAACTGCATCAAGAAGCTGGTGAGCAATGGGCTCCGGCTCGTCGACGTGGTCCAGGTCATGCTCCTCCGGCGGATTCTCCCATGCCAAGAAAGGGCATATAATCTGTGGGAGTTTAATCCGGAACAGCACCAGACGTTAAGCGGGCTTTTCGATACAACGTACGAAGGTGCTTGGAGGGTGCTGTTCAAGAGCGCTGATGCGCCCGCATCCGCGACCGAAGACCGCGGATTCAGCTTGCGATCTCCGTGGCGACGGGTAAGTGATTCGACCCCATTACGGGACACTTGTTGTAATTAGATTGACTCTAGCGAGGTTTTTAATCTGCCTCTTCCTTTGATAGGAATGGATGGAGAAGGCCGAGCTGCTTATCAGTCCGGCTCCCATGCCAGAAGAACCAGTGGATGCCCATTTAGCAAGGTTGCTGGTTCCGCACCATCGTGGTCTTGGGAGAAGAAGGCCAAGAAGGTGGCGGGACTCGAAAGAGTTCCCGCAATAAGGCGTCTGACGACGACGACAAGGACTCCTCCCCCGAAGACGACGAGGAGGAGGAGGAGTACTCTCTCCCGAAGGAGGGAGAGAAGAAGAGGAAGGCCTCCCCAATCGGGGCGGCCGAAGGGTCCAAGAGGGGGAGAACTATCCCCCCGGACAGTTTCGCCAACATTAGTGTTGGCGAGGAAGAGTGGCCTCCAAGGGCCCGGCGTCCAGCAAGATCGTAAGTATCCGGATCATTCATACGCCGTATTATAGTATGTCACGCAGTGTCCTTCTAATGCCGCATTGTTTCTTTAGTCCGGCGGTGGCGACTTTCCCGACTTCGATGAGCGGGTCGTTAGCGCCGTCGGATGTAAATTCCATCGATTGCCTCTACCCCACGCGCGAAGACGACGAGGCGGAATCCTGAGGGGACGCGCTAGGAGGAGGCTCGGGAGGCGCCGTCGAGCAGCCCGGACTTTGTGCGGACTCTACTCCGAACCGTAGCGGTTCGAGTCGACAAGCAGCCCCTCGAAAGAGGGCAGGACCGTGACGCCGCGGCCTCCGTCCCAACCGGAGGCACGGACAACTGCTTGGAGGCGCCAAAGGCCTCCATCGAGAGAACACCGCACTCTCATGAGTGCGGTGATTGAGAAGGTCCAGCTCGCCAAGGGCGGGCTGACCGAAGCCTGCAACAGCCTTCTAACAGGCTTTGAGGTAAGAAGGTTAAAATTAAGTAATATAATACCGCATAGACAGTAGCCCCTGATGCTTAGTCCGGTGTTCGGAAAGAAAAGCCGGACTAAGGATCTTTAACAAGATATACGCAAGGTTTCTAAAATATGTCAATATGGGTTTGCAGGCTGCGCTGTTGACCTCTGCCGCATTAACAGCGGAGGTCGAGGCGCTGAAGAAGGACCTTGAGCGGTCGGAGCAAGAGCTCGGCCATGCCAAGAGGCAGCTCAAGGAAAAAGAAGGTAAATAACACCACTTTAAATATGCACCTTATAGAAAAGGGTTTTGGTTGCAAGCAAGATTAAGAAGGATAATATAAAGCGATCGGGGGCCACTAACAAGGTGGCAGCCTCGAAGGATGCCGTGTCGTGGCGAGCGCAATGTGGCCACAGAACGGACTGGCGAGAAAAAGCAAGCGGCTGGTGGCGGAAGTTCGGCAAGAGCTCCGTGCTCTCATGAAAAAGCATGAGAGTTTGGGCGTGACTCAAGACTCGAGTCGAGTTTGCCTCGGCTCTCGATAGGGCCGAATCCGCCAAGGCCGAGGCCCGAGAGGGCCCATATGGAAATAGAGGACATGAAGAAGATAGCAGCGGTAAGGCGTTTTCATGCGAGCAAGCATGTTAATGTAAATTACGGATACTTACCGAATTCGGAGCTCTCGAGGGCATTTGCGGATCTGCCGCGTAGTGCGCCCGATGCCGCTGCGTTCTATCATGGCGAGGAGGGAGCTCAGCGGAGAAGGTCTTCGGTCTCGATCGCCGAGGCCGGCCATCCGTGCCCCAAGCGACCAGTGAAGCAGTGGTCGAACTCCACAAGGTAGCCGAGGAGGCCATGAAGGGCCTCATAGTCCGGCCAGGCCGGGCAGGCCATGCTGGCAGCTACTTTGGCCTAGTCGGCGGCTAGTTGATGCATGCCCAAGGCTGGATGTGATCAAGCGATCCGCTTTGCATTGAAGGCGCTTCGTCGAGCCCTTGCCCGCATAAAGGTGCAATGGGGCAAGCTGGATGCGGAGAAGCTTCTCACGGATCCGCCGCCGCCGCAAGGAGCACCGTCGCCAGAGCGATATTATAAAGTTGTCTGAAGGGAGCCCGCGATATCGCGGATGAGTGCCCCCTAATGTAATCCTTGAGTGAACTCGCGTGTGTGTTTATCACATGCTTGAAAACTTCGTTTATATGCGCTATGAGCAACGCTTTGTTGAATTTAAAATATTACCTTACAGGCGGCCGTTTGTTAAATCCGAGAGATGGCAAGTCGTTGGCTTCAGCCCCAAGCCACGAGTCTTTGGGGTGTTCGGTGATAAACTTGAGCACTCTTGTTCCCATCTTTGGGTCCATCTAGGAGGCGCCAACACGACGAACAAGGCGACCGGACTTATAATGCTTGAACACTCTCACTTAGCCATAGAATTCTATAATTTTAAATTTTGGCGAAGCCCCTGGTATTCGGAAGATCGAATCCGGGGCGCTATCCACGCCTTCGTTGGACATCATCCGGAACTTCGCTCGAAGCAGCATGAGTCTTTAGGGACCCGAAAAGACCTCTCGAACAGCGACTAGTCTCTCGCCTTATCATGCCAGTCAGTTTTAGCTTTCTCCACTGAGGCGTTAACCCGGCTCAGCCGGGGCGCAATCGCAATGGTTCTCCTAGTGCTACCTTAGCCGACGGAACGGAACGTAAGGCACCAAAACATAGGAGCCGGGCAAACCCAACTATTGACCCAAGACATGATTCGGAGCTGATTCATATAATGCTATAAGTTCGGGGTGCCGCACTTGTGAAAGTGTTCGGACTTAATCACACCGTAATATGGGGAACAGAAGCCCCTGGTGTATTGGCCGTACCAAAGTGTACGGGTGCAATATGTCATATAGTGAACATTTGTAAAGGATAACGCAATTGCCATGAAAAGGTAATAAACTTGCAAAAAGGAAGTGCTGCGTTATTTATGAAAGAAGGTCTACTAATAAAGCGGACTGATACAAATAGTGCGGTAAGCAAGGTGTTTGGGCTAAATTAACATGTCCCCCTCCAGGGATAAGCTGCAGACTTGGTGTATGTAATTGAATTTAATGCTCGTAACGGAGACCACCTGAGTGTTCGTTGCAGCCTTCTTTGTTCCCTGACTGTTGTATCGTGAATTTGGCAAGTTCGCCGTCGGACAGGGCTTCTGGTTAATGGAGTCCTGTGTATGCAAAAGAAGAAAAGATAAAAAAAAAGCCAAGGGGGGCGATCATGAGCCCCTTGTGTGGTCGAGCCGCACTCTTTGGTCCTTGCGGTTAAGCCCCTCCCCTGCGCCCATGGTATCTCCAAAGCGTAATGATGTACGCGGAGTGTTATTCTAGTGATCATGCGCGGGCGGGGGTTGGGGCCGCATTGCTACGCGTGCTCTGATCACGCCAGGTGGTCTTGGTTGTTGTTGCTCCGGGCGCGTTTTAATGTGTCCGCTTTTAATTGCGGACTAGAGAATTGCCGTGAAGGCTGCTCAGATTTCCGCCATGAGAGTCATTGATGTTCCTCCGTTCGGAGGAGCGCCCGTATTCCCATTGACCGTAATGACTCCACGAGGGCCCGGCATCTTGAGCTTTAGGCATGCATAATCGGCACGCGTTGAATTTTACAACGCTGCACGCGTCCGAGCGAGGCATGATAGCCGCCACGAACAGGACTATATCGAAGATTAACTCTTCGCCGGAAATTATCCGGGATCCGAAGACCACTTCGGTGTGTGAGCAGCTTTGCAGTTGGGTTCCACTCCTGGGATGACACCTTTAAAGGTTGTCTTAGTAGGTTTGATCCTGGATGGGTCTATGCCCATTTTGCGCACTGTGTCTTGATAAAGCAGGTTCAGGCTGCTACCGCCGTCCATAAGGACTCTTGTGAGGTGAAATCCATCGACGATTGGGTCTAGGACCAATGCGGCGAATCCGCCATGGCGTATGCTAGTCAGATGGTCTCGTCGATCGAAAGTGATCGAACAGGAGGACCATGGATTGAACTTCGGGACGACTGGCTCCATCGCATAGACGTCCCGTAGTGCGCGCTTCCTCTCCCTCTTGGGTATATGGGTCGCGTAAATCATATTCACCGTCCGCACTTGCGGGGGGAAAGCCTTCTGTCCTCTGTTGTCCGGCGCCCGGGTCTCTTCCTCGTCGTCGCTATTTAGCCCCTTGTCATTGTGTTCGGCAATTAACTTGCCAGCCTGCCTGAACACCCAACAATCTCTATTGGTGTGATTAGCTGGCTTTTTGGGGGTGCCATGTATCTGGCATGAGCGGTCGAGTATTCTGGCCCGCATTGGGCGGGCCGGGTTGTTCTTTTAAATGGCTTCTTCCGTTGACGGGTTTGGAGCCTCGGAATCCGGCATTGACCGCCGATCCTCTTTGTCGCCGCCGTTAGTACGGGCGTTTGTTTTGATTCGACGTGACCTGCCGTGATTGTCCTTGGTGTCCGGCTGCCAGAATTTTTGCGGAGATTATTGCTTGCGGGCTAGCCAGCCATCCTCTCCAGCAAAAGCGGGTCATTAACAATGTGAGGGCTGCCATGGATTTCGCTTCTCCCGCCTGTGCCGGGCTAGCCATTCGTCCCGGATGTTGTGTTTGAAGGCTGCGAGGGCCTCCGATCCGGACGGTCGGCGATTTGATTTTTCTTCGTCAAGAACCGTGTCCAGAACTGTCTGGCCGATTCGTCTGGCTGCTGAATAATGTGGCTTAGGTCATCGGCGTCTGGTGGTCGCACGTATGTACCTTGGAAGTTATCAAGGAACGCGGCCTCCAGGTCTTCCCAACACCCGATCGACTCTGCGGGCAGGCTGTTAAGCCAATGCCGAGCTGGTCCTTTAAGCTTGAGTGGGAGATATTTGATGGCGTGCAGATCGTCGCCGCAGGCCATATGGATGTGGAGAAGATAATCTTCGATCCACACTGCGGGGTCTGTTGTACCATCGTAAGATTCGATGTTCACGGGTTTGAACCCTTCGGGGATCTGATGATCCATTACTTCATCGGTGAAGCATAACGGGTGTGCGGCGCCCCTGTATTGAGCAATATCGCGACGCAGCTCGAGGGAGCGCTGTCTGCCGTGTTCGGCCCGGCCGGCGTTATGTCCGGCGCGACGGTATTCGTCGTGGGTCATAGGGCGCCCACGTGATCCATATATGGATCTGGATTGCCTTGCTTTGTCCTCCAAGATGTCTCGCAAGTCCGTAGCGTTCCTTTTGGCCGTACTCTGGATCGATGTCGGGTACGGTCTTGGCTGGGCCTTGAATGCCTCTCTGTCATGCGACCACGGGCGGTCGGTCAGCCATGTCGCGGCGCTGGTGATAAAGGTATGTATGCTTCCTCCTCTAATCGGGGGAGCAGCTTGCGTCTCGGGTAACTTTTGGAGGGGAGTTCGAGTTTATACTCTTCGGCCGCGAGGACCTCGGTCCATCGATCGGCTAGCAGATCTTGATCAGCTTGAAGCTGTTCCTGCTTTTTCTTTAGGCTATTTGCCGTGGCTATAAGCCTGCGCCTGAAGCGCTCTTGTTCGACGGGATCCTCGGGTATGACGAATTCATCGTCGTTGAGGCTCGCTTCGTCTTCGGAGGGAGGCATATAGTTATCATCCTCAACCCTTCGGCTCGCGCCTGTCGTGAGGGCTTGCCTGCCCTCCCGCTGAGTCTTGCAGAGGGGATCATCTTCGCACTCTCCGGTGTTATTGTCTCCGTGCGGATTCTCCATTCTTGTTGTGGCGGATTTAGAGCGGCACCGCCGACGCCGGGCGCTTAGGCTGCTTCTTCAAAGAATCTTCCTCCGCTGCTTTTTACGCCATCCCTTCCTTTGGGGTATCCACTGTAGACGTCGTGATGACGAGGTGGCCTTCCAGGTGTCCCGTGGCGCTGGTCCTAAGCGTCTCCTGCATCATCGTCCATAGCGCCGATGTCCTCGAGTCGTAGTCTAGCATGTCGGTTAGATCCTCGGCGATGGCTACAAAGTGGGTGGTGGGTGGGCTCAATTTCTTCGCCGTCCGAACTCCAACCGCCCCGCCATAGTCCGCCAGATTCTCCCGATAGCGAGAGATGCTTCAGAGATTGAGGATATCGCCAAAAGGCGAGTGTTGAAAGATGTCCGCGGTGAATTCCATAACCGCGCCTAATCTGCTTAATTGGCGGGGCGCGGGAGGCTCGGAGTCCGGCGAGGAGTCCGTGTCTCGGGATCACGAGTTCACAAGGGACAAAATCGGTATTCGCTCCATCGCCGTAGATGTTGAAGCCCCGGCGGCGCTCTATCCACCGACCCTCGTCATGGGCAATCGGCTCCGGCGAGTAGCCGGGCGGATTCGCGCGCCACCAAAGCATCGCCGCGGCAGAGCTGATCATGCCCATCGCCGCAGGTCGGGCGCTTGCTGGGCTCGAGTCCGTCAAGATCAAGTCTCCGCGTCATCGGCCGTGAAGTTTAGGCTTCGAATCGACTCGACGGCGAGGCGAAGCTTCGATCTGCTCGGATGGCCAAGAGAGTTGGCCCAGCAGCAAAGCCGCCGAATCGAAGATCTGTCCGGGAGAAAAGTCTCACCCGGACAGCGTTGAAGGTTGAAGAAGCCATCGAGCCTATCGGTGACGCACACGAGGAACTCTCAATGAAAGCACCAATGTCGGTGTCAAAACCGCGGATCTCGGTAGGGGTCTCGAATCGTGCGTCTAGGCGGATGGTAACAGGAGGCGAGGGACACAATGTTTTTACCTGGTTCGGGCCCTCTCGATGGAGGTAATACCCTACGCCCCGCTTGATTAATATTGATGATATGGGTAGTACAAGAGTAGATCTACCACGAGATCAAGGAGGCTAAACCTAGAAGCTAGCCTATGGTATGATTGTTGAGATGTAATGTTGTGTCCCTACGGACTAAAGCCCTCCGGTTTATATAGACACCGGAGAGGCTAGGGTTACACAGAGTCGGTTACAATGGTAGGAGATCTACATATCCGTATTGCCAAGCTTGCCTTCCATGCCAAGTAAAGTACCTTCCGGACACGAGCCGGAGTCTTCAATCTTCTATCTTCGTAGTCTAGGAGTCCGGCAGATATTGATAGTCCGGCTATCCGGACACCCCCTAGTCCAGGACTCCCTCACCTACTCCTGCTTGATTGATATTGATGATATGGGTAGTACAAGAGTGGATCTACCACGAGATCAAGGAGGCTAAACCCTAGAAACTAGCCTATGGTATGATTGTTGTTTGTCCTATGGACTAAAACCCTCCGGTTTATATAGACACCGGAGAGGGCGAGGGTTACACAGAGTCGGTTACAATGGTAGGAGATCTACATATCCGTATTACCAGGCTTGCCTTCCACGCCAAGGAAAGTCCCATCCGGACACGGGACGAAGTCTTCAATCTTGTATCTTCATAGTCTTGGAGTCTAGCCAATGATGATACTTTGGCTATCCGGACACCCCCTAGTCTAGGACTCCCTCAGTAGCCCCTGAACCAGGCTTCAATGACGACGAGTCCGGCGCGCATATTGTCTTCGACATTGCAAGGCGGGTTCCTCCTCCGAATAATTCGTAGAAGATTGTGAACACCAGGATAGTGTCTGACTCTGCAAAATAAATTCCACGTATCTCCATAGAGAGAATAATTTTTACACAAGTTCAATCTGCTGACGTATTTCGTGGCGTGAAGTCACACCACGGCCAAGCCTTTACGCGAATCGTTTTTATCATTCCACCTCGCGCGAAGCGGCGCGTTTCCTTGGCACGCCTTGTCGGGCAGAGATTGTGTTCCCTTATTCCGGGATTCCCATCAATACGGATGTGGGTAACCCAACCGCGCCATTGATTGCGGCGCTTGGGAGATAAGCGAGTTTTACCAGGCCGGTGGGGACGCATAGTTTCGTCCGCCCATATATAAGGGGATAAGGATCCACCTTTTTACCTACGCCTTCTTCCTTCTTTGCTTATCCATCCCCGTGCACTCAAGCTCCAGCGCCCAAGTCCGCACATCTCACCTCGACCTGCTCCAACCATGTCCAGAGCGGGAGGCAAGTGGATGGCCTCCTCCGTTACGGAGGGGCACATCAAGAAGCTACGCGACGACGGATACTTGTCCAGCGATATCGCGCACCTGCTCCCCGACGAGGGGCAGCTCATCCCCACCCCCGGGCCCCATGAGAGGGTGGTATTCCTTACCCATTTCCTCCGTGGACTGGGCTTCCCACTCCACCCCTTTGTCCGGGGGCTCATGTTCTACTATGGCCTGGATTTCCATGATCTGGCCCCAAATTTCATCCTCAACATCTCGGCGTTTATCCTCATGTGCGAGGCCTTCCTCTGCATCCAGCCCCACTTCGGCTTGTGGCTCAAGACCTTTAATGTCAAGCCGAAGGTTGTGAAGGGCAGCCAAGCGGAGTGCGGAGGCGCCATGGTGGGCAAAATGCCCAACGTTACTTGGCTCGAGGGTGCCTTCGTGGAAACCATCAAAGGGTGGCAATCGGGGTGGTTCTACATCACCGAGCCGCGCGACCCTGAATGGGCAGCGGTCCCCGAATTCAGATCCGGCATCCCCATGCGGCTCACTTCTTGGAAAGAGAAGGGCCTGCTGTGGGGTAGTTCGGAGGAGCTAACCGGACTTCAATCCTGTCTCCAAACCCTGGTGAACAAGAAGCTCAAGCTTGTCAATGTAATCCAGGTCATGCTCATCCGCCGGATCCTCCCCTGCCAACAGCGGGACTTCAACTTGTGGGAGTTTGATCCGACACAGCACCGGACCTTGAGCGGGCACTTCGACACTACATACGAAGAGGCCTGGAAGGCGCTATTCAAGTGCGCTGAGGCTCCCGCATCCGCTACCGAAGATCGCGGATTCAGCTCGCAGCGTCCGGCTGGCGAGGTAAGCCATGTTATCCTTTATGGGACACTTGCTCTTCATAGTTTGACTATATATGTGGGATCTAAACTCCCAATACCTTTAACAGGCCTGGCAGGAGACGTCCGGACAGGTTAACTGTCTGCTCCCTTCCGAAGACTCCAGCGAACGCCTGCCCGACAGAGCTCTTGGTCCCGCACCTTACGTGGTGCCGGAGAAGAAGGCCAAGAAGAAGGCCATGGGAAACCGGAGGAGTTCCCGACGTCAGGTGTTATCGGATTCATCGTCCGATGACTCCGAGGTTGACTCCTCCCACGAGGATGAGGAGGAGAAGAAAGAGGCCTCTCCCCCAGCGGGGGAAGAGAAGAAAAGGAAGGCCTCCCCGACGAGGGAGGCCGAAGGGTCCAAGAAGGGAAGGACCCTTCCCCCGGACTGTTCCGCCAACGCCAGCGACGGAGACGAGGATTGGCCTTCAAGGGCCAAGACCCTGGCGAGATCGTAAGTATCCGAACTCCTAAATGATTTATATTTTTTCTTTTTGTCACACGGTGTCTTTCTAATGCCGCATACAACCCTGTAGTCCGCCCAAGGACGATCTTCCCGCTTCGTCGAGCGGGTCCTTGGGTACGTCGGATGTGGATAGCACTTCACTTCCGACCGCCTCCTCCCCCCGTGACGACGCCGAGGTGGGATCCCGAAAAGGGACCCACCAGGAGGAGCAGGCCCCAGAGGAGCCGCAAGGCAACCTCCCGGACTTTGGACCGGACTCCGCACCGGAACCTGCAGTGGTTCCGGAGTCCGGCAAGCGGCCCCTTCGTAAGAAGGGCAAGATCAGGACGCCGGGCGCCCTCCGCCCAACCGAGGCGCCGGATAACTTGCCGGAGGCGCCAACGGTGCTTCCATCAAAGAGGAACACCGCCCGCCATGAGTGCGGTGATTCGAAGGTTCACTCGCCAAGAGCGGGTTGACCGAAGCCTGCAGCAGCCTTCTAACAGGCTTTGAGGTAAGAATTTTAAGATATGTAAAATAGTACCGCATAGACAGTAGCCCCTGATGCTCGGTTCGGTGTTCGGAAAGAAAAGCCGGACTGAGGATCTAAAAAGATATACGCAGGAGTCTTAACAAAAATATGTCAATATGGGAATGCAGGCTGCGCTGCTCACCTCTGCCGCACTGACTGCGGAGGTCAATGCCTTGAAGCAGAGCCTCGAGCGGTCCGAGAACGAGCTCGGCCATGCCAAGAAGCAGCTCGAGGACAAGGAAGGTGAGTAACACCTTGTTAAAATTGTACCTTACAAAAAAGGATTTGGTTGCAAGAGGAATGACAAGGATAATGTGGGTACTCCAGGGGCTATGAACGAGTGGCGACCCTGAAGGAGGCGGTGTCCGCGGCTGAACGTAATGCGGCCGCGGAGCGCACCGAGCGAGAGAAGTAGGAGGCGCGGGTGGCGGATGTATGGCAATAGCTCCAGGCTCTCATGGACAAACACGAGAGTTTGGAGCGTGACTCGAAGACTCGAGAGTCCGAGCTTGCGTCGGCTCTTGAGAGTGCCAAAGCCGCTAAGGAGGAAGCCCACAAGGCCCTCCAGGAGATTGAGGCATTGAAGAAAATAGCGGCGGGTAAGGCATTCTTCATGCAAAGCAAGCATGTAAAAGTGAATTACCTGTTACTTACCCGAATTCGAGCTCTCCAGAGCTGTCAGAGATCTGCGCCAGAAGATGTCCGATCTTTGCCGCTTACAGAGCCGAGGAAGGAGCTCGACGGAGAAGGTGTTCTGGTCTCAAGATGTCGAGGCCGACATCCGTGCTTTTAGCGACCAGCTGAAGCAGCTGGTCGAGCTCCACAAGGTGGCCGAACAGGCCATGAGGAGCCTCATAGTTCGGTTGTGGCCCAAAGAGGCCATGCCTGGGAGCTACTTTGGCCCGGTGCGGTGGCTGGTGGATGCTTGTCCATGGGTTGAAGTCATCAAGCATTCCGCCTGCATTGAAGGTGCCTGTCGGGCCCTTGCTCGTGCCAAAGTGCATTGGGGCAAGATGAACGCTGAGAAGCTTGTGACGGACGCTCCACCACCGGGCAAGGAGTATCGCACGCCCGAGATGTATTATAAGGGTGTCCTAAAGGGTGCCCGCATTATTGCGGGTGAGTGCTCCAAAGATGTAATATTTGAGTAGACTCGCATTTTGTTATCCTGTGCACTGAAAACTTTGTTCATATGCGCTAAGCAACGCTTGTTAATTTAAAATATTACCTTCTGTGTGGCCGTTTTTCAAATATGAGAGATGGCAAGTCATCGGCTTCAACCCCCATGCCACGAGTGCTGGGGTGTTCAGGATAAACTTGAGCGCTCTTGTTCCCATTTTTGGGTCCATCTAGGGAGGCGCTCAACACAACGAACGAGGCAACCGGACTTATAATGCTTGAACACTCTCACTTAGCCATAGAATTCTATAATTTTAAATTTCGGCGAAGCCCCTAGTGTTCGGAAGGCCGAATTCGGGGCTCTATCCACGCCTTGGCCGGACAAAGCCGGTTCCTCGCTCTAAGCGGCATAAGCCTTTAGGGACTCGAAAAGACCTCTCGAACAGCGACCGGCTCTCGCCTCATCATGACGGGTCAGTTTAGCTTTCTCCATCGAGGTGCTCGCCCAGCTCAATTGGGGCACAATCGCGATGGTTCTCCCAGCTACCTTAGCCGATATAATGGAACGAAGGTACCAAAACATGGGAGCCGCAAACCCAACTATTGACCCAAGACATGATTCGAGCCGATGCATATAATGCTATAAGTTCGGGTGCCGCACTTGTGAAAGTGTTCGGACTTATCACACCATAATGTGGGGAACTTAAGCCCCTGGTGTATTTAGCCGTACCAAAGTGTACGGATGCAACATGTCATAGATGAACATATGCATAAGAAAGGAATGCAGTGGTAGGCAAAAAGCGATGCATTGTTTATTCATAAAGTACTGCCATGAGTGCAGAATGATACAAATAGTGCGATAAGCAAGGGATGGAACTATTTAGCATGTCCCCCTCCAGGGGTAGGCTGCGGAATGGTGTATAAAACAGGTATAATGCTCATAATGGAGACCACCTGGATACTCGGCGTGGCCTCTCCTCTTCCCTGGCTGTTGCATCGTGAGTTCGGCAGGTCTACTGCCGGACAGGGCCTCTGGTAAACGGAGTCCTGAGGATAAGAAAAAAAAAAAAGAAAGAAAGAAAAAGGATGACACGCTTGGGAGCCCGTGGTGTGGTTGAGCCGCACTCTGGGCCTGCCGTGGTCGTGCCCCCCCCCTATGCCCATGGTATCTTCAGAGCGTAGTGATGTACGCGGAGTACTGGTTTTGCAATTTTGCAAGGGCTGGGGTTGGGGCTATGCGTGCTCGGAATGCGCCAGGTGGTCTTGTTGTAGGTTACTCCGGGCGCGCTTGGCGGTGTCCGGTCTCTTAACGGCCGGACTCGAGAATTGCCTTAAGAGGCTGCTCTGCACTTCTGCCGTGAGAGCCGCTGTATGCTCCTCTGTTCGGAGAGAGCGTTCAGTGTTTCCGTTGACCGTGATGACTCCTCGAGAGCCTGGCATCTTGAGCTTGAGGTATGCATAGTGCGGCACCGCGTTGATGTGGGGACCCCGACTCGGAAGTCGTGATCACCGAATGCACGTGTACAGTGATCCCAGAGATCAATGCTCACTGAACACACAGAAGCTGAATAACAAGAGTCTTACATCCATACATACCGTTTTACACAAGTAGGACCATTATGGTCGAGTCTTGAGTATAACATCGCAGCGGAAATCTTCATCGATAACTTGGACCCATGCCATTTGCCTTAACCCTACAGGCATTCTGACTGGGAAGCGTCCTAGCTCGCATGCTCGCAACAAGTGTTCTCCATCACATCCTGTTCTTTCATGCCTGGTCAATGAAATAACCAAAGGCAAGCCAATGAGTACTTTGAATGTACTACAAGCAACCCACGATTTGGTTCAAGGTACAAGAATGCATGACATAGGTAAAGTTTTGCATAAAGCTAATTTTGAGTGCAAGGACATGTTCAACATCCTATAAAGCATGCATCAAGAGAATTCAAGTAACCATAAGGACTGGTCACAGATATCAACATAAATAGAATGGGCACCAGCCCATTTACCATGAACAGAGTGGGCACCAACCCATCTCAATCGTGTCAAGTCCTTTGACTTGATCCAAGACAACACCATCATCTCACACACACCGGGTTTGAAAACAAGTGGACGAGCCCAAGAGCGGTTACCTAACTGTCCATGACCGTGGACACGGCTATTCAATAGTTTTACACTCTGCAGAGGTTGCACACTTTACCCACTAGATCCGGGAACTTTCGTGTCAAACCACGACCATGCGTACCTCAAATACCCGGGTAAGCACCCGATCACTACCTTCCCTAGTCGACACTAACCTCGAGTCCACTCGATTGGTAGTAACCCCGTGCAAACATTTCTCATCATAAAGTTGTGGAGCCTCGCCGCATATTCATCACATACCACAAGCACGGGTACCAACGGTGTGTCGTGCCCTCGTGAAAACAGTCATGGCCGCCCTAACCGGCACGACCCGCCCCAAGAGAGAGCACCAACTCTCCCCGTCACTAGTAATGCGGGCTCCAAGCTAGTATCGGTCTAGGTACTCAATAATGCCCTTTCCCATATAAGGGTAGAGTGGTCGCGCATGTAAGGTTGGAATAACGGTCGCAACTCCGACCAATCCGCTTTGAAAACCACACACCCTCTTGGCTTGGCACACCACTTCGTCATCAAGTGGTCACCCATCTCATCATCTCCCTGCATGAGTGGCACCCGGCGAGGTTTTCAAAATACTTTTGAAATCACTTTGCCTCCTTCACCATGCATATTCCCATCCCTTTTGCATAGCATCTACTTTAGCATCCTATCTACTCCCACCGGCATAGCCCTCATAAGATGGTAGGGCCATGCACAATGCAAGTATCAACGAGGGATGTAATCGTGGCAACCACCCACGTGGTTCACCATCTCGTCATGATTCCGATGCATCATCAATAAAGAGCTAAAAATGACATGCATATAAAGGGGGTATCATAGTCATGGTCAAAGGGCTGCTTGCCTGTTTAACAAAGTCTTCGAGGTCTTCTAATCCTTCTCCAAGTACTCCGTCTACCTCGTCAACTAACGTCGGAAACAACCACAATAAGCAACACAACAAGGCAAGAATAAATGTGCTCTAAAAAATGTGAAGTTGACTTTTATTGGATACCTCTGGTCACATGAGGGATGACCAAGGTGATTTCATTGGAAGTGTATCAATGGACATCTCCGGACATTTCAATATGATGGAATCAAGAGATTTATGGATTTGCAAGAAGTGTACAGAAATACATTTTTGAAAAATGAGCAAAGGCACCCATTTAACAAAGGATGATTTTAGAAGCATCTAGGAATTGGTTTCACTGGATTTGGAGTTCAAATGAATATCCTATGATTTTGCAAAGCTGATCAACATGAAGAAATGGCTCAATAATTTATGTGGTACAGAAAGCATCAAGAAAAATGTTCATAAACTAGGTTATGAGCTTATATTCATCTAGGAATTGGAATCATGGCATTTGGATCAATATTGAGCTCTCTGTGATTTTCTAAAGTTTATCACAGAAATAGGAAAAATAGGATGTGATAATTATTTGTGAAGCAAAAGTATCTGGAAAAATGTGCATGTTGCACCAACAGGTAGAGCATGATTTATGGAATCTCTAGAAATTTGAATCATCAAATTTGGAGTCCATTTGAACTGTTTGGGAGATTTTACAAGTTGACAGAAAAGAATATGGAAAAAGACAAGGAAGGGCGTTATACCTATGCCTCGCCTCGAAGCGCAGTTAGGGCAAGCAAGACTGGGCGGCCCACTGCACGGCCACGCAGCCAAGGAGGGCCACGCCGATGGCGTATTATGGGAGTACGCTTCCTGTAGGGAAGGCGGTCTCATGGGATTCCGCCCCACTTAAACGCCGGGCCCGCCGACCGAGTCGCTGACCAGGGGGCCGGTGCTCAGTTGCCGTCTACCTCCCGCCAAACAGAGCAGGGCGAGGCGAGGCCGAGCGGGCGCCAGCGCTCTCCCGGGCGGCACGGGCCACCTCCGGCGGTGCTCCGCCCACCGGGCTTTCGGGAGGATGAGCCGATCCATCGGTGTACTAATCGCTTGCCGAGGAGAGCCGTGGCGGCGACGGGCCGGGCGACCGCGGAGGAGGCCACCGGCCATCTTCGGCTTCGAGCATGCGATGCTCCCGGGACAAATGGCGGCGTGGGGAGGTCTTGCGGTGGTGCCAGAAGTGTGCGGAGCTATCCAGGGGAAGAGAGAGGGGCCGAGGCCTTCGGATTTGAGCAGCGGCCGGCGGCTCGGCTCCGGCCTAGGAGGGGGATGGGGAGCGCGAGGAGGGGAGTGAGTTGGTTCAGGGGGTTCACAGGAGGGAGAGAGTGGCAAAGGAGGCCAGAGAGGGCTTGGGGAGACCTTTAAATAGGCGGACGGCGGGTGCCGTGGACTCGTGCGCCGGCGAGATCCTAGCCGCTGCTGGAGGCCACGGGGGCGCGCGTGGGAGTGTCTGGGGTGCTCGTGGGCATGGACCAGGTCGAGAGGAGAGGAGAGAAGGAGCGGTGGAGTGTCAGGGCGCCGCGCGTGTGAGCATGCCCATTGGAGCTCTCGGGCGGCGGCGCCAGGCGAAGGAGGCAGCAGGAGGGAGAAGGAGGAGGGGGCCAGCTTGGTGTCGTGTTGCGGGCGTCGAGGAGCATCTACTGGCGCGAGGGGGAGGCTCGAGGTGGTCGGGAGTGCCGTGTCAACGGTCGGGAGCACGCTGACGTGCTCAGAAGCTGCAAATGGCCGGCACCCGCAGCTTTTTCTCAAGGCCCTCACGCGCCCACTTGTGTCTAGCGGCTGCTCAGGGGAGTAAACAATGTGGGAAAGGCATTGGATGCCCTGGGGCTTGCCAGGAGTGAGAGAGAGGTGAGAGAATGGGAGGAAAACTGTTGTCCAGAGGGGGAAAGTGAGGGTTTCACCTCCAAATAATTGAGCTGTGGATCAGCCATTGCTACTGGACGTGCAAGGGGACTAGGTGGGGCTGTGGTAACAAGTTGAGCTCATGGAGAATAGTGGAGGTGGCCAAAATAGGCATTTTAATTATCTGCCAGAAGGTGTTTGATGGTGGTTTGGGCAAGTAAATGATTTGCATCTGCCATGAGACTCCATAGGGTGAAATGACACATATAATTAGGGCCTTCCACCAATTTGGAGATCATTTGAAGAAAGTTGACAATGCATCTTTGGTAAACCCTAGAATTTAGCAGAAATGAACTTGTGTAGATTTAGTTGAGCAAATCACTTCTCCTTGATGCACCACTTGGTGTGGTGGCCTCATTTGGTCATGTGATCATGCTCACAAAAGTTGGGGTCAAGTAGAGAAAGTTGGTAATGCAAAGTTGTTCAAATATGGTTGTGATGTAAAGAGTTTTGGGGTACTTTGATCAAGTTAGCTTGTTTCCAACTTGTGCCATTTGGTCTAGATGAATTATTAGACCATTTGAGCAAGTTCACAAGGTTTTAGAACATTTGGACATGTTTGGCAATGTAAAGTTGCTCAAACTTCAAAATGGACAGAAATGGTTTTGAGGGGATTTCATGGGGTTAAACTATTCTCCATGACATGAGATTTGGCAAGATCATCTAATATGTCATATGTGACATGATAGAATTTTATTGGAATATTTGGAGAATATTTCTTGTAAATATTTCAAAAGCTTGAAATATCCAGAAGGGTCTTTGAGGGTTTGACCAATATTTTGAACATAACCATGTGTTGAAACTCTTATATATGGACTATATATGTCCTATGAGTTTCCTGAATTTTGTCAAATATTTTTGAAATAGTAAAGTAATTTTTCCTATTAAAGACCATTTCTGGCCTTAAGAAAAAGCTTTTAAATAAAATAGTAAAACAACTTTTAAAATTATATTTTTGTGGTTCCTGGGCATCCTATATCTAATAGGAGTCAAATATATTTTTGAAAGATTTTTACTGCCCTTAATCAAGTACTTGCAAGGCAAACCTCAATTCAGGGTTTTTGGAAAACTAAATTTAGAAAATACTTTTTGGCCAATTTATTTTTGTAAGAAAATATTTTATGTCCTATACACATGGCATGATCATTGGCTCAAGGGTTTGGAGCAAGGAGATGAAGTATAGGAGTTGGAGGATTTATTTTATTTTTAGAGCACTTGCAAACAGCAGACAAAAAATCAAATCAAGCAAAGTCCAAAACACTCAAAAGTTTTTGTCAAACCACATTTTAGCATGATTAAGAGCTTAAGTGCTGTGCCAAGAAAATCAGGGTGTGACAGTTGAATTTTGCAAACGCTGTTCATCCGAGCAGTGCATGATAGCCACTTCGGAACGGGACTATGTCGAAGATTAACTCCTCGCTTCGGAAGTTATCTGGGGATCCGAAGATCACTTCAGCAGGATCGAGCTCGCAATTGGCGCCTACACTGGTATGACGCTTTAAAGGTCGCCTTTGTGGGTTTAATCTTGAGGGTCTATGCCCATCTTGCGACCGTATCCCGGTAAAGCAGTTCAAAGCCGCCGCCGCCCATCGTGACTCTAGTGAGGTGAAACCCGTCGACGATTGGGTCTAGAACCAATGCGGCGAACCCGCCATGGAGGATGCTGGTGGGTGGTCCTTCGATCAAAAGTGATCGTGCAGGAGGACCATGGATTGAACTTTGGGTCGACCGCTCCATCGCATATACGCCCTCGAGTGCACGCTCCGCCCCTTTGGGTATGTGGGTTGTATATATCATGTTCACCGTCCGCACTTGTGGGGGAAACCTTCGCCTCTATTGTTCGGGCGGCGGGTCTCTTCCTCGCCATCGCTATGCAGCCCTTCTCATTGTTTTCGCAATTAACTTGCCTGCCTGTTGAATACCCAACAGTCCCCGCTGGTGTGATTTGTCGGCTTTTCGGGTGCCATGTATCCGCACGAGCGGTCGAGTATTCGGTCCAAATTGGACGGAACCGAGTAGTTCTTTTGAATGGCTTTTTCCGCCGACCGGTTTGGAGCCTCCGAATCCGGCGTTGACCGCCAGATCCTCAGTGATATTGCCGCACGCGCGCGTTTGTGCTTTTTGCGACGCGACCGCCATTGCGGTCCTTGGTATCCGGACCGCCAGAATTTTGTTGAGGTTGTTATCGCGGGCTAGCTACCTGTCCTCTCCCCGCAAAAGCGGTCGGAGTGATGTGAGGGCTGCCATGGATTTCGCTTTTCCGTCCTAGGTGCCGCAAGCCACTCGTCATGAATGTTATGCTTGAAGGCTGCGAGGGCCTCTGCATCCGCATACCGATAATTTGATTTTTCTTGGTTAAGAACCGTGTTCAGAATTGTCCGCCGATTCGTCTGGCTGCTGAATTATGTGGCTTAGGTCATCAAGTGTCCGTGGTCGCACATATGTGCCCGGAAGTTATCATGAATGCGGCTTCTAGGTCCTCCCAACACCCAATTGATTCCACGCAAGCTATTAAGCCAATGTCGAGCTGGTCCTTAAGCTTGAGGGAGGTATTTGATGGCGTGAAGATCATCACCAAGGGCCATGTGGATATGAAGGAGATAGTCTTCGATCCAAACCACGGGTCTCAAGTGCCATCGAGGATTCAATGTTCACGGGTTTGAACCCTTCGAGATTTGATGATCCATTACTTCGCCGTGAAGCATAGTGGGTGTGCGGCGCCTATATTGGGCTATATCACGACGTAGCTCAAGCGAGCTTTGTCATCTGTGGTTTGGCCCGCCGGGAGTTGTCAGATCCGCGCGACGGTCATCGACACGCCGCTAGGGCGCCCACGCGATCCGTAGATCGATCTTGATTGTCTTGCCTTATCCTCCAATATGTCTTGCAAGTCTGGCGCATTCCCCCGTGGGTTTGTACTTTTAGAGCGATGCCGGGGTACGTCTTTAGTGGAGGGCCTGGAGGCCTCTCTGTCGCGGCCATGAGGTGCCCGGTCGGCCGTATTGTGCGCTGGTGATGTGGGTTTATATGCTTCCTCCTCTAATCGGGGCAGCAGCTTGCGTTTAGGGTATCTTTTGGAGGGGCGTTCGAGTTCGTACTCTTTTGCCGCAAGGACTTCAGTCCATCTGTCGGCTAGCAAATCTTGATCAGCTCTAAGTTGTTGTTGCTTTTTCCTGAGGCTGCTTGCCGTGGCCATAAGCCTGCGTTTAAAACGCTCTTGCTCGACGGGATCCTCAGGCACGACGAATTCGTCGTCGTCGAGGCTTGCCTCGTCTCCGAGGGAGGCATGTAATTATCGCCCTCTACCTCTTTGTCCGCCGCTCTCTCATGAGGGCTGGCTTCTTCATCCTCCCCGGCTGAATCTTTGCCGAGGGGGTTGTCTTGGCACTGTCCGGCAGTGTTGTTGTTCTCCGTGCCGAATCTCCATTCTTGCCGTGGGCGGATTTAGAGTGGCGCCACGACGCCGGGCGCTTAGGCTGTTTCTGGAGGGGTCTTCCTCCGCTGTTCCATCGCCATTCCCATCCTTTGGGATGTCCACCATGTATATGTCGATGACGAGGTGGCTTTCCAGCGCCCCGTAGGCGCTGGTTCTGGTCGCTCCGCATCGCCGTCCATACCGCCGATGTCTTCGAGTCAAGTTCAGCATGTCGTTAGGTCGCCGACAGCGGGCTACAAAGTGGGTGGTGGGTGGGCTTTGAATTTCTTCGCCGTCTGCATCCCAACCGCCCCGATCGTGGTCCGCCAGGGCTCTCGATAACGAGGGATACTTTAGCGATTCAGATGTCGCCAAAAGGCGAAGTGTCAATGATGTCCGCAGCGGTGAACTCCATGATCGGGCGCCCAATCGGATTCGACAGGGGCGCGGAGGTTCGGAGTCCGCGACGAGTCCGCACCTGAGTCACGAAGCTTCACAAGGGATGTGGTCGGTATTCGCCCATCGTCAGAGGTAGCAGCCCCGAGGCGGTGCCCAGCCACCCTCCTCGATCGGGCGCAGTTCGAGTTAGGGTTAGAGCGACTCTTGTGCGGCCTCGTGGCACTGCTCGCAGCAGAGCTAGATCATGCCCATCGTGATGCGCTCGGCCGCTGGCCGATGCTCGAACTGTCCGAAGATCAAGTCTCGCGATGTCGGCCGTGAAATTCAAACTTCCAAATCGACTCGATGGCCAGGGCGAAGCTTAATCTACTCCAGATGGCTGCTTAATTGCCCGCAAAGGCAAAGCCGCCAATACAAAGATCTGTCCGGAAGAGAAGTCTCACCTAGACCGCGCTATCGTTGATGATCGGCGAGCCATCGGGCCGATGGGCGACGGCACGTAGGAACTCTCAATGAAAGCACCAATGTCGGTGTCAAACCGCGGATCTCGGTAGGGGGTCCCGAATCGTGCGCCTAGGGGGATGGTAACAGAGACAAGGGACACGATGTTTTTATCCAGGTTCGTGCCCTCTCGGTGGAGGTAAAACCCTACTCCCGCTGATTGATATTGATGATATGGGTAGTATAAGAGTGGATCTACCACGAGATCAAGGAGGCTAAACCCTAGAAGCTAGCCTATGGTATGATTGTTGTTTGTCCTATGGACTCAAAAACCTCCGGCTTATATAGACACCGGAGAGGCTAGGGTTACACAGTAGTCGGTTACAATGGTAGGAGATCTACATATCCAGATTGCTGCTTGCCTTCCACGCCAAGGAAAGTCCCATCCGGACACGGGACGAAGTCTTCAATCTTGTTTCTTCATAATCTTGGAGTCCGGCCAATGATGATAGTTCGGCTATCCGGACACCCCCTAGTCCAGGACTCCCTCAACGGGCATGGCATCGAGCTTGCGCAAACGGACAGTCGCAGCTTGCAAGAGTAGCATGCGCAACGAGAAGGTACATCACATCCCTGATTGTATCTAATTCAACTCTTCAATTTCTGGCCAATAGTTAAACCTGACGGTGTTGTAAAACTGCTTGTATGTAGGGAATCTATGAGAAAATGAAACCAATTTCTACTTATTTTATAACTCCCCCAATCAATACTGAACTAACTGAATCTGATGTATCTAATCAAGTTTCTGGTGCAAACATACAAGCTCATGTTGTTCTTGAGCCTAAAGTGTCTAATGAACAGACTGCTAATGAAGGATTTGATGCAAACATTTTACATGCTCCTGGTGATGAACGTATATTGTCTAATGTGGGATCTAATGCAAGCATTTTGCAAGCTCATTGAAGGATTTAGTGTCTAATGATGATCTACTATGTTGAGAGAGACAGAGATTTGCAGGCATTGATGACAAGCAAATTATAGTGCATTTTCATAGCTTGAGGAAACGTCGAGGCCATCTACCAGAAAGTCCCCGTATCATGACAACATAGCATAAATACTTTTCTAATCTGTTGTTTGAAACTATTGGCATACTTGTGCAGGATAGATATATTGATATGCAGCTTATGACCGGTTATACGTGCAATTACACTTCAATATTTTCAACCGAGAATGAATAATTCAAAGCAGTATGCACTATGTTTGTAGTCCTTGTACACCATGTTGCATTTTGTGTTTTTTGGTGCTTGCATCATTTAGTGTTTATAATCTGAACTACTTCGGATCATTAGCTAGTTTTCAAAGTGCATGTAGCTTCACATTTCTCAAGTTATGTTGATTTCCGGAGTGCAAGTGCCTTCGTATTTTTTAAGTTAAATGTTCGCCCATGGTAACTTGAATTCGTGGATCATCCACTGCACACAAATCATACACGAATGCCAGTATGAATTAAATGAAATGCGTGGACTTATCAGAGCTCGTCAGACAGTGCTCGCTATAGCTCGCTTATGCTTGGGATGTTCCATGTACAAGTCCATGTTACCACTTGATTGGATGTGCAGGCCTTGTGCTCCTTGCATCCCCCTCGCATTTTTGACACGGCGTAATGGTTGATCAAATAAGAGGAATCGACCTTGATGTTGTACCGAGGATAGATACTTATAAGGTTATACGGTGCGAGGATGTGTACCAGATCCCGTAGCCCCGTCATGCTTCGCTAAAAAATGGATTTGCTTGTTTCAGATGATATCTCCAGAAGAAATAAGTGTTAAAGTCAGAGTTGCATAGGCGTCTAAGCTAAGAGAGCAGTGCAAGGATATCCAAACATCGTCGGAATAGTGCACAAGGGAGTGATGTTTGGATACCTAGTTCGGGCTGGCGTTTGGGCATGCTCGCCTAGCTAGAGTGCGGGTCACTTCAGAGTCGTTGAGGGTGATGCACTAGCGTTGGCTAGCCGTGCACGGATGCAGATCTTGAGTGGTAGCGGAGCGATACGATGCGGTGGACGAGACCGTTGGTGAAGCCCCAACGACCTCGGGGGGCAGAGGTGCGACGATGTGCTCGGTGAAGTAGCCCCGGTGAGCTGGGAGACGGCGTCGGTGAAGCGCACCTGATGCGGTGGAACTCGGTGTCTGTGAGGCACGTCGGTTGCGGCCGCCGACGTTGTCGGTGGACCACCCGATGCGGCGGACGAGGGCATAGATGAGGTAGCTCCGGTGCGGTGGTGAAGCGCGACCGTCGTCCTCGTCGTTGTCCGGCACAGAGGTGGGGAACGGTGGGGAAAGAGACGAGACGAGGGGCGATTCGAGGATGGCGGCGAATT